>CAXIVR010000010.1:35594850-36104850 GCA_964035755.1 Teleogryllus oceanicus | reverse complement strand
TACCTTCCTCTTCCTTGCACTATTCTCACAACTTACTCACACTTACTCTAATATGCACTACACTACCACACAACCCGGGAGGCCGCTCGGGAGCTTAGGGCTTGTCCCGGCTGAGGCGGTGCCCCGCTGGTGGGAGAGTCCTGATTAGGGGGAAATCCCACTAGCCGACGGTTGGTCGGCGCCGGATCTCGCCATTCAGCAGGGGAAGATCACCGCCATCTCCCGAGGAAAAAGCATGTACTACACTTATGGGACTAATGACATCAGCAGTTGACGCGCTCAGAATCACTAATCAATCAATCAATTAATCAAATATTCGAACAAATCAATCAAATGAGCGATTTCCTGTTTCACCGCCACCATTTCCTGCATCGGCAGCCGCAAAGCTTTCTTTCACTGAATCCCTCACGTCCCTCATGAGTGGAGACCGGATTTTTATGTAATTACATATTTTTTGTCTTTCTACTTACCGTTCTCAAATTTGTAATCTTGGTGAATCGGCCCCCGCGTAGCACAATATTCAAATTTTTAGTTACATATTTTTACATATTTGGTACTATATTACATATTTCACATATTTTGTTATTTCCACGAAATATTTTTATTATATTTATTTTATTCAATGTTATTACATAGTTTTTAGTTTGATGATTAATTCCGCATAAGTGTCATAACTAGCTGGCAGGATATCTTAACTTCAAATGCATTGAGCGTACATTGGCTAACAATAAGTTACAAAAGAGTAGTTAATTTAAAAAAAAATTCACGAAAATTATTTTTTACAAAATCAGCATTCTTTCGTACATTATTACTGCGTGCTGTCTCCTTCAGGTAGCCCATGTGAAGACACATGATATTCTCCCAATCCCACGCGTCTGGTTCAGTTATCTCAGTGACGGGAAGTGCACGTAAGCGACTGAGAGCTTTTTCACTTTTGGTGTGAAAAGAATCACTGATCGTGACTTTAACCTTAATTTTGGAGAAACATTGGCAATCGCCAAGTGTAACATTCAATGAGAGTGCTACACGTTGTAGTGATGTTTGCTGGTTTCAGATATCGCTAGTTTGTACGACGTACTGCGTCTCGTCGGGCTGCAAAACTACGATCCTGAGTAGCAATAATGACGCTTTTGCTACTGATGTGAAAGTTTTTTGGTGCAAAGTGTGCATCTACTTATGCTCTCCAAATAATGTTTAACACGTCTGTATTTTTTTAAAATTGTTTAGGAAATTTTTTATATATGGAATTTTGTAATTAACAAATATTTATAATTAGTGAATTTTAATATTACGTATTATATTCGATTTTACATATTTATTACTTAGTCTTACTGTTTTCATTACATATTTATGTACATATTTCGACGTTTCATACTACAGATTTTTCCTGTCTCTACTGACGAGCTCTCGCCGTGCGCAGTCTATGCCTCAGCGCAGAGGGCGAGGCCGTTGGCTCCGCCGCACGCGCCGCCGCGTGTGCGTGTGTGTGTGTGTGTGTGCTGGCGTTCGGTGCGCGCGCGCTCGTAAACGCGCCGAGTGTTTGGGTGCATCGCTCCCGGTCGGGGGGTTGCGCGCCCAGGCGCTGCAACGAGGCCGCGTTCAAAGGCAACCACCGGGAACACACGCGGTCGCGGGAAGAGCTGGCACGTGGGTTCAACGGCGCACGAAGTTTCGCCTCAATAGAATTTTTACAGATTTGATTTATATGTCAGTTATGTTATTTTAAAAAAAAAAAAAAAAAAAAGCTCTTGGACACATGAAATAAGCCGTGTAAGAAAATTGTGGAATAATAATAACAATAACAATAATAATAACAATGATAATAACAATAATAATAGCAACAACAATAATAATAATAATAATAATAATAATAATAATAATAATAATAATAATAACAACAACGCCATTCCGGATAGCCGAGTCCGCTAGTGCAGTAGTGCCGTGGCGATCTCGGACGGGAGGATCGCGGGTTCGAGTCCCACTTCGGGCATGGGTGTGTTTGTGTACGTCTGTTTGTGTGTGCCGTCCATTAATCCTTCATTATCATCATCATTTCATCTTCCATCCCCCAGGACTAACAACCCTGGGGGTATAAAAATCGGATTCAGTCCAATGCTGATTCCCCTGATCAGTTACATGCACACTTGCGACGTGACAAAATGATACTGAAACCGTGCAAGTGCATGTCCTGCGTAGTGCAGGATGGCGTATTCGCGAGCAAATATATATATATATATATATATATATATATATATATATATATATATATATATATATATATATACCGGCTTAGTTGGCTCAGATCGTCAATTGATGTAGAGTTTGTATGTTTGAATGTGACGTAGAGTTTGAGTCCCGACAGTGGAAGGATATTCGATACCATCTTATCAGCTAGATCACATTTAGCTGTTGTCTGGAGGAGAATTACAGCGGCCAGCTGCACTGAGCGGTTGTTTTCCGTGGTTTCTCCGATCAACACCAGGTGAAAGCTGGAGTAGTATCTTAACAAACGGGCCACGAACCATGTATTGTCTTCCCTTCTTCCTTGTACACTCCTCTCACCCTTACACACACATTTACATTTACTTGTACTACACTACTACACATGTTCCGAAGCTCGGAGCTTGTCCCGGCTGCGGCTGTGCCCCATTAGCGGAAGATACCTAATTGGTTGGGGAAAAATCCGAAAGTACGTCGGCCCCGGACCTCGCTATCTAGCGGAGGAAGATGACCCCTAGATAGCCAGCGTCTCTCGCGCTAAAATGGAGCACTACACTTACGGAACTAATACCCTAGCAGTTGACGCGCCCGGAATCATTAATCAGTCAATATAATAGCATTAAATAAATTGTAAAGCATTACCGACGCAGAGGCTCCTAACTCCTAAACGCTGTTTCGGTAATTCAAGTGGTTAGATTGATTGACTGATTGATTTTTTCGTATTTCCGGGTGCGTCAACTGCTTTGGTCATTAGTCCCGTTAGTGTAGTGCCTGTTTTTTCTAGTGAGATGGCGGTGATCTTCCCCCGCTGGATGGTGAGATCCGGCACAGACCTACTGTCGGCTAGTGGGGTTTCTCCCTAACCAGGACTCTCCCACCAGCGAGGCACCGCCCCAGCCGGGACAAGCTCTAAGTTCCCGACCGATCTCCCGGAATATGTGGTAGTGTAGTGCATGGTAATGTAAGTGTGTGTGTAAAGGGAGAGGATAGGACAGGGAAGAGGAAGGACAGATCGCGCGCGGTCCGTGGCCCGGTAGGGTACTGCCCTGTCATTCGCCTGGTGTTGATCGGAGAAACCACGGAAAACTACCGATCAGAGCAGCCGGCCGCTAGAATTCTCCTCCAGGCAGCGACTGAATTCGACCCAGCTGAAAAGCGTGTCGAAAATCCGGCCGCCGTCAGAACTCGAACCTAGAACCTCCCGGTCAGAGGCGCTGCAGTGACATCAGTTGATGCACTGAGCTACCGCTCCCGGTCAAGTGGTTAGAGCAACAAGGCTTACACCAGTGGATTCAGGTTCTGTTCTCGACTGTGGTAGTTAATACAGTACACTGTGGTAGTCAGTACAGTCCACCACCAGTTACAATAATAAATGATATAATAAAATATTTTTTTAAAAATTTGATTACCGACTTTCTTTCGAAATTGTTTCCTTTGGCGACCTTTTACCCATTTCTTGTTTTATTTGTCTGTTATTTATTTATTATTAATTTATTTGTAGTACGTATGCGTGCGTGGGTCATGCATCGACTGTTGGCCACAATGGTCTTAGTGTACAAGGTAACGGGGCCGCATGTAGAGAGAACGGAAATGCCTCAGTGATAGCGTGCAGGCTGAATGTGAATAGACGCCCAATTACAGACGCGAGCGTGCAATTGTAGGTGACGAATGGATGAGCTCAAGTGTGTAGAGTCCTATTGACACAACAGACGACATCAAATTGAACTATATAGATTCTGTAATTTCAGGTGCAATTGTCCAACACAAAATACTTTCCCCGTAGGTTCTGTTTCTTTAAAAGGAAATTTTTAACTTTGTTATTATTATTATTATTATTATTATTATTATTATTATTATTATTATTATTTATTATTGATTTAAGGTCGCTTTGTAACTACTCTGGCAATGTGATGACCACTGTAATTTTTTAACATTGCTTTACATCTTTCACGGTAACGATAAGGGGAACATAACACAGGTACGTACAAAATGAACACACCTAAACATCCATGTCTGGGACGGGATGCGAACCTGTGACCTTTCGAGCCAAGGCAGCAACGGACCTTTAGCCTTAGCGACTCCTATTATCCAGGCCGGCAATTTGAAACTTCGAATGTTGCTCTGAGGCATAATTATGTGATTTGTAAACGTATCTTTGAAAAACTCCTGGGTAACATTAAGAGAAATAATTTCAGGGAAATTCACTCCTACAGGGCATTCTATTATCTTTCCGATTTTCAGTTGTGAGGGTTGGAATTCTCGGCGATCAATGCAGAGTTCGTGGATGAATGAAACGGATTCGCGACGTATTTTAATGATGTATGTGCTTCTGTTTTTTCCTCTTCGTTTCTCACTATCTTGCTCGTTAACAACTCTTGATGATTTCATTATCTTTTATTATGTACTGAAATATCTTTAATGATGTGTCTTTAATAAGTACTTATATAATGCATTATATTTGATGAAAAAACTAGGTACCCCGGAATATATATATATATATATATATATATATATATATATATATATATATATATATATATATATATATATATATATATATATATATATATATTATTCCTGTCTTCATTGTGCGTCACAAATCGATATTTAGAACTTTCAAATAACTTCAAGATTTAATCATAGAAGCAAGGCAAGAAGGGACATCAGGTGGCTGTGGTTTCTTCTCTTTTATGTATGTTTTGAACGTCGAAAGTCGTAAATCTAACTTCATTTACTATTAAAAAAAAATAGCATACACTGAAAGTTTATTCTGAATCGCGTAAGCTCAGGTGTTGTAAATATTCATAGATCCGGAAACAAATTACACTTCACGAACAAGTTCGCAACCCATCCATACAGAATGTGACCCTTCCTTCCAATACGCCAACTCTAATATTTACAGAGCAAATATTCATCATCCCCGGGAACTTTCGATTACAAGGAGAAACCATAAAGCAAAGGTCAGACTGCCAACGCCGTCTCTTGGCCAACCCGGTAGTTCAGCTCCCTTTCAGACCCATTCCCTTTACATACAAATGACGGATTATACGGCGAGTCTGTCTTCTGGACGTTGACTCTAGCACATGCCCCGGCACCCGGGTTGCTGTTAAATTTAACATCCGCTCTGTTTGTTTCGCTGATGGCCTATTCGTAGAGGCAAACACAAGACGTGACGCTACAATCGCTTCGAAACAAAGGAGTAACGTTGCCGGAGGCGGCCGTGATACGTGACGAAGTAAAGAGCAGAGCGACGACAGGAAACAAACGACTTACGTTCACGGAAGAAAATTACGGCGCCTTCAAATTAAGAGACCTGCAAAGACGCCTAAGCAGTTTCTTCGTCATTCCTTGGTACTATGGCACAAACGACGTTTCAGAAATGAACTTCCGCATACTTCCACATTGTTCTAGCAGAACTGACATACTAGAAAGAATTGAAGAAGCAAGTTTAACAACACGTAATAGAATGGCGGTAGTCAGTTCACTTTATATTGAGATTCGGCACTTCCCAATCTTTCGAGTGCCAACGATGTCAGAATTTTCGACTCTTGCTTGATAAGTTGAATTCAGCCGATGTCTGGAGAATTTTAGCAGCCGAATCGGAGGTTGTGGTTTCTCCGAACAACATTAGGTGAATGCCGGAGCAGTACTCTAACAAACGGGCCACGGTTCGCGCGCCATACTGGGAGCGGTAGCTCAGTGCATCAACTGATTTCACTGCAGCGCCTCTGATCGGGAGGTCCTGGATTTGAGTCCTGACGACGGCAGGATTTTCATACTAGCGTTTGAGGTGGGTCGAATTTAGTCGCTGTCTGGAGGAGAATTCTCGCGGCCGGCCACTCTGATCGGTAGTTTTCCGTGGTTTCTCCGATCAACACCAGGCGAATGCCGGAGAAGTACCCTAACAAACAGGCCACGGACCGCGCGCGATTTTTCCTTCCTCTTTCTTTTCATATCCTCTCTCCTTAAACACACACACTAACATGCAGTCCACTACCACATATTCCGGGAGACCGGTCTGGAGCTTTAGGCTTTAGGCCCGCTGGTGGGAAAGTCCTGGATAGGGGAAAACCCGCTAGCCGACGGGAGGTCAGTGCCGGATCTTGCCATCCAGCGGGGAAAGATCGCCGCCATCTCCCGATGAAAAAACATGCACTGCACTTACGGGACTAAGTACCTAAGCTGTTGACGCGCCCTGAATCACTAACCAACCAACCGCGCGCCATCTTTCCTACTTCTTCCTTGTCCAATCTTCACCCCCTTGCACACACACACTGCACTACCACACATGTCGGGAGTCCGGTCGGGAGCTTAGAGCTTATCCCGACTAGAGAGGTGACCCACTGGAAGGAGATACCTGGTTGAGGGAAAACCACGCTAGTCGATGGTCAGGTGTGTGTCATATATCACCGTCAAGCGGAGGAAGATAACCGCCACCTCCCGCGATAAAATCATACATTACACTTACGGGAATAATGACCTTATGAATTGACGCGCTCGGAATTATTAATCAACAAATCAAACAAAATAAAAAAAAGTGATGCGAGCGGAGCCACGTTTGAAGCTGCTTTAATTCCTTTCATCATTAAAGATATTTTAAAAGGGCGATGAATCGTTCTCGGGGATGAAATCGTTTATTTACTGCTTCTTTGCAGATTCCTAGTACGCACAGGAGTACGAGCTACTCTTGGTTCTTTCAGATGTGCTTTAGACCTAAGAAGGGGCGAGGAAGTAGGTTAATAGCTTGGATGAAGACAGAATGGCCATAGCCCGTTAAGGTTAAATAGAAGTTAAAGATATAGTTCGCAAATCCCCCAAAAACTAATCGCGTAACAGACGTTGGTAAGATGTTATTTTGTCGTTCCTTAACAGCTTGCCAGGAATTACATCGTATCTTGCGAACGTCCGTCTGCTTGCGGTTCTTCTGGCATGCTATAATCCTAGGCACCGTTTACGATGCTAGAAGCATGAAGGAGGGTACAACAGCCCCAGCCTTTTAACTTTATGTTCTAAAGGGGTCCATTTTCGAAGTTTTGTTGCTGAGTTTACGTACTACATCCTGAAAGGCTGAAGTTTAACGCCCTTTCTCAAAAGCGTCATTAATATAACTGCATAACTACGCAATCTACTAGGTTTATGAAGGGGTACGTCGCAAATGTTAGTTTTCAATCCAACCCAACAAACCGTCCTGGCTACCTTAACCAATAAAGATTCAAGAAATCGCTCGAAAGGAGTCTCATAGTTACGGAAGCTTTCGTGAAAGTAATCTATTTCGGCTCGACTCGCGGTCTCTGGGTAAAATGTCTCTGTCTGTATCCCAGTATGCAGTCTCTGGGTATTTAATTTACTCGTACATGCACTAAACAACGGATGTTACGAATCAACAGGTGTTATGTCTCATTTTCTATATGTAATTGTCTGAATGCCGAATGAGTTGAATGTATATCGCGAGAACATCTAGGATGACTCATGGGCAACGTGCTAGCTTCCCGTGGTCCTGGTTTCCATTGCCGGATGAGTCAAATATATATTTGGAGCTTTCGTTTAAAATCGTCTCAGTTTCTGTAGCTATGTGACGAAGAAAATCTCTGGCAGGCGGAATTGGCTAATTATGAGGAGGTAATGGATCATGTTCGCCACATGCCTCTGTTACCCCTCCCCAAGCGTGAGAATTAAAACTAGTTCCACGGATGGAGACGCCGTTAGCTAGGCGACAAAGTCGGACAATAGACTCAAAATGCCTAATACCTACATTCTGCGAACATATACTATGTACTTATTCCGGACATGAATGTATTCAGAATATACTGTATATGTCCAATTATAGTAAACGTACGATATATTAAAAGAATTCTTCTTTTATACAATAGTAATCTATCAAGAATAGCGGGCTTCAAAGTAGACGAGTAACTGATTAAGGGTTGCAGTGATTTAACGAAAATCTGTAGATCTATATTTCCTTGGGCTCTGAGCTGAATGGGTATGTTCACTCTGTGATCAAGGGAGGAAACGGTCGACTTAATATGAGAGAAGAGCACCCATTAAGTTCCCATCTAAATGCATCAAGTACCAACTTCAATTAACTTCAAATAGTGCAGAGGTAACTTCTCCGATTAACTATTCCTAGTCCTTTGGCTCATCTTCAACAACCAACTTCAAAATAAATTATACCTAGTGACCATCAGTATCTACATTACTCATCTCTCCAATTATTATTTCTGTGGTTTAACCAAAATAAGTAAACTAGCTCAAACCAATCTATACGCAATCAACGATATTCTAATGAAAATAAAAAGCAAATACTGCCGATCCGGTGGCCGAAATCGTTTAGGGAAGTGATGTTGTAGTGATCTCGGACCAAAGGGTCGCTGGTTCGAATCCCGCCTCGGGCATGGTTGTATTTGTGTTCGTCCCCTCACCTCTTATCATCATCATATCGTTTCATCTTCACAGTTACATCTTCACAGTTACAACAACACCAATAGTGGTCGCTAATGACCTAGATGTTGATGCGACCTTAAATAAAAAAAGCAAATATTTACTTCATGCATTACTCATTTTATTCTAAAATTTAATATATGCATTACCTGTAGTATTTGCAATTTGAAGTCAACAAGGTTAATAGTAAGTTTTACATTTAAGGAAACTAACGCCAACAGCGGCGAGAAGTCGCCCCAATTTACACGCTTCCATTTGACGCACAATTCCAGAGTTTTAGTGATCGTTTCTGGGATTCCTTAATGAGAATTCCACCTACCTTTGTATTCCCAATCTCACTGATCCAAAGAATCTCCGCCAAGGGTCATTGCTGTATTTACCGAGAGGCTCTTTGTGGCTCGTCACGTACTAACCGATATTAAAAGTTGTTAGGAAAATAGTTATATCACTCATTGTCTGAATGACATATGAAATTAGTGTTTCTACAATAGCACCTACATTCTCACCTTGTTTCTAAATTACAATTTTCGGAGAATTCAACGAAAATGAGACCTAAATCATTCCGCGTCTTGGCGGTATCCGAAAACAAAGTTTAATAAAATAATTTGAAGCCATTTTTTCATAGAAATTTTAAATTTTTGAGGCTTCATGTAAAGTATTCTCAAAAATGAAAATATCGTCGAGTTTGTTAAAATCGATTGGGGAATATTAATTTTGAAGAAAAACGACGGAACGGTTAAGGCACTAGTGTTGACCACAGACGGACTGTCAGACGAACGGCCAAACTGAAATTTTGCCGCCAATCGATTTTTGGTATCAAGGGCCCACGAAACATGGATTCTGACGTCACGCGTTAAAGAAAGTAATTTAGAATAAGATCTATCTACATTTTCGTTAATAAGAGTTCTCGGCAATAAGAGTGTTTCTGTTAAAAATTCGCCGTTTCTTTCCAGCAGCATTTCAATACTTTCTCTTTACTGCGTAAGCAGTAGCGAGAAAGTAAAAGTAAGCTTAACACTGATGTACGTTCTCTGGAACATTAAAATAAATAAATAAAGCCTCCATCTACTGCCAAGGGTCCACTTCTCGAATTCCCCATCCGTGAACGCCATGCACCCGGCCCGGAGTGCCCCAAGGGTCGCCCACGAGTCGGCCCCGCCCGCTCGCGGTCCCTCGACTGGGACCTCTTCCAATATGAAGGGCTCAGTCAAATACTGCGCCCCGGGTGGGCCCAGCCCCCAGGACGACTTCGCGGGCAGTCGGCCGAGCTAATCCCGCGGACGCTGTGTTTGCCCAGTGCAGCACGCGGTGGCGCGGCGGCGGCGGGACGCAGAGACGGAGATGGAGGGCGGGGAGTGGACGGCGAAATTGGCGGACGAAAGCTGAGGAGGAAGGGTGGAGGTCGGAGGACAGAAGGGGAGGATACACGATGATGAAGGAGGATGCTGGACCGAGGGACGATTGGGAGGAGAAGAATGAGAGGAAGATACTTACGGAAGGAGGACGGAGGATGAAGGTGGACGACGGAGAGTGGAGGAAGGAGAACGCGGAACGTGGGATAGAAGAAATATAGAAAATGAAGAGTGGATGAGAGAGGAAGATGTGAACATAGGAAAAGAATAGAAAGTGGGGGTGGATAGTAACGAGAGAGAAGTGAAGGGTGGAAGATGAAGAATGGTGAGAGAAGAGTTGAGGATAGAGGATGGAGAGAGGAGGGTAGAGGATGAAGATTTGAGGGTGGAGCGCAGAGAGTAGAGGTGAGAGGTGAGTGTGGAAGGTAGATTGATTGATTGATTGATTTTTTCGTGTTTCCGGTAGCGTCAACTGCTTTGGTCCTTAGTTAGTCCCGTTAGTGTAGTGCATGTTTTTTGCGGGAGATGGTGGCGATCTTCCCCCGCTGGATGGCGAGATCCGGCGCCGACCTACCGTCGGCTACTGGGGTTTCACCCTAACCAGGATTCTCCCACCAGCGGGGCACCGCCCCAGCCGGGACAAGCTCTAAGCTCCCAAACGATCTCCCGGAATATGTGGTAGTGTAGTGCATGTTAGTGTGAGTGTGTAAGGGGAGAGGATAGGACAAGGAAGAGGAAGGACAGATCGCGCGCGGTCCGTGGCCCGTATGATAGGGTACTGCTCCGGCATTCGCCTGGTGTTGATCGGAGAAAACACGGAAAACTACCGATGAGAGCAGCCGGCCGCTAGAATTCTTCTCCAGGCAGCGACTGAATTCGACCTAGCTGAAACGCTAGTGTCGAAAATCCTGCCGCCGTGGGGAGTGGGAACCTAGGACCTCCCAGTCAGAGGCGCTGCAGTGGTATCAGTTGATGCACTGAGCTACCGGTTGGAAGGTAGAGGGTGTGGGTGAATGTATAGACGAAGAGTTGAGGGTTGAGGGCAGAGAGTGAAGAATTGAGGACGAAGGGTGGAGAGTAGACGATGAGGAGTTGAGGTTTGGAAGGTAGGAGGTGAATTAGAGAATGGAAGGTAAAAAGCCCACGGATGAGGATGAACAGATGAAAGTGGTTGGTAGAGGGTAGGGAGTGGAGGAACGAGAACGGTTGGGGGGAATAGGATAAGGATGGTAATAGAATAGGAAAAGAATGGGAAAAATTGCACTTGAAGGTCGGGAACGGAGAAATGCCCCATCGATTAACGTTGCAAAAACATCGCCCGCACACGTCCGATTTAATTCAAAACAATCCATTCTTTAAATACTCCCGATACTAATACAAACAAAGGGCGAAAAAACAGCGAAATCGGCCGAGTACTTTTTGTTTCCATTTCCAATAGACATACTCGGATTCCTTTTTATGACTGAATGCCTTATTTTACGTGGCGAGACTCAGGCCATGAGGCCTGCTCTTCCATCTGACCACGTAAATTACCTTACGCTTCTTTCACCTACTAGGGGAGAAAGAAGGTATTGGGCGACGAAACAGACAATTTGAATTTTGCTTAGAGGCTTCATTTAGGCTTGAGGATATTGTACATGCAGTAATTCTACTAACATGGGACAGTCGGCTTTACTTCCCCTCCGAAGGAAGGCATACAAAGGATTTTTTCGCCCTTAAATATCCACGGCTTCGATCGGGTTTGAACTCGCAAACTTGGGTATAACATCCCGATACGCTTATCGTTACAACACCGCCGCCGCCAAATTATTTTTATTTATATTTTTTTATTATATCTTTTATTATTTATTTATATCTTTTATTATTTATTTATATCTTTTATTATTTATTTATATCTTGTATTTATAGATTGGCCGATTCCAATTACCAGCCTTTTTAAAACAGTGCGTTACTCAACTCTAAATTAAAATGACGAAAGGAGAGGATTTTGAGGTTCACCAAAATTTCCCAGAACGGGCGCAAACACTGATGTTCGAAACCTCTGCTTCCAAGAACAGCATTTCATTAAGTTTTCATGTTAGCTCTTTGCTCTGATTCCAGGAAAAGGAACTTCGCTTCGGCTGTAGGTAGAGGTACTTGGTAATCTCAGACATTAATTGGAAATACGCAGATTTTTCGCAACTCACTGAAAAAATACGATACAGTTAGTTTCCTTTTTGTCAATAGTTTGTTTTGTAATGAATGATTGTTATTCCTAGGTATATTTATTATTACAGTCAAAAATTATATGTACGGATTACAATTCCAAGTAACGAAAATAGGTATTCAGTACTGAAATGAAAACATTTTATCAAATTTTGTAGAACTCTTTCCCAAGTCGAAGTTTGAGTCTATTTGGAATGAAGAACTTTTTGATGAAAAATGGAACATTTTTATATTACAGAAATATTTATCTCAGGAATTAAGTGATCGATATTTAAGTATCTGGTATTGATAGCAACAGAAGTAAGTATTCGAAGATGCTATGGACCTGTAAGTGTTGCAACTTCAATAGCGATTTATGTACTGGAAAATTTAAAAATTAGTAAATAATGTGGGGGAGCCAACTGAAGTTCCGCCCAATTTCCACTTTCATGGTTTTCCTTCATACAGCAAACTCTTTTGACCCACTTATCTTCCAGTGCACGATATATTATTAGTTACGATTATTTGTTTGATTCAGTTCATAATTCCGTTTGCTATTTTGCAAACGGGCTGTTAAATTTCAATAATTTCATTTTGAAATATGGAGACTTCTTAGTTTCATACAATTGCTTGGAAACTTTCGGGTTTGATCTACAAGAACACAAATTTTGCTGACATTACGATGTGAAAAGTAAACATTTAGACTTTTTATGTACGAAGCGAGTTTGATTTCTAAGTTACATTTTATTCGTCAAGAATGGTATAATCATTTCAAATGTTACACGGGAATTTACAATGTTCAAATTGGCAAACTATTACGTGTATCTATGTAACTGTGTGCTGGGAGATAGGTAGCCATTTTCTCTCTTCATGGTGTTTAAGGAGACTCTCGTTTGAAACAATTCTTTTAGATTTCTTCGTTTTGATACTGACTTCTGTTTGCATTACAAAACTAATGCCTTTGGTGAAGGTTCAAAAAACAGCATAGTATAGGTTTCAATTCCAAATTTGGCCTATCACAAATCACTCAATTTTATGAAAGTGTGGAGAAAGGTCAAATTCACGAGCGCTTTGAAGTTCAAACCCATGTGAAGTACTTATTGGACAAAAATATTGCACCGAGAATACGCCACTTTCTTCTTTGTGAAAACCCTCTCCAGATTAACGTATCAATAAATTCTTATTACAATATATTTATATTTCGTACATCTACTCTGTAATAATTTAAGTTGAACAAATTAAAACTTAATTACTTAATTTTTTGCCGAATTTTTTAAAGAAAAACGCGAAATTGCTGATCATTTTTCGCGACACCGCCAATATTTTCCCGCAAAGATAAAAAGTGAAAAATTAATGTAAGACAATATAGACCCCTTTTTTGTCTACTTAGGTAGAAATTTTGCAATAATTTTCATTAATAAGAATGGACTTTTTATTCTTATTTATGTAGATATATGTTGATAGATTTATGGTTATATCTTATTTATTCTTATCCAACTGATAAAAGAAATGAAAAAATAATGCCTCTACCTATGCCTCTCATTCATTGATTCATAGCGATTCGGGACGCAACTGCTAAGGTTATTAGTCCCGTAAGTGAAGTGCATGTTTTTCCAATGGGGGTGGCAGTGATCTTCCCCCGCTGAATGGCAAGATCCGGCGCCGCCGTACCGTAGCTAGCGCTGTTTTCCCCAACCAGGTATCTCCAATCGGCTGGGCACATCCCCAATCGGAACAAGCTCTAAGTTCCAGACCGGTTCCCCAGTATGTGTGGTAGTCTATTGCATCTGAATGTAAAGTATGTGTTGGTACGGGGTGACTTAAGGATAAGGAAAAGAAAGGAAAGATCGCGCGCGGTCCGTGGCCCGTTTGTTATGATACTGCTCCGGCATTCGCTTGGTGTTGATCCCATAAATCACGGAAACCTACCTATCAGAGCAGCCGGCCTCTGCAATTCTCCTCCAGACAGTGACCGAATTCTACCTAGCTGACAAGGTCGTGTCGAAAACTTGCAGCCGTCGAGACTCGAACCCTAGGACCTCCAGATCAGAGGTACTGCAGTGACATCAGTAGATACCCTTGGCCACCTCTCCCAATGCCTACACCCCGAGGCGGCGATGGTGTAACAGTTATACTCAAGCTCGCGGATTCAAACCCGATCGAAGCCGTCTATTTGTAAGGGCGAAAAAATCCTTGGTACGCCTTCCTTCGGAGGGAAAGTAAAGCCGGCTGTCCCATGTTAGTGGATTTACTGCATGTAAAAGATCCTCAAGCCTAAATGAAGCCTCTGATCTAAAATCAAATTGTCTGTTTCGTCGCCCAATACCTTCTTTCTCCCCTAGTAGGTGAAAGGAGCGTAAGGAAATTTACGAGATCAGACGGAAGAGCATTCAGTCGCTGCCTGGAGAATTCTAGCTTCCGGCTGCTCTGAGCGGTAGTTTCCCATGATTTCTCTGATCAACACCAGGCGAATGCCGGAGCAGTACCCTACCAAACGGGCCATTGACCGCGCGTGATCTTTCCTTCCTCTTCCTTGTCCTATCCTCTCCTCTTAGACACACACTTACACTAACATGCACTACACTACCACATATTCCGGGAGACCGGTCGGGAGCTTAGAGCTCGTCCCGGCTGGGGCGGTGCCCCGCTGGTGGGAGAGTCCTGGTTAGGGGAAAACCCGCTAGCCGACGGTAGGTCGGCGCTGGATCTCGCCATCCAGCGGGGGAAGATCACCGCAATCTCCCGAGAAAAAAACATGCACCACACTAACGGGACTAATGAACTAAGCAGTTGACGTGCCCGGAAACACGAAAAAAACAAACCAAACCAAACGTGGCCTCATGGCCTGAGTCTCACCACGTAAAATAAAGCATTCATTCAATTCATATTCTTCAGCCGTTTTTTTTTTTAAAAACTCTCATTTCCAGTCCGCTCTTCCAGAGGGACCTTGAGTCGCTGGGCGGTCGCGAAGCGAACTCGGGCACGTCCCGGCGGGGGTGCGGCGATAATACCACGAAGATGAGGCGGCGCTGACGTCATGACCTCGCTGCCTCCGACCCAACTTCACAGGCGGGGGAAACGCGAACTAATGAATGCTTGGGGCAAGAGGAAAGCGAACCCGCCTTTCAGAGGAGGAGTTGCGAGAAAGGAGTTGAAAGGAGAGCTTCGGACGGAGAAGTCGGGTGATTGAGAAGCGAAGTGAACGCCCGCAGGCAGCGTAAAGCGGAAGGGGTTGGTCGAAATGAGATAAAGGGGCATAAAGGGCACGTTGATGATCACCGATCTCTCGAAGAAGGTTTTTTTTTGAGAACTACATGCACTGTCAGATGGTTCATGGACTGGACTTAGCTTCTTGTGGTGTGACCCCATGTTCGATTCCGGGTCGAGGCAGAAATAGAGCTGGTGCTTTCCTTTAAATCGATCTCAGATTCTGTAGTTGTGTGAAGAAGGAAAGCGCAGGCATGCGGAGTTAGCTAGTTGAGATTTGATTTGATTTGATTGATTTGATTTTTTCGTGTTTCCGGGCGCGTCAACTGCTTTGGTAATTAGTCCCGTTTGTGTAGTGCATGGTTATTTTCGGGAGATGGCGGTGATCTTCCCCCGCTGAATGGAGAGATTCGGCGCCGCCCTACCGTCGGCTAATGGGGTTTCCCCCTAACCAGGACTCTCCCACCAGCGGGGCACCGCTCCAGCCGGGACAAGCTCTAAGCTCCCGACCGGTCACCCGGAATATGTGGTAGTGTAGTGCATGTTAGTGTAAGTGTGTGTGAAGGTGAGAGGATAGGACAAGGAAGAGGAAGGACAGATCGCGCGCGGTCCGTGGCCCGTTTTTAGGGTACTGCTCCGGCATTCGCCTGGTTTGATGGAGAAGCCACGGAAAACTACCGATCAGAGCAGCCGGCCGCTAGAATTCTCCTCCAGACAGCGACTGAATTCGACCTAGCTGAAAAGCCAGTGTCGAAAATCCTGCCGCCGTGGGGAGTGGGAACCTAGGACCTCCCGGTCAGAGTCGCTGCAGTGACATCAGTTGATGCACTGAGCTACCGCTACGCGGAGAAGAGAATACGTCATGTTCGTCACATGTCTCTCTTACACCTCAAGCGTGGGAATTAAATTAGGCTCAGGTATGGGTGAAACAATTACCTACCCGGCAAAGTCGGACAATGGACCCAAAAATGCCAGACAGGAAGACCTGCTGTATCAATGTTTACTAGTCGTAGAGAATTTTATAGGACGATGTTACTGAGTACACTGAACATGATTTAAAATGATTTACACGAATGACTATTTAAAAACTTTTATGTCCAACAAGTTACATAAATACCTACACGGTGATCGCAAGTCTTAGATAGTTCAGTAGAAGTATCTAACGAAATATATACGGACCATCCCTGGCGGATCCAGGTGGGGGGAGGGGGAGGTGACAGGGGTCCCTCCCCCAAAAGACAGAGAAAAACGTTTGTAATTTTTAGATTTGTCAACATTTATTTAAATATTTACTTATGTTCGAAGTAGAAAATTATTTTAAAAAATAATATTGTATAGTATCATATATACACCACAAAATAAGCAATATATTAACAAATATGTTTATTAATTAACAAAAATCTATGATGGTCACCCCAAAATAATGGCAGACTACCTCAGAATAAATCTTACGAACTTGTAGGACATGTAGGAGAATCGATGATTACTTTTTATCAATGAACATGTAGTGAATGGTCTCATAAAATGAAGTTACACACTTCAGACTTAAACATGAAACATCTTAGAAAATTGCAAGACTTACACAATTGTAAGAGGAGTGGCTTACCATTCAAGGAAAAATCGCACAGATATAAATTTTTTCTCGAGAGATATGAAAGATGGAATATATATTACTACATTACAATATCAAGTCGATTATAAAAAGAGAATATTAAACGCAAGTTTTACCAAGTATATTTTATGAACTATACTGCAACAAAATAGTTTACGTAAATATTTCACATACTTTACAAAAAAATGGAAAAAAAAGAAGAGATAAATTTGAAAACTGGAACGTGTTGCACTGTATGCATTGATCTGTTTTTATTGACTCAAAATGTATCGCAATATAAATGCAATTATATTTCAAAAAAAAACTTTAAAATTTCATCTACAAAAAAATTCCGAATATTTGATTCCTAGAAATATTTTCCAATAAACCACCAACAAAATGACAAATAAAATATGCTTCGCATATCAGTCGTGTTTTGCCAAACGCTAGCACAGAGAATTCCGAAAACGCACGATTTTTTTTCTCGGGAACATTTCGTTAGAGGACGACGAGATTCGCACGCTGTTTACCTGACTTCAGCAAAAAACGTTGATTGAAATTAAAAAACTGGCAACCTGCCAACGGATGCCGCCCCCCTCGCGGGCTATGTTATACAGAGCGCGAACTAAACTAATTTGCACGCCCTGCCCAAAGTTAACCCTGAGGGAGTGGGAGGAGGGAGGGAGAAAGCGAGCGAGAGAGAGAGCGAGAGCGACAGAGTGAGAGCGAAAGAACAAGAGTGAGAGTGAGAGAGAGAGCCAGCAAGCGAGCGAGCGAAAGAGAGAGATAGAGCGAGAGTGACAGAGGGCGAGAGAGAGCGAGAGAGCGCGAGAGCGAGAGCGAGAGAGGGAGCGCGAGAGAGCGCGAGAGAGAGGGCGCGAGTGAGAGAGCGCGAGAGGCGAGAGGAGAGAGAGCGCGCGAGAGAGAGAGAGGAGAGAGAGAGGAGAGAGAGCGCGAGAGAGAGAGAGCGCGAGAGAGAGAGCGCGCGCGAGAGAGAGCGCGCGCGCGCGAGAGAGAGAGAGAGAGAGAGAGCGAGAGAGAGCGGGGAAAGCACGTGGCAGATGGAGAGGGGTGGTCAGAAGCGTTGATGAGGTCGGGTGGACTGGTTGGGTTGGGAAAAACGGAGCAGAGGTTGTGTTCATGGGGATAGATGAACGGCGTAGCGAAACTCTGGGGGTCGGAAGATGGGAATTGATCGTGAATGGGTGTAGAAGTACCAGTAGAAACTATAGTATTGAGTACACATTATTGTTTTCATATTGATTATTATGAACGTTTCTGCGTTTGGTTAGCTTTTCTTTAGTATTCGCATTACGAAAGGCAAGGACCTCCATGTTTTTCTCATTATCTAATTTACATGCTTCTCCCATCCTAATTTACTGTCTGGATGAATGCCTAAATACTTGCATGATGAGACTCTTGGAATGATGACCTCACCTAAACTGGTTCCCGAAATCTGGTTCCTCATAATTTCGTGCCCGCTCGAACGTTATTGTTTTGCTTTTCGATCCGTTAACTCTCATTTTATTTGTTTCAGCCCAATCTCGTAACTGTTCTAAAATCGCCTAAATCATTTCTTCAACAAATAATCAGCACTAAAGTTTTTAAGAAACAATGGCTAATCTTACTATCTCTAAAATTTCCCTCTCTTTTAATGGTTCTTCTACAAATTCCCTTACTTTATCAGAACAATGGAATCCCAAATTTTTTCTCTGCATTTCCCATGTTCCAGAAAAGAAGTACACGAACAGCTATGATTATAAAGATATGATACCAACATATGCCCATTTTTGACCTCCGCAAATTTCACATGGATCACCTGCTTATATAGCGGAGACACCAATAGATGTCATTGAAGTGCTCTGGTACTCTGACCAGAAGATCCTAGGTTCGAGTCCCGACAGTGGCAGGATTTTCGACACTAGCTTGTCAGATAGGTGGAATTCAGTCACAGTCTAGATGAAAATTCTTGCGGTCAGCTGCTCGGATCGGTAGTTTTCTGTGGTTTCTCCGATCAAGACCAGGAGAATGCCGGAGCAGTACCCTAACACAAAGTCCATGAACCGCGCGAGATCTTTCCTTCCTCTTCCTTGTCCTATCCTCCCCCCTTACTTACACACGTCTACACGCACTACACTACCACACCCGCCTGGGGACCAGTCGGAATCTTAGATCTTGCCCCGCTGGTGGGAGATACCTGGTTGTGGAAATCTCCGCTAGGCGACGGATAGTTCGGTACCGAATCACGCCAGCCAGCAGGATAAGATCACCAGTGGGATCACTATAAGGGACCAGTGAATTTAGCAGCTGACGCGCCCGGAATCACTAATCAAAAAATAAAGCAGCCACACGGATGAACCGCCATTTTACCCTGGCTCCACCCACGGAGGGCGAACAGCTTCACTGCCACACCACGGGTTGTCCTGGAGCCCTGCGCTGTCTGTCTGTAGTTGAGTTCGCGGAAACACAGCGAGCGTGGGCGTGCGGGGGGAAGTACAAAGGAGACTGTGTTGCGTGGGCTACTCATTCAGAGTTGGAGTTCGCGGAGGTGTCATTCAAAGCGAGAGGCATGGGCAGTGTGCTCGGGCGTAGCCGGGATTTAAATAAAGGGAGGTCGTGGAGCCCTGAAGAACGCCCGAATAGGAGGAGGAGTTCGGATTACAACATACGATAAAATACTCGTATTTTTCATATTATTTTTCTCTAAACATTTGTTACTTAAAACTGAGAGCAAATCAGTACAAATGCTATATAAAGTGTTCTTATTTATTTATTAATGTATTTACTGGTAGACACTGCAACGCTTTACTAACTCACTCACCACGCTATTGGAGACGTGATTGTTAGTCGCGTTTTACGCTACGCTCTGCAACAATTCTAATAGATGAAAGACTTACTCGCAAGAATGGTTTTGTTCTATGTCCTGGTTCTGAGATCTATTGTTAAAACGTTCTCCCTCAAATTTGGATATGCGTTCTCTATGACACTATCTTAAGAGTTTCATTTACTTGTCCGAGATTCACGTAATCATTCCGGCCGATATTTCACAATTGTAGGGGCAGAATACGTGAATGCAGAAAAGACGCTCTTAATCCTTGACCGTCCGGCGTGTTGCATAGAATTCAGGGGTGCTTGTGACGTCACAAACGAATAAATCATCATCCACATCGCCCCATGTCCGATTTAATTCAAACCACTGATTAAAGTCTCCTATTACTAATAAGAACAAAGTGTAAAAATTTCAGCGAAATCGATCAAGTTGCTTTTGCGTGTATGCGCGATACACATACTCATATCCTTAAATATAGATTTATATACTATTTATTTATTTACTTATTTATTTATTCTAATTTAAGTGGCATTAAACTATAAAGGAAATGGATGCCTACGAGAAGATCTAATGCTAGCGATAATGTCCATGAGGTGAACCGTGACGGAGAAATGATGCATTGAGGTCCAGGGGAAAAGGAAGAACCCGAAGAAAACCTGCCGAGAATTCGCTTTGTTCCCCACTAATTCCACATTGTTGAACCGAGATTTGAACACCGTATCAAGGGGGGATGGTGAGAGATCTGACTTTTATCGGATGAATAGACATAGACTCAACGGTAAAATAGGGATTTTAGGTCTATATATGGGATTCTTTGATATCGAACAGGCATAAAATATATTCACAATTAATTCAAGTTGAAATAGTAAAACGAGCATATTCCTAAAAATCCTTCCACCTCTGAATATCATTGAATGTGTTGACATTCTCGTCTTTATTGCTCCGACAGCTCTTGTATCAAAATCGATATTGCGACATGTAAAGTAGGACATAGCACTGTATGACAACCGAGGTGTTGGAAACATCGTAGCAGGAGATCGGGTTATTGAAATACCAGATTGGCGAACTTCCCAAGGTAGGTGGAGTGAGCGGGGGCAGTTTCAAACAACATAAAGACTCTTATGAAAGGACGTAGACTCACTAACTGTAGCTCAAAGGAATTTCGAAACGTAGAACGATCCAATAGTGTACATGCGATCGTTTCTTTGGGAGACGTACCACCGTCAGCCGTTGGATGCTAGAGAAGGGATGAGCAGAAAATCCCAACCCTTTATTACTAGTCAATGCCGTGCCGTGCAAAGGACAGATGAACTGCGTGGGATGGTATAGAGAGCGCATCGGAAAACGTGCGGGCGGATAGGGTGGGATGGGATGAGGGTGTTCAGAACCCGGTCCGATATCCGACTACTGGCTTGACCCTAATTCAACAAAAGGGCATTTATCAATATCCCCTCAGAGCGGACCGCGGCAAGATTTTATCCAGATCTACATCAAAATTTAAATAAAGAGCGGGCCAACTCATGGTATTTTCCACGTTTGAATTGTATTAAAGACACAGCATCGGCATGTATTTGGTCACCGGCTGAATCATTGCTGTCAAAGCTTGAATCGCATCTAGAGGACGTCGACAAAGCCGTTGTGACTTTGTCCATTATACAAATAAAAAGCGGACCAATTTTCTTTGTATTTTCAAGTTTAGACTGTACTAAAGACATATCATCAGCATGTATGTGCATCAGCATGTAACAACAAGTTAATCATAACTTTAAAGTTGAAATTCCATTCTACTTGTGTTATGTTTTGTTTATTTCATAATCACCATTATCATTAGAAATGTTAAACAAATTAATGGAAGAGGAGGTCCAGAAGTTCAGAAATGTGGTTTTGTTTTATGCTCCAGACACCTACTTTAACAGAGTGCATCCGAGCTGTGCATACGACACAGAGTAGACGATCTGCGAGGGGCGGTGCAGAGAACACATCGGAAAACGCGGGGGCGGCCGGGCGAGCGAGCAAGCGTGTGGGCGAGTGACTGAGCGGCAGGGTGGGCGGGGCTTGAGGGAGGGCCGAGAGGGCGAGAGGGCGGGGCGAAAGGGCGGGGCGAGAGGGCGGGGCGAGAGGGCGGGGCGAGAGGGCGGGGCGAGAGGGCGGGGCGAGAGGGCGGGGCGAGAGGGGGGCGGAGGGCGGCGAGAGGGCGGGGCGAGAGGGCGGGGCGAGAGGGCGGGGCGACAGGGGCGGAGGGCGGGAGGGCAGGCGAGAGGCGGGGCGAGAGGGCGGGGCGAGAGGGCGGGGCGACAGGCTGTGGCGACAGGGAGGGCGGGAGGGCGGAGGGCAGGCGAGAGGGCAGGCAAGCAGCCGGGCGAGCGATAGGCCGAGGGTGCGGGCGGGCGATGCAGACACTCAGAGCACCTGAACACGGGCGTATAGCGCGGTAGAATAATCACGCCCACGGCTTGTTGGATCGCATTAACCCTGTGAATAAACGCGTTTCTGATGCACCAAATGTTTAACGAAGTTTGCTCGTTTCAAATTCCGTTTCCTTCAAATACGACGTAAATGAAAATTGAAATTTAGTGGAAAAGCAAATACTTCTGGAGATTTATTTGATGGAAATGGAAATGAGAATTTATAATGAATATTTACTGCATATACATTCCAAACATCACAAAAGCAAAAATATATTTTTCGGACGTGTAGAAGTTGCGTGATAAAGGGACGTAAATTTGAAAACTAGCCCTTGTAAAATATCAGACCATTGGCATAATACTTAGTTATTCATTGTTTTTATACTCATCGTTTCCCTCGAAATAGTTTCATCTCCTATGTTTGTCAAAAAATTATAGTAGATGAATTAATATCATATATTTGCGCTGGATAAATTTGTCATAAGATCAGTTATTTGCATCATGTAGTATCTCTCTTACTAAACTGTGTTTAAGGTAAGATAATAAAAAAGACTTGGAAATAAAGAAAGATGGAAAAGTACATAAAAAGCTCTATTTCGTCAGGTGCGGGACATGAAGATCAAATAGAAAAATACCATTTTAAGACCAGCTCGAATGATGATGGTCAGAATTCTGTCAGAAAGGCATATACTGGCAATATTATCACCTGAAAAATCACCAGCAACCTATCGAACATAAACAATAAGTCGGAAATTGATTGGCGAAAATGTATCGTTAGAGATACCAGAAGCTTGGTCGCAGAATTTTTATACATTCTACAACAGCTGGAAGATTCCTGTTGGCGACCGAGAGCAGGCATGGACACTTTCGAAGGGGATGGGGTGGTGGAGAGAATTGAGGGTATTAGGCATCGAAGGGACACAACGGGGGTAACAAATACTGGCGATCGACGCCATCCAAAAACGGAGAACCTGTCGATTGAACGCGAGTGTGACACGATTTCACGGCGTCGGAGGGTCCTTCATGCTTTATGGGATGGGGGGCTGCTGAAAGGGAAAGAAGGGGTTGGGGCGGGAGAGGCTGGAAAAAGGTGGGGATGAAGAGAGCGGTGGAGGTGACGAGAGTGGCGGGGTGACGAGAGTGGTGACGAGGTAGGTAGCGCGGCGATGGTCACTCAAGCATCAGGGGTGATGGGGGATCTCGGAGTAGAGGGATGGAACTGCGTTAGCGATGAAGAGGCAGGAGTTGGGAAGTGGTGACGATGAAATGACAGAGCGATTGGTTTCGGTAATGAGCGGAAGTGGGCTTGTGGGTGTGGGAGAGGACGGCAACAGAGAGGTTGCGGTAGATGTTAATAGCGGGGAAGCAATGGTGACCAGAGCTATCGGGGAGGCGGGAGGGCGGGATATGGAGTTAGAGCGGCGTGGGCGTGCCCGACTCCGCTGACAGCAAAGGGGTGGCGGAGGGACGATGGGGGCTTACGCGCACGTGGTGTCAGGGGGGGGCGGCACGACGAAACGGGGGGGGAGGCAGGGGGGCAGGGGGGGGGCAGCTAAATGGAAAAATGGGAAGTGAAGGGGAGGTGGAACGGGCTCCGTGGGGGGGGGGCGTGAACGGTGGAGATGCCAGAGACGGACGAGTGAGAGTGAGCGGCTGCTGGGTTTATTGCTTGATTGATTTTTTCGTGTTTCCGGGCGCGTCAACTGCATTGGTCATTGGTCCCGTTAGTGTAGTGCATGTTTTTTTCTCGGGAGATGGCCGTGAACTTCCTCCGCTGGATGGCGAGGTCCGGCGCCGACCTACCATCGGCTAGTGGGATTTCCCCCTAACCAGGACTCTCCCACCAGCGGGGCACCGCCCCAGCCGGGACAAGCTCTAAGCTCCCGACCGGTCTCCCGGAATATGTGGTAGTGTAGTGCATGTTAGTGTAAGTGTGTGTAAGGGAAGAGGATAAGACAAGGAAGAGGAAGGAAAGATCGCGCGCGGTACGTGGCCCGTTTGGTAGGGTACTGCTCCGGCATTCGCCTGGTGTTGATCGGAGAAACCACGGAAAACTACCGATCAGAGCAGCCGGCCGCTAGAATTTTCCTCCAGACATCGACTGAATTCGACCTAGCTGAAAAGCTAGTGTCGAAAATCCTACCGCCGTCAGGACTCGAACCTAGTCAGAAGGCTGCAGACCTCCCGGTCAGAAGGGGTGCAGTGACATCATTTGATGCACTGAGCTACCGCTACCGGTGCGGTTTTGTTGGAGACAGGGTCGGGGCGATTAAGTAGAGGAACGGGGAGTGACGCCCGCGGGGGCGAGGCAGGCGGGAAAGGAAGAGAGAGGTCGGCAGCCTGGGCGTGGCGGGGCGGAAGGGCAGGGGCGGGGGTGGGGGGATGAACGTTGAGGGCGGGCGGAGGGGGTGACAAGAGGCGGGGCAAAGAACGGGAAAGGGGACGCGCGTCGGGGAAGGGGGGGGCTGCCCGCGCGTGGCCTGGCGGGGCGAGGGACGGCAGCGGCAGAGCGGTTCAGGGAGGTGGAGGGCCGAGGGGTCGCGTGGCAGTAGTGGCAAAGAGCGGATGGTGGAGGCGAGCACGTCTGCGGCGGGATGGGTTCCGCGGGGGGGAGCGAGGAGTAGAGGGAGAGGAGTACGGGAGCGGAGGGACCGGCCGACGATGGGGAAGGAACGGGAGACGGATGAGAGATTGTCGGCGTCAGGACGGGTCGTGGCGGGGAGTTGGAAGGGTAAGCGCGGGCGTGTCGGTGGCGACGGGGAAGTCTGCGGCGGGGAGTGGTGGCAAGAACGTTCATGTGCGGAGGGGGAGGCAGGAAGTCGGGACAAAGAGCGAGAGATGAAGAGCGCGTGAGAATGGAGGTGAAAGGGTGGTACGGAAAGGAGACACGTGGGCACATGGCGGTAGCAATGGGGACGGCAGGGGTAGGGAGGCCACATGGAGGGGCGAGGAGTGTAGGCAGGGGCGGAGGGGGGCGACAAGAGGTCGGGGCAAAGAGCGGGCGTCGGCGGCGGGACGCGTTCCGCTGGGGAGGGGGGCGTGGCGGGGGCGGGGGGCGGTGCGGGGCGTGCGCGCGCGTGGCGGTGGCGGTGGGCGCCGGGTCGGTCCATCGATCGGTGGCTGGCGGTGGCCGCTTCCCAGCCGGAGGCACCCGCCGCTGCCCTGCCCTGGCCTGCTCCGCTCCGCTCCACTCGGCTCTACTCTGTCCTGCTCCTGTCGTTGCCCCGCCGCGCCGCACAGTGGAGCGGGCGGGCGCTGTCTCCAACATTCGGACGCCAGCCGTAGGGATGGCAAAAAAAATACAACGTACTACCGCACCTCTCAGCGATAGTCCTCGTCACTCAATTTCCCAGTCTGTCGTCGAGGTTGCCACTAGAAATGGTAGCCGCTAGGTTGCCACGAGGGATAGTAAAAAAACACCTATATTTTCCACCAGCTACATCGATATATTAACATCGATATTTTGACCATTGTCCGAAACGTTGGCAAACTAATGTATCTCATTAATTGACCGATCCCGTGATTCATATCCTACTATCGATATTTTGTTTTCGATGTTTTCTTAACATCGATATTTTGTTGCAAAATCTTCGAAGTTTCTAATTGTTAATTCTTTTTCAAATAAAGGAGTTTAAGCACGTTTTAGAGAAGCAGGAATCCACAGCAATATCGTTGTTCCGTTGCGTCAACGCTCCCGTTGCGTCGTCCAACTTGAACACGCGCCGCCCGCGTGTACTGGTGCAAGTGGCGCCCCCGCTCGTTGACGTCTTCCTCTCCGCCCCGCCCCGCACCATTCCGCCTCGCCCCTCCCCGCCCCGCCCCGCCACGCCCCTCCCCGCCTCGCCCCGCCCCGCCACGCCCCTCCCCGCCTCGCCCCGACCCGCCACTCCCCTCAGCGCTGCTATATTTTCCCCGCCGTTGCCCGGACTACCGCACCTCTTAGCGGTAGTCCCCGTCGCTCCATTTTCCAACCTGTCGACGATCTCGGCCCACTAAGGAAAGCAAAAAAAAAAAAAATCGATGTTTTCCATCAGAAACATCGATACATTAACATCGATATTGTGCTTTCGATTTTTTCTTTACATTGATATTTTGTTGCAAAAATATCGCTTTTTTATTTTTTTTTAAATAAAGGGGTTTAGGCACGTTGTAGAATAGAAGCAATCCACTGCAATATCGTTGTTTTGCGTCATCCTCTTTACCACGCTGCACATTTCACTTGTGCAATCTGAGGGAATTTTAGGTGGTTTTACTGCGATGGTGTAAGAATGGCAGTGACTAAAGGGTAAAGTAGCAAAACACGATGTTCTTTATTGTTCTTTTTTCTTTACATTTCATAATACTTTTTATTAACATATTGCTAAAATGCTAGTAACCAAACAATAAAATATATCCCTTTTAGTACTGTAGTTAAAAATGGACAGGAAAATAGCATGTTTATTAGTCTATAATTAAAACGTCGAAGTTTTTTCGTCAATGTCATCGACATCGAAAACCGACGCGATGGATCGAAACATCGATGTATCGATGTTTTGGTAAAATTTGCCATCACTAGCCAGCCGACGCACGACTCCGCTCAATCACATAGGCGCTGCGTTGCATGAGGGGGCGGATTGTTTCATTGATAGATTGAATGATTATTTAGGGTTTCGGCCTTGAAAACTACTATGGTCACTAGCGCTGCGTTGCTGCTCCCTAGGCAGCTGCCACTCAGCCCGCTAGTGAGGTTGATTGTCCGTTTTATCATGTAGTGTTTCCGAGCGTGAGAACTATTATGGTGACGAACGCTGCGTTGCTTACACCGAACAGGCCATGTTAATTGATTGATTAATTGATTCATTATTTAGTGTTCTAGGGTGCGGACAATATTATGGTCATGAGCACTGCGTTGATACCCGCGGATTACGTAGATTGATCGATTGATTATTATTATTATTATTATTATTATTATTATTATTAATTATTTTTAGGGACGTGACTACTACAGCGGTCAGTAGCCTGCGTTGATCCCCCGACAGGCCGGTTTGATTCATAAATTAATTCTTTAGTGATTCAGGGCGCAAGAAATACTGTGGTCATGGAATCTGCTACACAGCTTGCATATCAGGTTGAATGACCGATTGATTATTTGTTGTTTCCGGGCGTAACAAGTACTACGGGCATTAGTGCTGCCTTGTTATTCACCAGGCAGGCGAAGTTTCTTACTTAATCGATTGAATTTTTTCCAGGGCTTGACAAATACTATGATTGTGAGCGCTGGTTTGATACTGAGCACGCGCTTCAGGTTTATGGCGAGATGTATTTAGTAGTTTTAGAGTTTATTAGATTTAGTGTTTTCGAGCGCAACAACTACTATGGTTAGTAGTCCCATAAGTATACTGCATTTTATATCGGGGAAGAAAATGGCGTTTCTCCACCCAAGAGACTGTAGGTTGTCATTCACTGAACACCACCATTTTACTCAATAATGAGCAGTTTTCGCGTATTGGCAACATTTATTATACAGAGTGAGCCACGTACCTCTAGTAATTTTTGAACGGTTGAAGTTATTGGAATGCAGATTTCACGAAAGCCACCAGGGAATGGGGCTAATTTATGCATGTATTCTTTTCGATTTTATCATTTGCATGTTAAAAGATATTGAGGTAATTTGTGTTTTTCGAATGGAACTATTGTCATATGTTAGATAGCGTGTTTTGAATAATTTTGATTTTTGCGACTCGTATTTAACGTATCTGTTAAATGTAACAGTCCATCAACCAAGGTCACGCAGCGCTCTGTCTCTGCTAGCATGTGCTTGGAGCGTTTCAATATCCGTTAAATACGAGTCGCATAAAATCAAAATTAATCAAGAAAATACTTATCTAACATATGACCATATGTATATTATTGTATTAGTCTTTTTACGTTCGTCATGATTGACTAAAAAAATATAGTTCCATTTGAAAAAAACAACAAAGTTCCCTCAATATCTCGATAAATAATAACGATAAAATAGAAGTGAATAAATGTATTAGTTCCATTTCCTCATGCATTTCTATGAAAACTGCATTGCAATAATTTCAACCGGAAAAATTTCAGGAGTTGCTAAAGTTACGTGACTCACTCTATATTGAATTACTGCTAAATAATGGGGAATACTTCAGCCTCAACCACAATCGTACGGCCTAATCAATATCCCACGAGTATGGGGCACTGCCACGACGAAGCCACAACGTCCTTGAGGCCCGGGGGGCACGGAGGCCACTACACGACTCCGCAGAGGGCACACATGTTCAGCTGCTCGCCATGTTTGCACTCGTTAGACAATGTAAACACTGCCGGCGCAAGACGTACGCAGTAATTGGATACACAGCAAATGTCGTGAATACGCAAGAGCTGTGTTTTAATAAATTCTATTCAAAATTAAAAATCACTGTCTCATCTTCCGTTAACGGCACTAAATACATATGTACAGCACTACCTTAACGTGTCGCCTCTGGTACCTGTGTTCATGTTAAAATATTTTACGTGTGCTTAAAGGAATTTTGAAATTAATTTGATAAGTCAAAAACTGGCCAATCGTTTATTATCGAGAGTCCTGACCGCGATTTTCGACACTAGCTTTTCAGCTAGGTCGAATTCAGTCACTGCCTGGAGGAGAGTTCTAGCGGCCGGCTGCTCTGATCGGTAGTTTTCCGTGGTTTCTCCGATCAACACCAGGCGAATGCCGGAGCAGTACCCTAACAAAAGGGCCACGGGTCCGCGATCGCGCGATCACGGGTCCATGGGCGCGCGATCTGTCCTTCGTCTTCCTTGTCCTATCCTCTCTCATTACACACACACTTACACTAACATGCTCTACACTACCACATATCCCGAGAGACCGGTCGGGAACTTAGAGTTTGTCCCGGCTGGGGCGGTGCCTCGCTGATGGGAGAGTCCTGGTTAGGGGAAACCTCACTAGCCGACGGTAGGTCGGTGCCGGATCTCGCCGTCCAGCGGGGGAAGATCATCGCCATCTCCCGAGAAAAAACATGCACTACACTATCGGGACTAATGACCAGAGCTGTTGACGCGCCCGGAAACATGAATAAATCAATCAATTTATTATCGAGAGAAATCGAATGAACTATTAATTACGGGTTGATTGACAATTTTGCAATTCGGAGAAAGGAATAGTACTCACCTACGCCAATAATGAAGGAATGTATGTCTGAATCACAACCCAATACTCACCTGAAAAAAACAAGAAAAATAGTAAATTCAAAGAATCACAATGAGAAGGTGTAAAACACTACTAAAATAGATTGTATTCGTATATTATGTAAATAAAATGTTGAATATTCAATTATTCTAAAGCAGGAATGTATTTAGGTCTAGTCGTACAAGTAATTGGATAGAACCATTTGCAATTGTAACAAAATTCCTGTCTACACATTTAACATGGTCCATTCCCCACGAAAAAAGAAGAAGAAGAAGGAAAAACAACGCAAAGAAACTCTGAAGTGAATGCCAATTTCTCTTCTTCTTATAGACATCTATTTGCAAGCAGAAGCCCCAGCGGTCGGTTCTTCTACTCTCATCGAGCCAGTTTGCTACGATCTAGAAAAACTGTAGCACTGCTGCAAAGTTTTCGATGTCACGCTGAGGCTCGAACAGGGCCACGGAAAGAATAATAGTTGTTAGTCCCGATTCGATAGAAAAACAGCAAATAAAGAAGTGTATTGAGTGTATTGTTGTGGTACTAACAGTGAGTCGTTCAATTCTTTTTCCACTCCCATTGTATGATTCTGTCATTTGATAGCTGGAACCAGTTGCATAATGGATACAGATTTCATTGTGATACGTATTGACAGTTCATTAATCTTTGAAAAACGTTCTTGTAAATGTTTTGTTCGATTGGGTACATTATATTTGCATTTAATGTTATATTATGTTTGTCAGTTTTAATTTATTTTATTATCAGTAATTTGTACGTGGAATATTATATAAAATAAATTGAATCGTAATTTCACTTTGATCCTATTTGACTAGCGTAGTACTCTCTCGCAGGCAGACTGGTAACCACAGCCACCTGCGGCAGCATACGAGGGTAGGGTTAGAGAGCTGTTCGGTAGATGCCCTTGGCTGAATCCAGCAAGACAACTGCTACGAAATGATTCAATGTAAAAGTTTATCTTATAAAAGTCATAGAAAAATACCGTATGAAACTCGATGTAATGGGTATTAATACACTCGTGTGAAGTTTACAATAATAGCTCGTTCCTCGCTCGTATGGTAATATCACACTCGTGTATAATACCCATCGTTTCATACTGTACCATTTTGTAGTACCACCTTCCTATAAAACATGCATTAAAAAATAAGCTTTCTTGGATTAAACCAAGACGTATGCCATCTTTAGTTACAATTAATTCATCAACAGACGGCGGACTGTTAAAATCCATAACGAACGCCGGCCGCGACATTTAAAAAAAAATTAAGGTCGCATCAACATCTAGGTCATTAGTGACTACTACTGGGGTTAACGATACGGTAACTATGAAGATGAAACGATATGGTGATGATAAGGGGTGAAAGGACGAACACAAATACAACTATACCCGAGGCGAGACTCGAACCCGCGACCGGGAGCGGTCCCGGTTTCTCCGATCAACACCAGGCGAATGCCGGAGCAGTACCCTATAAAACGGGTCACGGACCGCGCGCGATCTGTCCTTCCGCTTCCTTGCCCTATCCTCTCCCCTTACATACACACACACTAACATGCACTACACTACCACATATTCCGGAAGACCGGTCGGGAGCTTAGCGCTTGTCCCGGCTGGGGCGGTGCCCCGCTGGTGGGAGAGTCCTGGTTAGGGGGAAAACCCACTAGTCGACGGTAGGTCGGCGCCGGATCTCGCCATCCAGCGGAGGAAGATCACTGCCATCTCCCGCGAAAAAACATACACTACACTAACGGGACTAATGTCCAAAGCAGTTGACGCGCCCGGAAACACGAAAAAATCAATCAATCAATCAATCGAACCTGCGACTCTTCGGTCCGAGATCGCTACGCCAGTACTTCCTTAGCAAACTCAGCTACCGGATCGGCGACTCTTCTTTTCGTTCCTTTGTATGATTGCATGAAGTCAATAGTATAACAAAACGGTAGTTTTACAAAAAAAACATTTGACAGGGTCCAATGTGCCGGAAGAGCGATGCAAGTGTCCCGGTGCATTTTGTTTCCTTCCGCCTGAAGCGAGATCACTTCCGTTTCCGCCTCGCAGTTGGCACTCGCTGCGCTGCAATTGTCGCTGCCGTTTGCCGCCGTCCATCTCGCAACTGTTGCGGCACCGCAGTAGTGTCGCCGGTCGTTTCAGAGGGGAGAGAAACGTTGCTGAGCGGAATATGGACGCGCGGGGGGGGGGCGGAGGCGGAGGGGGGGAGGGGGCGGAGATGGCGACTAGCAAATTCACTACAGTACGGCTCGTCCTCAAGAGACAGCGAGTAGAATGGTCGGAACAAGACTTTCTTTGGCCGGCCTGGTGGCCGAGATTGCTAAGGCAGTGGTGGCGTAGTGTTCTCGGACTGAAGGGTCGCGGTTCGAGTCCCGCCTCGGACATGGTTGTATTTGCGTTCGTGCATTCACCCCTTCGTCACCATCACCCTTTCGTTTGATCGTCACAGTTACCGTAATGTTAACTCCAATAGTGGTTGCTAATGACCTAGATGTTGATGTGACCTCAAATAACATTTAAAAAAGAAAAGGGGTAAGAAATGGGTTAAAAATCAAGATATCTGTTCTGTAGAGTCCACTAAATCTGGAAATTGATTTACTTAATGATGATTATAATTGATATTAATGAGATTGATTGATAACAATGACGATGATAAAAATTTATTAAATTAACTTATTTTTTAATAAAGGTGTTATGACACGAATTATCATGGGGAATTAGCAGAATGAGTGGCAAGGAATAAGAGAGGAACTATTGAAAGACCTTTCGCGGACCAATTGCGACAGCTCAGAAGCAATATCTTTGTCTAGGCAGCATCGTTGACTGAGATATCTCAGTGTTCGAAAATCCACCTACAAAGGTAGATTTTCTACTCTAGTTACATAGCTAGGTGGAATTCAGTCGCTGTCTAGTGTCCACCAGCACAGATCGGTAGTTTCTTTCCTTGCTTATCGTAGTATCCAAAAAGAGACAAGGATTTTTAAAATGGATTTTATTCCAGGAAACAAAAAGAAATCAGCCAAGTAGTCGAATATCCGCAGGAGAGTTCCAAGTCCGTAGCACAAGTCGGCGTAGTAGTAGTAGTTCACCACACTTCTATCACCAATACACTAACCAGGATACACTCGCTTACTCTGCCGCTCGCTGTCTGCCCTGGCGTCGAGTCGGAGCACTCTTATAGCCCGCCAGGGCCATTGTCCCGCCGACTAGCTGCGGAGTAGGTGCGGTGTCGAGTCTCTACCCGCCTGCTCGGGCGTGATGGCCGCGCGCAGACGGGCCCGGCCGGGTCTTACCGTCAGCTAGTGGGGTTTCTCCCTAACCAGGACTCTCCCACCGGCGGGGCACCGCCCCAGCCGGGACAGGCTCTAAGCTCCCGACCGGTCTCCCAGAATATGTGGTAGTGCATGTTAGTGTGTGTGTGTAAGGGGAGAGGATAGGACAAGGAAGAGGAAGGACAGATCGCGCGCGATCCAGGGACCGTTTGGTAGGGTACTGCTTCGCCTAGTGTTGATCGGAGAAACCACGGAAAACTACCGATCAGAGCAGCCGGCCGCGAGAATTCTCCTCCAGACAGCGACTGAATTCGACCTAGCTGGAAAGCTAGTGTCGAAAATCCTGCCCATTTGTTAGGGTACTGCTCCGGCATTCGCCTAATGTTGATCGAAGAACCTACGGAAAACTACCGATCAGAGCAGCCGGTCGCTGAAATATTCCTCCAGGCAGCCACCTAGCTATCCAACCAAGTGTCGAAAATCCAGCCACCGTCGGCACTCGATCCCTACCGCCCCGTCTACGAAGCAGCCAGTGCAACAACGGGGCCTGGCGCAGTCTGCGCGGTGGCGGAGGCGCAGGCGGTCGCAGCACCTGCTGCGCGCGGGGGCGACGACCCCTGCGCGGCGCCTCCGCGCAGAAAGGCTGCGCCGCCCGCGCTGCGAAAGGGAAATCGCGCGGCGCCTGCGCAGTCGCCAGAGATCGGCGAGGGAGCAGCCGTCACCGGTCTGCACGCTACGCTGCAGCTAGGAATGGCCAAAAAAGCATCGATATTTTTAAAACCTCGACGTATTCTACCAGAAACATCGATATATTAAGATTGATATTTTGCTTTCGATGTTTTCTTCATAAAGTTATTTTGTTGCAAAAAATTGATGTTTTTTAATACTTATTTTTTTATTTTTTTAAATAAAGGAGTTTAAGCACGTTGTTGAGTGCCAGCATTCCACAGCAATATCGTTGTTTTGCATCCTCTTTATCACGCTGCACATTTCGCCTGTGCAATCTGAGGAAGTTTGGGAGCTGCTCCTGTTATGAATGTGTTATCGCTTCATTACGCGAATCGACAGTGAAACAAGAAATTTGAAGCAAAACACGATGTTCTTTATTGTTCATTTTATTCTTTACATTCGATTATAATTTTTACATACTAATAACATGCTGTTAACCAAAAAATAAAATGTATCCCTTTTACGTACTAAACGTATTAAAACGTATCCCTTTTACGTATTAAAAATGAATAGCAAAATAGCATGTTTATTAGTCAATAATTAAAACATCGATGTTTTCTCAAAAGATCGCGCGCTGTCCGTGGCACGTTTGGTAGGGTACTGCTCCGGGATTCTCCTGGTATTTATCGGAGAAATCACGGAAAACTACCGATCACAGCAGCCGGTCGCTAGAATCCGCTCCTAGACAGAACTTGACCCAGATATCTAATTAGTGTCGAAAATCCCGCCACCGTCGGGACTCGAACCTTGGACCTCCCGGTCAGAGGCACTGCAGGAGCCTCAACTGATGCTTTGAGCCACCTCTCCCGCCGAACTTCGAAGATCTATCCCTTTCCCTCTCAGTGACCCTCTCTCTGCCCGCTTCGCTTCGCCGAAAATTCTCTCTTCTAACCGGGAGCAGTAGCTCAGTGCATTAACTGATGTCACTGCAGCACCTCTGACCGGGAGGTCCTAGGTTCCCACTCCCCACGGCGGCAGGATTTTCGACACTAGATTTTCAGCTAGGTCGAATTCAGTCGCTGCCTGGAGGAGAATTCTAGCGGCCGGCTGCTTTGATCGGTAGTTTTCCGTGGTTTCTCCGATCAACAGCCGAAGAATGCCGGAGCAGTATCCTACAAAACGGGCCACGGACCGCGATCTGTCCTTCCTCTTCCTCGTTCTATCATCTCCTCTTACACACACACTTACACTAACATGCACTACACTACCACATATTCCGGAAGACCGATCGGGAGCTTAGAGCTTGTCCCGGCTGGGGCGGTGCCCCACTGGTGGTAGAGCCCTGGTTAGGGGGAAACCACGCTAACCGACGGTAGGTCGGCGTCGGATCTCACCATCCAGCTGGGAAAGATCACCGCCATCTCACGAGAAACAAAAATGCACTACACTAACGGGACTAATGACCAAAGCAGTTATCGCGCCCGGAAACACGAAAAAAACAAACCAAACCCAACTCTCTTCTATCCTATCTCGCCCCGTCCGATCTCGCTCAGCTACGTCCCGGCCCTTTCCTTACACCTCACTCTCTTCACTTCCCGTCCCTCGACACGGCCTCTCTGGGTTCACCTTTCTCCTCGCAGCCCCAAGAGCCCCTCCACCTCGTGGACCTGCTCCGTCACGTTCCGGTCTCTTCATAATGCAAGAAAGAAATAATCTAGTAATACTCTCTCTTTTGACGACAAGATAGAATAAATAGCTTAGAAAGTGGAAAGAAAGTACTCCATAGAAACTCTTAGATGTAAGATTTGGTAAATGGCGTTCTTAAATAAAATATGTGGTGTACGTAGAGGTAAAGTCTCTTCAATTACGTGAGCGATTGTTGTAACCTTCATTTCAGCCACATCATAATGGGGAAGAATGATTTACTATTGTCAGAGCCATGCACCATTATTGTACAGTATTGTGATCTCTACATACTATCACAACTTCAGAATGACTCATGATGAATTATCAATGATGAAAAAAATCATAAAATCATACACGTCGTTTATACTCGTTTTTTATTGAGAGATAACACGGGTATATTTAAATGTCATACATTAAAGATAAATGACTCACATCACATTCAAACAAACAATTTGAGATAACACGTTCAGAAAGTTTTTAAAAGTACATAATAAATAAAAAATAAAATTTTGGACCACATGTATAGTCGGCGCCATTACTTGCACTACGAAATGCGACGCGAACTCTGCAGAGTTAAGCGAATGGAGCCCCCCTGTCGTACATGTGTAGAGATACCCTGTGCGGGATCCCTCGGGCGGAGCTGCAACGTGCATCTCCTCTTCATCCGGACTGTTAACCCGAGCGGCCCTGCTTTCGCACGCTGCCCGCGGGGCTGAGAAACAAATGCGTCCGGCGTGGCGCGGCGTGGCGCGGCGTGGCGCGGCGTGGCCCGGCGTGGCGCGGCGTGGCGCGGCGTAGCGCGGCGAAACGTGGCGGGGCGAGGCGGGACGAGGCGGGATGAGGCGGGACGAGGCAGGGAAAAGCGGAGAGGTGAGGGGGGGGGAGAGGCTACACGAGGCGAGACGGGGCAGGCGGGGCGGACGAGGGGGGCGGACGAGGCGGGGCGGACGAGGCGGGGCGGACGAGGCGGGGCGGACGAGGCGGGGCGGACGAGGCGGGGCGGACGAGGCGGGCGGACGAGGCGGGGCGGACAGGCGGGGCGGACGAGGCGGGGCGGACGAGGCGGGGCGGACGAGGCGGGGCGGACGAGGCGGGGCGGACGAGGCGGGGCGGACGAGGCGGGGCGGACGAGGCGGGGCGGACGAGGCGGGGCGGACGAGGCGGGCGGACGAGGCGGGCGGACGAGGCGGGCGGACGAGGCGGGGCGGACGAGGCAGGGGCGGACGAGGCGGGGCGGACGAGGCGGGCGGACGAGGCGGGGCGGACGAGGCGGGGCGGACGAGGCGGGCGGACGAGGCGGGGCGGGGAGAGAGGGGGAAAGGCGGAGATGCGGGGCGAAGAGGGGAGAGGCGGGGAGAGGCGGGGAGAGGCGGCGAGAGTCGGCGAGAGTCTGCGAGAGGCGGCAAGAGGCGGGGTGAGGCGGGGTGAGGCGTGGAGGGGCGGGGAGATGCGGGGAGAGATGAGGGATGAAGGACAAGGCGGGGCGAGGCAGGGCGGGGAGGGGAGGGGAATGGAGGGGCGGGGCTAAGCGCGGCGTGGCGAGAGGAGGCGTGGCGAGAGGAGGCGAGGCGAGGGGAGGCGTCCGCTGCAGCTGCCCCGGCGCCGAGCAAGGCGAGCCGCTTCTGCCAGCGACGCCCGCGGCGCCCACCGAAGGCCGCACCTGTTCCGGGTGACGCAACCGGCAGCATCTGCCTCGCTACAGCTACAGTCTGACCAGAAAACGGCTTGGCTGATGAGGGGGAAATCCTTATACTGTCGAGAAATGATTTCTATTCTTCAGTCTACCACGTGGTTAGCCCAAGATTTAAAAGTCCTACCTTATCCTAGGTTTGCTTTCCATGCCATGACAGGACAACACAGAACAGGAGAGAGGAGCACATAATATGCAAGGGTAGCAATGAGCAGGGTGGGACATCGTATGTCAGAGGAGCTTGGATCCATGTTTGGGAAATGCACACAAGAATGAACCAGCACAGGACGAGGTCGGGAGAAGCGGTCCATGACGGCACAGCACAGAGCAGAGTAGCCCAGGTTAGTACAGGGTCATACACGACTGTAGAACAAGGCAGGGCGGGTCAGTGCTGACCAGCAAAGATTAGAACATAAGACAGGACATAAACACAGGACAAGATACGACAATGTAGGACATAGAATAAATATATAGGACTAGAAATTCAATGGTCAACATGTGATGAAAAACATAGGACAGGACACGATGATCAAGACTTGACCACACAGTACAGGAAGACATGGGCCAGGATAACCCCGGACAAGGTGACACAAAGAAAGGTCCAGTCGGGGCAGGGCAGCAGAGCAGGTGAGCATACGACGGACGATCAAAAGAAGAAAAGCGCGAAGGGAAAAGGGGAAAAAAAGCAAGGGGTGGGGCAAGGGTAAGGTCAAGGACAGTAACGGGGGGGTGGTAGTGGCAAGGTTAAGTGTAAAGACAGGGTCGAACTGGGGCAGGGACAGGATAGGGTAGGGTACGGGAAGGGATAGCGGTAGGGGGGGCAAGGACAGTAACGGACAGGCGCAGGGCAGGGGTATGGGTAGCGGCAAGGGCAGGGGCAGGTACAGTGGCAGTGGTAAGAACAGGGGCAAGGTTACGGAAAGGGTCGGACAGAGGCAAGGGCAGTGGAGGGCCGGGGGGCGGGAGCGGGATGTGGGTCGCGGACCGCCAGGTGACCCGTGGCCTGCGGCGGCGGCGGCGTCTGCGGTCCCGCGCGCGAATCTGGGCGGAGGCGGGGCAGCGCGCCCTGGGCCCTATGCGTGAATATTCATACGGCCGGCGGCGCCGCCGTACCGTACACCCGTTACCTCGACTCGCCTCTCCTCGCGCCAGGGCCCCGTGCGCCGAGCACCGCTTTGTTCCACCTCCGCTGCACGCGTGCGCCTGACGCAGGTAACGAAGAGGCTGAAGGCGACACGGGTTCTCAAGTTGGTGCTGTAGTTAAATAGATTATTCCACTCATGATATTTCAGACAATAGCGTGCAAGAAATGAGACCCTACCCTAATTAGAGACAACTTTACCATGCGTATTTATCAGTTATTGATTATCACCTCCTAGGAGGTGCTACATTTTGCGCCTTGTTTTTGTCCACAGATAGAGGTTATGTAATCGTAACTCAAGACATATCTCCAAATGAATGAGGAACACCATTCTTCAATTATTTATAAATTAAGACATAGTAGCGCTTCAAATTCAACATCTTTCTTAAAAATAAGCGAACAAAACACGTTTCCTTCGAATTTAAACTTTAAAGATTGTGTGTTCAATAACTGTGTTTTCAAGTAATTTCGCTCTTAGTTTGTCTTGTGTTTATTTTGTTGTTTATAATTGCCCTTATGTATATATTTTCTGTTCGATGTAAAAATATTTGAGTAAAACAATGTTAATTATTAATAGTACATTAAATTTATGAAATTTCATTCGTGAAATAGTCTTAGTAAATTTCACTCGTGGTTTGGAAATTGTATATAAATCCCTCCTCGCTTTGCGAGTCGAGGATTTATCGACCATTTCAAAACCACTCGTGGAATTACCTTTGATAAAGCTATTGCTCCTGGCATGCATAGCCGAAATCGGAAAAGCCGTGGCTGCCTCGTGCCCAAAGAGTCGCAGGTTCGACTCCCGAGCGGGGTATGAATGTTTGTGTGTCCGTATACAGTTACAGTTACCAGAATGTTACTTGCATTAGTCGCTGTATTACCTTAAAACAATTAAGTTGAAAAAAAAAGGCAAATATTCTTTGTTATGAAGTACAATATTTATTGTAAAGTAAATACTGTGTTCGTATCTGCTTGAGCCATTATTTAATAACCTAGTTCAATAATTGTTTAAATATATATTCATTTCCTTAAATATAATCAATGCATTAGTTAATAATTAAATTATTAAATAGATAAAGCAGTGAAATTATTGGCTTACAATATAGAGATATGTTTATAATTACATTCTAGCGATGTCGGCATTGTTCAGAATCCTCAGATAAATTTTCCTGATACTATGTTCTGTGTTCTCAGCAAGTCTGTGTCCCCTGTCAGGGTTAAGAATTCATTCCTCTATTCTAGTTGATGGAATTCGTCGTCTTTTGTAGGTGAATGTCGTTGCTCTGTGCAAAAGGTCTCGGGCTTTTCCCATCCGACTTGGATATCCAGAGTGAGATGCAGTGTGGATAAGTTCCGTACCATATCTTCAAAATCGGCGTGCGCCCGACCGAAAGAGACATTTTCCTCGAGGAGTACACGTAGACTATGATAAATACACGAGAATAGGTATTGTTGTCTCAGAATATAGATATTTTAATTTTCAAAGAATTCAAGTACAATTGAAATGTTTGAATAAAATCGCTCTGATGATTCCCCGGGACTTCATTTTCTGTTTTAGAAAACAAAATCGACAAAATATTTAATCTGCCACTCATTAGAGCACGCTGACAACAAATAACACCCAGGGAAGTGGCAATAACTCAAGTTGTGCGCTTGAATTCCGCGTAAATCATGTGAATGATTTCACCCTTGAGATCACGGTACGAAGAATTCCGATAAAACGCCACGGACCTGATATTTTTTAAACAATTTCTTCACACGTGCCAAGTAAATCAAATTCCACATCTGTCAAACGTGTCATTGATGTTACAAATATTACAACTAACGGCACATACTTTCAGAAGCTGAGGAGAAAACGGACGAGACACGTGAAAACTAATATTTGTGAGATAATAATAATAATAATAATAATAATAATAATAATAATAATAATAACAACAACAACAACAACAACAACAACTTAAGCTGGCCTCGTGCCGCAGACGCTTGCGGCAGTCGTCGTCAGCGCCGAAGAGACTGCAGGTTCGAATCCTGCGTAGGCATCGACCTATTTCTGATTGTCCCTTCATCCATCATCATCTTCCTAATAAATTCATAATTCAAGACGCAACAACCTTGTTTTAGCAATGGGTTACAACCGTAAAAAGCTGACCGCTATAATTACATTTGTAACGTGCAGCGTGGTCGTAAATGGCCAATACAATATTAATATTAATATTAACATTAATAATTTATTATTACTGCAAATGAGCGTATACTTGGTGGCAGTTAATAAGAAGTACAACATTTCTTGTTGTGAAGATGTAATCTAGGGATGCGCTCCCATAAATATTCTCAGCGAAAATCTCTACTGTCTCCTCTCCACTGTAGCCACTTGTCAGCCGATTTCGTTTCACTTTTTGCGACCTCTTACTTCGGCGATTCGTCCGTCCTTTATTAGAAGCCTCCTTGGCCAAAAACCACTGGCGACTTGGTGACCTCTGTAATCGACCCTACCTGCAACCCAACTCCTGCACATTGAAGGACTCGCTTGTCCTGTATACCCGACGCCGGGTCTACCTAAATGGCGGGAGATCCCTAAGGTCATGTCTTGTAGACATGCGAACTTGACCCACCGATGGCTTTTCTTTTGTGTTCTCTGGAAGCGGTTTGGCAGGAAAGCCGTTGTATTAACATACGCGCGAACGGACAAAAGGTTAGTTGGTCTGGAAGTAATTTTAAATGAAACGGCTCTTGCTGTAGACAGGTTTCCGTTCACGTAACATGAAACGTTACAAGAGCATAAACATGTTACAGGTAGCTCGTGTTATCTTCATTGTATGGTGAATTTCAAAATGGTGCTGACTTTATTCTTTCATTATTTCTTTCATGATAAAATGTACCCTTCAGATACATTTAGATGGAGTAAATACCGAAATATTTTGTACCACGTAGAAATATTGATTTGCTCTGCACAAAGCGTAAATCGTAATCTGTCTTTCTCCCTTTGAGATAACAATCAGATCTCAATTTTATACAATATTTTTTCATAGATAAAATACATCCAATAGTTTATGCTTAAAGCCAGCTGGTCTAGGTGCCATAAGTTTTTAAAACAAAATTGAATATTAGTTTTTAAATATGTTTAAAAATTAATCACACTATTAACTATATAAAAATAATAAAATGTTCATTCAAAAAAATGGAGGATATGTTGAAACAATCTTTTGCTGCACAAATAGTGTGTAGAAAAAATATTTTAAATTGCATTTTCAATCTCGGTATTGAATGTATCATTTTGACATTCAATTTGTAAATGCCAAAAGTTACAGTTTATTTTCGTCAAAATGTTGTCATTCAATATTTTAACATTACTTGGGAGACCACATTTTTGTCCTGCTTACAGTCCATGCAGACATTTATCTCGCCCTAGTACTGTGGCTAGGGAGAGACAATGGCTCTTTATACGTATACAATTTATACGAATACAATTATTTATACGTATACAATATTTGCATCGGTTACAAGTATCATACATTTTTATTCAAAATATTATAAAACTTTATGTTAAAAAAGCAAATTAAAAAAGGGCGCTAAAACATTAGGTGTCCTAAGGCGCGACAGGTCAATGTTTTTATTTCTTTCCTCTCTCTTTTCTCCTTTCTTTATTCCTTTTTTCTTTTCTTTTTTTATTATCTGGTGTGTTGCATACAAGGTCAGAACGAATGTGCCTCCTGTTCGAGTGTCACGCCTCATTACCTGATGCAGACCTGCTTCTTAGCGACCTGTCAGAGGCAAAGCTGTGCTTTCCTTGAGGGATCGTTTGCTGCCAATGGGGAACCAGCAGCGGAAAACTGGCTCGGCCCGGAGGCCACCCACCGCAAGCAGCTGCTGACAGCTCAAGGTCGAGATTATCAGGCGGGGGCCGGTTTTCGACCCCCCACAAGCAACGAACTGAGCCAGGCTCATTCAAGCTATAATCTGATTGATGCAAAGTGATAACGGCATACGTTAAATCAGTAGCTTTGAGGTTTGAGATCAGTTAACTTCAATTTGGGATGCTTCCCAGTAATGAGGAAATATACTTGTGGGGAGAAAAAAATTGTTGTGCGAGTAAGAAAGAAAATAATGAAACTGGCATGAGATTTTTCTGTGAAATAAACATATTGCAAATTACTAAGTTATCTTATAAATTCTAGAGCAATTTGGAAATTTGTAATTCCTAAATTAATTTTTGGAGTACAGTTCACAAAAATAATGATCCCCAAAACTGTTTTGCCGTGACAAATGGCAGACAAATGAATAATTAAATAATAATCCAATAATAATGAAAATAATCAATAATAATTTAAATAATTAAATAATTTCTTAATCGCTCTCAATCTAGATTAACGTATCTTTCCTGTGATCAACCACTAGCTCCACCAGAATTTGAAAATAACACTCGAGCAGAGCTGAATCAGGTTACACAAACTACGATGAAGAAAAAACAATGCCTTTACTCCATTCAGAAAGGTCAGGACAGTCATGACAGGAAGGAAATTTGATCAGAGTTAGCATTGATTCATTAAACTCGCTGACCTAAATTATTCGGAAACGAAATACGGAGAAAAATAGAACGCTGTTTTTTTTTCTCAGAAAAAAATAACGGAGATAGAAAACTATAAGGAAATGAATTAATTATTCCCAAATGGGTCACACATTTATAAAGGTAGTCATAAATATTATAGATTTCCGTTCGGAAACTGAATGAAATACGATCACATCCCTTCCAATTAGACGCTTTTTTAAAACCGACCGCAGATTTCGCAGTCTGCATTCACAAGTTTCCGGCTCCTAAACAAACCAGTTCATGAGGTTCCTGGATGGTCATCGGATACCCCAAACGTGCATCAGCTCCTCGCTCGGAAATGAAACGAAAGCAGCAAATGAGGAGCAGAACTGCGTAAGTGGAAATCTCTGTTTCTCGTCGGGTGGCTTGGGCAGCCATTATCTCGGGAAGAGAAAAATGCTGTTGCTTGTCGAGAGAAACGGAAAATGCCGCACGTTGAAATTTCTCACATGGTTTCCCAACGCTTTGAAGGTTGCTTTGTGCTTGTTCATATAGAGACGTTCTACTCATTTTGTAAGAGTCGTTCAACGCATTTTAGACAAAGGAATAAAACATTTAATTATTGAGAAGAAAAGAACGAATACGTGCATAATATTACTTAATGTTAATACTATATGTAAATATTGTCATACTGACATTGTTTGCGTTAGTTCTGGATTCTCGTTCTCACATTATTAATGCTTGAATAAAATAAGTTTCTATTGATTCAGAATCGCAAACAAAACTTCGAGATTTAGTTTTGTTTGAAATAAAAGAAATTCACCCAAAGTCACACACTTTTGTAAATTGTTTAAGTAACAATAAACAATAACATGCATAAAGATAAAAGATAGGCCAGAATTCAACTTGTCAAATTCATCTAAAACAACCGCAAAATTTAACTTGATTAAAATTAAATCAACAATTCCAAAAAAGATAAAAAATTGAATGTACGCAGTCTAAAGTTGAAGAAATTAATTATGCTACGAACGTAACAGAAGACAATGGTAGCGGAAGTATCCGTGCTTAATTGTGGCTGCGGCAGTAGGTGTGATGTGGAATCGAATTTGATTTGGCTGGTTATGATGTAACTTGTACTGAGATGTACAGGAGTATACTTTACATATATACTATACATTTATATGCTTACTGTCTCAGCTGGTCTAGGAGTCATCATTTTTTAAAACAAAATTGAATATTAGTTTTTAAATATGTTTAGAAAATTAATCACACTATTAACTATATAAAAATAATAAAATTTCATTCATAAAAAAATAGAGGATATGTTGAAACAATCGTTTGCTGCACAAATAGTATGTAGAAAAAATATTTTAAATCGCATTTTCATGTCGGTATTGAATGTATCATTTTAACATTCAATTTGTAAATGCCAAAAGTTACAGTTTATTTTCGTCAAAATGTTGTCATTCAATATTTTAACATTACTAGGGAGACCACATTTTTGACGTGCTTATAGTCCATTCAGACATTTATCCCACCCTAGTACTGTGGCTAGGGAGAGACTGCGGCTCTACAGTTAGTTGTGGTAGAGGCGAAAGCGATGGCGTGGTCAACGATGACTGCAGTGGACTGTGGTTATTGCTCTACTGTGGTTGTATACTTGTGATTTCTTTAGTGGCCGATATACTGCCATTATACTGTGATTTTTTTAGTGGCCGATAACATTAGGTGGTGGTTACACCTCCTGCCTCATAAAATGAATCTTTTTAGTTAATTGGCCCACGTCCCTCTCAGTGGAGCTGGTGGCCTCAGAAATGTGCTTACCACTGTTACAATGATTAATTTATAACTCAGGAGGTGTAACAATGACTTAATGTCATCGGCCATTTAAAAAACGAAGTATAACTACGGCTATGGCGTTGATTGCACTAACAGCGTTGGACTGGAGAGAGGTTGTGGTTCTTCTGAGGACATGAATCTGCTCGTGCAAGTGTGATATTGTGGTTGCGGCTGCAACGAAGGTGGTGGACGGTGGCAGCGATAACAGTTGTGGTCTGTTACTGTGGCTGAAGTTGTGGTTGGGTCGATGGTAGAGATAAAAGCGATGGACTGTAAAGTGGATATGGTTGTGGTTGTGGCAATGGCAATTGTGATAATGCCGGCAATGAACTGTGCCTGTAGTTAAGGGTATGGTTGTGGTTGTGGCTGTGGCGCTGGCGCTGGCAACGATGTCGGTAGAGGTCTATCGAGTGGCTGTGGTTGAGGTTGTAGTTACACTTCGATTTATTTGTAGTGGTGCTTGACGTAAATCAACTGTAGACGCTCTCATCCAATCGGGAGGTTGAAAGTCACTACAGTGACGTGTGCTACAAATAAATCAGACACACCACTACAAATAAATCTAAGTACAATTGATTCCAGATATAGTGAACTTCTGGGGACTAACATGTTTGGTTCACTATATCAGAGGTTAATTATATCCGATGATGTCAAAAATAAATAGAATTTTCCCAAAATTATTGATTTTAATAAAATAAAGGTACAGCAAAATACCAATACCAAATTTCAATATATTTATTTAACCTTAAAAATCAATTATTTTCAATTTTTATGATATTGGACAACCATTATATTTGTTTGCTTCGTACATTTTTCATTAGATTCTTCTTTACTTTTCGTTCCCCCTCTATACTTGATCTGTATAGTCGTCTGTTTCGAAGTGTGGTAATGCAGTCTTGACACCATTCAATGCCTCTTGCATTCTCCGAAGGCCCTTTTACTTGCATCATTATATGCAAGATCCATAATTTATTTTCCAAGTTCATTATAGCCGAGGTTCAGGTTCACTCAAACAGAATATTCTTATGCTTATTTGTAATGTAAGTGATACTTTTCACTATGACCGAGGGTTCACTATATCCGAGTTCACTATAACCGAGGGTTCACTAACTCCAAGTTCACTGTAACCGATGCTTCACTAATTCCGAGTTCACTATAACCCAGAGTTCACTAATTCCGAGTTCACTATAACCGAGGGTTCACTATATCCGAGTTCGCAATAACCGGAGTCGACTTTCGGCGATGGCAGCGATATCTGCCGTGGTCTCCAGCTGAGGCAGCTCAAACGGTGGTGATAAGAGCCTGTAGCTGAGGCTATGACGCAGGTAACGACGACAACGACGACGACAGACGCATTGCGGAAGAGGTAACGGCGGCGTGGCCGGCGGCGGTGGCGCCGACCGCGCAGCGGTGCTTGGCGTGTGGGCGGGCGCGGCGCGCGGCCTTGCGGCGACCTTGTCACACACTCGCACGCCCCTCCCCCTCCCCCACAGCCCTCAAGCGGACGTTGCCCAACCCAACTCACGCAGTCGCACCGCTGTGCGCAGCGCCGCGCCGCGCCTTCTAGCCCCCTGCGCATCGCCCCAGGTCACTCGACACGCGAGGCCCTCGCCTCAACAGTCAAACCGGCTTAGGTGGCTCAGGGCGCCGAGCGATGTCCCTGCAAGGCCTTGGACCGGGAAGTTCCAGGGTATCATTCCTGGAGGTGCCAGGATTTTTAGACACTAACAACATAGTTAGGTCCAATTCAGTCGTTGACTGGAGGAGATTTCTAGCGGCTGCTCTGATCTGTAGTTTTCTGTGGTTTCTCCGATCAACATCTAACGAATCCCGGGGCAGTACAATAACAAACGGACCACGGACTGCGCACAATCTTTCCTTTTTCTTCTTCATTGTCCTATCCTTAATTTTTACCAACATGCACTACGCTTCCACACATGCCAGGAGACCGGTCGGGAGCTTAAAGCTTGTCCCGGCTGGGCAGGTGCCCCTCTGGTGGGAGATACCTGGTTTTGGAAAATCTCGCTATCCCACGGAAGGTTGGCGCTGGATTTCGCCAACCAGCGGAAGAAGTCGACCGCCATCACCCGAGAAAAACATGCTCTATACTTACGGGACTAATGAAACTAGTACTCCCTGACGTTAATCGGAGAAAGCACGAAAAACTACCGATCAGAGCAGCCAGCCGCTAAAATTCTTGTCCAGAGAGCGGCTGAATTCGACCTAGCTATATTAGTAGCTGTATTGTAGCTGGTATTGAAAATCCTTCCACCTTCGCGACTCGAACCGAGGACTTCCCGGTCTGAGAGACTGCTGTGACATCAGTTGATGCCCCATCTCTCCCGGTCAATCAGTCGACAGCTACCGAATTCATATTTCATGTTTCCGGATTCATGAATGACTTATCATTAGTTCCGTAAGTTCATGTTATATCCTGAGAGGTGGCAGTGTTCCTTCTCTGCTGGAACGTGAGATTCTGTGCGAACCTCCACGTCCATTGGTTTCTTGGAGTGTCAACTATTATGGTTATTAGTTCCGTAACTGTAGTGTATATTATATTCAGGAAGGCTGTGATGTTCCTCGACCAATGCAACCAGGGGCGGTAGCTCAGAGTCCGTATTAACTGATGTTACTGCAGCGCCTCTGACCGGGAGGTCATAGGTTCCGAGTCCTGACGGCGGCAGGATTTTCGACACTAGCTTTTCAGCTAGGTCGAATGCAGTCGCTGTCTGGAGGAGAATTATAGTGGCCGGCCGCTCTGATCAGTAGTTTTCCATGGTTTCTCCGATCAACACCAGGCGAATGCCGGAGCAGTACCTCACCAAACAGCTCCTCTTTCTTGTCCTAACCTCTACCCTTACACACACACGCGCGCGCGCGCACACACACACACACACACACACACACACACACACTTACCCTAGCATGCACTACACATATTCTACCACATATTCTGGGAGACCGGTGGGGAGTTTAGAGCTTGTCCCGGCTGGGGCGGTGTCACGCTGGTGGGAGAGTCTTGATTAGGGGGAAACCCCACTAGCCGACCGTAGGTCGGCACCGGATCTCGCCATTCAGCGGGGGAAGATCACCGCCATCTCCCGAGAGAGAAAAACATGCACTACACTAACGGGAATAATGGCCAAAGCAGTTGACGCGCCCGGAAACACGAAAAAATCAAGCAATCAATCAGTCAATCGATCAATGCAAGTAAGATCTAGCGCCGACATACACGCCATCATACGTCATTTTCCCCTCCAAATATCTCCTTGAGCGGTACGCAGCCCCTGCAGGAACAAACTCTAATCTCCCGACTGCTCTCGCGACATGTGTGGTATAGTTCTGCAAATTGGTGTGTGTGGGGGGGGGAGGTAATGGGAGGTGAGAGGAAAGGATGACGAGTGGAGAATCACGCGCGGCCCGTTTTTTTGTTTTTTTCTTTGTTAGAGTATTACTCTAGGACTCGCTTCAGAAACTACCGAACGGATCAGCCAATACAGTTCTATTCAAGACTGAGAGTGATCGATGGATTAATTGATTGATTAGGGATTTCGGGCGCGTCAACTGCTAAGGTAATTAGTTCCGTACGTGCAGTGCATGTGTTTTCCTCGAGGCCGCTGTGATCTTTTCCCGCTGGACGGTGAGATTTGACATCGACCTACCTGTCGGCTAGCGGGGTTTCGCCCAACCAGGTATCTCCCACCGACGGGGCTCCATCCCAAACAAGGCAAGCTCTAATGTCCCCAATGGTCTCCCGGTATGTGTAGTACATGTAAGTGTAACTGTATGTACGGAAGGGATGAAGATGAGTCAAGGAAGAGGAAGGGAAGCTCGCGCGCGGGCCGTTGCCCGTTTTTTATGGTACAGCTACGACGCAGCAACTGCGTACTCGCTTGGTGTTGATTGGATTAATTGATTGATTTTTTCGTGTTTCCGGGCGCGTCAACTGCTATGGTCATTAGTCCTGTTAGTGTAGTACATGTTTTTCTCGGGAGATGGCAGTGATCTTCCCCTGCTGGATGGCGAGATCCGGCGCCGACCTACCGTCGGCTAGTCGGGTTTCCCCCTAACCAGGACTCTCCCACCAGCAGAGCACCGCCCCAGCCGGGACAAGCTCTAAGCTCCCGACGGGTCTCCCGGAATATGTGGTAGTGTAGCGCATGTTAGTGTAAGTGTGTGTGTGAGGGGAGAGGATAGGACAAGGAAGAGGAAGGACAGATCGCGCGCGGTCCGTGGCCCGTTTGTTAGGATACTGCTCCGGCATTCGCCTGGTGTTGATCGGAGAAACCACGGAAAACTACCTATCAGAGCAGCCGGCCGCTAGAATTCTCATCCAGACAGCGACTTAACTCGACCTAGCTATCTGGCTAGTGTCGAAAATCCAGCCACTGCTAGAACTCGAACTGAGGACCTCCCGGTCAGAGGCGCCGCAGTGACATCAACTGATGCGCTGGGTCACCTCTTCCAGCGTGTGTGACCGAAAATCCGATTATTTTAACAAGTGAATTGCAATATTTAACAGCATTTCAGAGAGAACGCAATAAATCTTTGGCGTAACTGGTGTTAATTTCAGGAAGTGGATAAACTGTTTTTACAAAAAAATAAATCAGTTGTTGACATGGAAGATGGCGAGCGTGATGAACGCCAAAAAAAGTGAAGATAATTTTGTTACGCAAGCTTTTAGCGTGACAATGGAAAATTCTTTATGACTTTGTTCTTTCATTACAAATAAACCGAAGAGTTTTTGAAGACAAAATAAAACATTTTGATTTATTTGTACTTTTTTAATTACTAGAACTTCACGAAATTACATATGCGTACGTAATAGATGACCGAATGATATATTTGAACATAAAGTAATTTTTTTTAGAATTTTCAGTTTTAAGGAATACAATGTATGGATTTTAATAAAAGTGTTATTGGCTATTTTTGAAAGAAGATGTCTGTATGTTAACTTTCTATCAATTCGCAGTTCTAAATATTTGATCAGCGTTGTAAAGGGACGCCATTTTTTATAAAATTATTTGTAATTGAAATGAATATTACTTTTAAATTCTTTAATATAAGAATGGAAAATAGCCATTCATTCTAATAAATGTCAGAAAAAGAGTCGTGAGAGAGGGTAACTGATAAAGTGCGTCCTTTCGTAACCCGTTCTCAGAGAAAATTATTGCGCAACTGACTTACACACGCGGAGTCCCGAACCACGGATTTCTCGCGTGCACTGCTCGTCCTTGGCAGATCCTAGTAATAATACATCGCTTAGACAACCTTGCCTTCTAATTCTGCGTACCAGGGTTCACATACCAAACAAAGCGTTTGGAAAGATTGATGGGCAATATTAATGTGTTGACACGGGTTTCAGACTTGTTTAAATTCCAGTTTTAGCATGTGCAATTTACAATGTTTAAAATAGTTCACTGTAGGTACTATTTTCTCTTCCGTGTTTACCTTTTATCAAATCAGAAAAATAATCATCACCAAGTCATGTTGTTATTTCTCTAACGTATCCGCATGATATAAGATGGTTGAAATTGTGTAATTCCTAGAAATAAAATCATATGTCGGTAATATCGCGATTATTTACTGCCTTAATGAACTTCACACTAATTGTAAGTAGTAAGTGGTATCGTGCTCTTCATGGACTTGCATTTCCGTCAAATCTTATAGTCCAATTGGCGCAAATATTAAGTTTCTCTTCTTTTACAATTCAAGGACCTAGTAGATTAAGAAATTTTAATAATTAAGAGTTCTGTAATTTTAGATACAATAGTAGATGACAATTTTCATTTCAGTAGAACGATATACGAAAAATGTTTAATTTTGCAATTCGAATTTATCACTGAGGATAACCCACAAGATACAAATTTTGCAAGGATATTAATATACAAGAAATACTCAGGCCAACATACTCATTCTTCATCCTGTATTTAATGTGAGGATGCCAGTCTTTGAAAAAACAAAATATAATGTTTTTCCATTAACGCTGATTTTGAAGGAAATTTTACGTATAAATCATATATGTTAGATTTTTAACAAACTTTTCATAAATAAGTTTGCTGAAAAAAGGTGATTGGGCTGCATCTAAAGAAGATCATGATTATCTGATGAGGGTATTTAGAATACCGTGAAAGAAAGCATTCTACATGACTTGTTTTGACGAATCGAAGTCAACAGAAGGAAATTAACGAAAAGCATTACGTTGAATGCAGAAACAGAATGCGAACAAAAAATTTCAAAACTCTTCTAACTTCTTCCGCATGTCAGCGATGGAGAGAAATGCAGAGCGTTATATTTAGACGAAAAGTTTACAGAGCTGAATTTAGTGCGTCGTCTCTTAGCGATACGATGTTTGAAAGTCCAAAGCACTCAAAACAGAAAAATGTTATGCATTGCGATTTGCATACAAACATAGCGTCAACAGATGATTTAAACGGCATTTAGCGGCCATTTACAATGTTTGCGATGTCTGACAGCTTCGGCACATGATAAATGACGTCAGAGGTCACTCGAATAATCGGATTTGATCAAACAACAATTCTGGGATTTGTCAATACGAAAACCACTAAAGGAAATCGCATGTTTGAGTTGTTGATTTAACTCCCGGCAATACAGCAGATTCTATTGTAACGTCAATAACATGTGATTAAATTAATTATTAATTTAATTTTTCGATTGTTTTAATATGTTGAAAATCGGTTGTCCTTGAATAGGCGGAAAAAATAATAAAGTGAGGAAATTATGTAATAGAAAAAAGCGCACTTCTTGGTGAATGTTTTAAGAATGTAAATAGTTATAAATCTTAAATAAATGTTTAACATATGAATATCGCATGAGCTTCTGTAATACTAAGCGTTTTTCATTCTCTTATTTTTTAGTGCTAACAAAAAGTCTGACGTAAGAAATGCCTTTGTAATATGATACATGCCACTAGCAATATCTGTTTTCTTTATTTCACATGCTTACATAATGCAGACTTGGGCGTCTTGAATTACAAGATTCTCGAGAAGGATGTTATGATTCTGATACTCTTAGTGTGTGGTAACGACCAAATATTTGATCTGTAACATCTGGAGGACATTTATTTTGCCACCCAGGGTGTAAGCCATTTCTTAGCAATATCATCAATGATGCCATATTCAGCGGGTGATGGGAATATAAGAGCAAGAATTGACAAAATGCTAAATCGGGTATTGTGTCTTGGCACAAAGGCAGTCTTGGAGGAGTTAAGTTCGATTCGGAATCCATTTAATGCAAACTACGATTTATCATCAAATGATATTTCGTACCATACTTTACATCCTTCCATACCATACAATTTTCTGGGAATTGACAGCGTTCTAAAAACAAATTACACGTTACAAACCCGTTGCGACAAAAAGCATAGCTAAATCATATTTTCCCATTTGTAAATACGTAATACTATATTTTATAGAGTTTTATGTAAGCATTACGGTTAAAAATTCAAATGCTTCAGCGAAATCAAAATTTTACTCAATTGTTTATGACTTGACATTCCAGAGAGGAATTCTCGAGTTTGGGTCAAAAGAATATAATAACTTAAGATGGTAAAAATATCCAGAATTTGAGAACTCGTGGGGTACGAAGGGAAAACTATTTGTTGTTTCTTACACAAAATAGTGCAGTACATTTTATTCGAAGTGTTATTACATACTATTTACTCATTTATTGTTCATTTTTTCAGCATTCTTTTTGGAAGTCTTCTTTTCTGAGTGTAAAAACTTATTTGTGGGCAGAAATGCGAAAAAGCCGCTTGAACGTAGTGAATGTGTAGAGAATTAAACTCTTTACTATTGATGTTTCCAGTCAGGAACCTATTCTTTTAATCTTTGACGCTTATAAGAGTAGATTCAGTTTTTCGTTACTGTGAAACCTGCTAATATCCTTACAATGTTCCGGAAGTCCTTGAAGCTCAGGATTACGGTACCGTGAGTAATGTTTCGCAACCACATACATAGATATCAGCAGAAAGTGACGATATGTTCAAGCGAGATCATAATGCAGAATCTTCGGGTATAGGCCTATTGTCCTCTTGTGTAATTGTTCTTGAAAACATTTACAAGTACAGCGCACCTGGAAAGTCTCTCTGCAGTGGCACCTTGTTGGTGTGTCACAGAAATTATGTTGTTATACTTGGGTTTTAGTAACGTGGAGGATGACATTATGTCATTTTTATACCTCCTGCCTTATAAAATAAATCTTTATAACAGTGATAAGCACATGTTTGAGGCCATGAGCCCCGTTGAGAAAGACGTTCCCGAATTTATCAAAAAGATTCATTTTATAATGCGCGAAAAATGACCTAATGTCATCCGTCACGTTACGAAAACCCAAGTATATACTCCGATTTATTTAACGTGGCGCCTCAAGGCCACAGGCTGGACGAAAAGGGGAGACACTGTCATCCAATCGGCAGCTTCGTTAAGATTTTAAATTATTGGTTTGAAGCTACCGATTGGAGGACAATGGGCACCTCTTCTTCCAGCTCGTGACCTCGTGGCGCCACGTTAAATAAACCAAATCTAGCGCGAGATGTAGCTAGTAACAAAAGAAAACATTCTTTGTGTATTTATCACTATCATAAATGCTGGAAGTGTTGTCTCCTTCACTTGTTCCCCAATGATCTGGTCGCTACCAACACAAACCAATTTTTAATAGGAGGCTCTGATGTGTCTCGGTGTGGAGAGACTCTCCTGGCGCACCGTAAGAAACGTACAGTGATTATGAAAACAAACTTTCGTTCTGTTCGTCTATAAAAGCAAATAATGAAAACGTATACAGAGAGTCCTTTCCGGCGTAAAATAACATCAGCGAGTTTTGCTTAAAAGGTAATCAAATGTTTCTTATGACATTTTGCTGAGACGTGATTTCTAACTACACAGAGATATCGATTAAGTCTGCTATTTCAGAACGTTCAGAAGTAGGCGATTTTCATTTATCGATTTGATACACATTGTGGAAAGTATCGCCGGAGGGAAATATCTTCTTTGTTCGAAAGAAACGAAAAACGCAAATGTATAAACTGGAGGAATTGGGTGAATACGGACACTTTGGCAGATAATGAAAACAAACTTTCATTATTTGCATATATACTAGTTCATCTATACTGCCAGTTTTTTAAACAGTAAGTCTCCCGTTCAAAAAGATTTTTATCGGAGTCATTAAAGGTTTATCCAGTAGTTTGAGCAGCGCATCTGCACATGATTGCGTAACAATCAAATTTACTGCCTAGCAGACGAAATGCAAATAATCGAGTTATATTTTGCAAGAAAAAAATTGAGAAGGCTGAAAATTATATGCAACATAAGCATGAAAGTTTCCACGCCATCAGAACATAATCAAAAAATAAAAATAGTTTTTAAAAAATGTTATTTTGAATTACTTCTGAAAGAAAAATATGCCAAATTCGAAGAAAATCGAAGAACACATTTGGTTGAGATAGAGTAACAAACAAATTTACTGACGAAATGCGGAACTGTCGAGTAAAAAAAAAAGACTTTTCTGAGTAAATATACAATATAATAATTCATTCAGTTGATAAGAACAGTCAAACATGTAACAGTATAAATGTTTTGAGAGACTTCGAGCATAAAATATATCAACATCAATGAGTTCTGCAGAATATGATGGACAAAGGTAAGTCTGACATTTTCCTAAAACATGCTTCGATGATAAATAGAAAGTCAACTTCCGTCGTTCTAAATCATTTAGAAGCAGATGGTTATGGTTAATCAAACCTTTATGCTCCCTAATAACCCATCACCAAGAGGGGAAAAAAGTCAAAATGTATGCATTGGCAATGCGATCAGAATAAGCACAGCTTTGTAACGATTCGGAGCGTGTCGCTGTTCTGTCATTGTGTCCCGCAATTGTAGTTCAGAATTGCAGCGCTCCTTTCTGGGTACACAAATGACCTCCCACTTTTCCGAGACATAGAGTAGCAATGTTACTCTATGTCTCTGAAAAGTGCAGCAGTCCAATATTACACAGCATGCGAGGAATTTAAAAAACGACGTAAAACACTATGTGTTTCTGTGTGTTGAGCCTGAAACTGTAAATGCGTTTTGATTCGTTAAGATAAGAGGGAACCGATATTTATTTTGTACGACTAAAATTACTCGCTCTGTTTGGCAATTGAAAGTGCAAGGATGTCAAAGGAATTGGGAATGTATAAGAACAGAGAGGATGCAGAGGCATTTCATTCAGAAATCCGGAACGAACCCTATCCACAACACATGAGAAGGCGTTCATGAATCAAAAGCACGTGACAACCACTGCTCTTCCGAGTGATGCCAAATTGGAAAGTCACGCACTGCAAATAGCCGTTCGTTCTAGAAGTGGCTCCAAATTTAACCTGGCGCTCTGTCGCGACGGGACGCTGCAGAATGTACGGGGGTGGCAAGCTTAAGAAAGGGGTTGCAAAGTGTAGGAACAGGATAAGAGGGTGAAGAGAAGAATGGCAATGAAATGGGAATGCTGAGAAGAGACAAGTGAGCATGTGATGGGACGGAAAATGGAGAAGAACAAAGCTTGGGATCGGACGGGGCGAATGAGGAATTTGGGGGGCGATAGAATGAGGAAGTGACGGGGAAGAAGTGTATAGTAAGGAGTAGGTAAGTGGGAACTGCGAAGAGGTAATTGTGAAGATTCAAACCAAGGGAAAGGAAAAAGCGAGGGAGGGCGTGAACATAGTACGGGTCGAGGAACAGTTAGTTCGTTAATGCTCAGAGGCTTCTTTTAGGCTTGAGGATCTTTTACATGCAGTAAATCTACTACATGGGTTAGTTGATTGTGTTATTCGAGATTCATTTGTAAGATATATATCTCACAAATGTACCAGATACATTTAATGAGAATTATTCGGATGGGATGAAATGGGTGATGTTGGATTCAATTGTATATGATTGGGCGGAAACAGATGGGATTGAAGAGTGTCAGAGCGGCGAAGTTTTGCAGCGCTGTCAGTGGGCCGTAGTGATGGCAAGTTTTACCAAAACATCGATACATCGATGTTCCAATACATCACTAAAAGGTTTTCTATGTCTATGAAAACGTAAAAGAGATATATTTTATTGTTTGGTTACCAGCATGTTAGTATTATGTTAATTAGTGTTATTATCGAATGTAAAGAATAAAATTAACTATAAATAACATCGTGTTTACCGTTTAGTCACTTCCATTCATACACCATCGAAGTAAAACCACCAAAAATTCACTCAGGTTGCACAGGCGAAATGTGCAGCGTGATAAAGAGGATGACGCAAAACAACGATATTGCCATGGATTGCTGCTCCTCTACAACGTGCCTAAACCCCTTTATTAAAAAAATTAAATTAAAAAAAATCGATGTTTTTGCAACAAAATATCAATGTGAAGAAAACATCAAAAGTAAAATATCGATGTTAATGTATCGATGTTTCAGATGGAAAACATCGATTTTTTTTTTTTGCCTTCGCTAGTGGGCCGAGATCGTCGACAGGCTAGAAAATTGAGCGACGGGGACTACCGCTAAGAGATGCGGTAGTCCGAACAACGGCGGGGAAAATATAGCAGCACTGAGGGGAGTGGCGTGGCGAGGCGGGGCGGAGCGGTGGGGGGAGGGGGGGCGGGGAGGGACGGGGCGGAGAGGCAGACGGCAACGAACGGGGGCACCACCTGCACCAGTACACGCGGGCGGCGCGTGTTTAAGTTGGACAACGCAACGGGAGCGTTAATATACAGCGCAGCGGCCGTCCTGGCGCAGAAGAGGCCTTTGTAAAATTAGTTAAATACAGAATACGATTAGTTTATTTAAGACAAACCCTGTCCCTACTGCGTAAGCTTCATCGGCTGCAGTTGTGTGTCCCTAATTACATGAATAAATTCTCGCCTCTCCAGGGATAGTGGGGAGGGGAAAACTGAAAAATAGTCGGCCGCGTGCCGTAGTCCCCGTCAACTCCAGGGGGCGTGCCACAGTGCCACTGCAAGTGCAATTGAAGGGCTGAACACAGTGCCACTGAATACGCGCAAATCAGGGGAAAACTAGTCTGGCCTTGGGACACAAGCACTTGAAGCAGGAGCACTTGAGAACGTGGGCACTAGATGTGTGTGTTAAGCGAGGATGTTGGTTGATTGATGATTGATTGGTGATTCCGTGTGCGTCCACTGATAGTCATTAGTCCTGTAAGTGTAGTAGTGATCAAACTTCGCAAGATGTTGCTGTTATCTTCCCCCAGCCAGTGGCGACCTACTCGTCGGTTTGTGGGATTTCCATAAAACACGTACTGCGGCGGGGCACCGCTCCAGCCCGGTCAAGCTCCCGACTGGTCTCCCGGCACGTGTGGTAGTGCAGTGCTTGTATGTGCATGTATGTAAGAGTGAGGATAGAAAAGGAAGAGGAAGGAAAGATCGCGCGCAGTCCGTGGCCCGTTTGTTAGGGTACTACTCCAGCATTCCCTTAGTTTTGATCGTAGAAATCACGCAAAACTACCGATCACAAAATATGGTTGCTAGAATTCTCTTCCAGGAAGCGCTTGAATTCAATGTAGCTAGTGTCGAAAATCCTACCAACCGTGGAGACTCCAACCCTAGGACCTCCTGGTAGTGGCATCAATTGATGGCCTGAGCCACCTAAGTCGATGCGTGGATGTTTTTAGTTCTGCTGGTGGTATGTGGAACATTTTGAATCGTGGAATTAATGAATATAACAGTTATCGAGAGCGTGCTCTACTAGGGTCATTACTCCCATACGTGTAGAAAACGTTCCATTTCGGGAGGAGGCGGTGTTTCTTTCGGGCTGAATCCAGTGCGCGATCCAGTGCTGATCAACACGTCGGCTTGCGGAAGTTTTCCCACACAAGGTTTCTTCAATAGAGGCAAGATCCAAGCTGGTCGAGATAAGATCATTGAGAATTTCTGTGTAGTAAATTCAAGTTCTTTGCTTAGAAATTGTAATATCAACAGTTGTGAGTATGTAATCTACGTGACACCTTCAGCACCATTATCTACTCGGCGGATTTCACGATAACTGAAGACAAAGATTTCCTGGTCCAGTCGAAACTAGAAATTTTCAAGCTGAGTTCACTTAAACGAAAGGAAGGAGCATCGATTACATGAGAAATATAAGAAACAGCTTGAGTTATTCATCTGAAATGCTTTTAATAATATTTTTTACGTCATTTGTCTTTGCGTACAGGGTATTTCAAAAACATTTTAAGAACATTTTATTGATCATTTTGGGTTATCAAAATTCGCTCTCTACTCACAACTGAATGTGGAATTGACAGTAACGTTTAATAATGGAACTACTCTTTGTCAGTCGTTTATAAACCAGTGACACAAAACCTTTCGGTGTTCTAACTTCATATAACTGTTTTTAATTATTTGATATAACTTCTGGTCTTTTATTACTAATCACTGTCAGGACGCGAACAGACAAATCTCATTCTTCCCTATTCTTAACGGGTCATTTTTCGTGAACATGACATCACAGACACTAATGAGTCATTTCCATCACCAGTTATCAACAAGAGGACTTTTGAGACATGGGAAACTGAATTAAGTACCTCATTATAATCTCTCAATTTATTTTAGATGATTCCCGGGATTAGTTAATTACAGCTGTTACAGCGAGCACTTAAAAGATTTTGGGTAATTCCACATGTAATCGGGTACAAATAAAAGTCGCGCTCTGCTAACGATGACAAAATTATGTAGATGGACATGGAAAGCGAACAGTAATCAAACGTGCATTTAGTAATCACAAACCGATTACCGGATCTCCATGTACTACGTGTTCAATCTCTTACCACTACACGAGTGTATTAAACTGTGTTGGAATGATGTCCATTACGGGAAGAAAGTTACTTACCAGTTTGCTTCTGTTAACGTAAATAATAAACAATCAGAAAGTTTTTGGAAGCAGTCATTTGCAATCTGTTTTATACATCTTATATTGATTATACAATTTTCTAACGCAAGTAAAGAAAATAATCAAGAGCAAGGAAGAAGAAAAGGTTACATAAGAAATATCTTTGATGTTATTTTAACGTTTAAGCAAATAAATGAAAAAAACGAAAATTAAGACACAAATTAACATACTTGGCAAGTTGTGAGTGTGAGTTTCATAAATGACAGTTCATAACTCAAAATTTAAATTATTTTTTAATGTTCTCTGTAACATCTCTGCGACATACGCTTTAATCTTCATCATTGCTTAAAGATATATTACATGGGTTAAAAACAAACACTACTAAAACCTAGTTTTATATTCACGTAAGTGTTAATATAAGGTACGTTTGTTAGCAATAATATTTCAGGTAAATTCCTCTGGAAATTGTTATTTACTATTTCAAGTGCGACAAATTACTTGCTGAAAATTTAAAATTGAAAAAATCTTACAGAATGTCCTCCCTACGTTGAATTAAAGAAGTGTGCTCCTTACACTAAAGAATGGTTTGCTCGGTATGGAAGAACATCACGTAAACGCAAAGCACGAACGCAAAACACGCATATCTGCACGAACTATATTTTACGCTATGAAAATACTGTGCCAATCTGGCGGAGGTTACTAAGAGCTTGTACCGACTCAGCGCTTTGGTCCGAAGGGTTGCGGGTTCGAGTCCCACCTTGGGCATGGTTGTTTGTCCCTTGTCTCTCGTGCATGCGTTGTGGCGGAGGGCCACGCGTTCTGCTGATCCCAGACCAGAGGAACCCGCAAATATGTTGGTGTCTAGTGTATAGTCGAATATGCGTCCCAACAGGACGTAAAGTGTAACCGCCTGTCTGCTGGAAAAACCCTAGGAATAAAATATCGTAATATGATATTTCACGAGGTTTAGCGGGACAGGTCGCATGTACGAAAGGCGTTTCGCTGAAGAACATTTTCCTGAGTTTGCAACTTTATTCGCCGAATTGTTAGATTGCTAAATTAAACAGATAGAAACCTCATAATAGACGAATGTTGTTTTACTAGTGTCAATCTCCCTCACAATGAATTCCACTCTTTCAATTAACATAAGACAAGACCAGCAACGATGGGCATACACTACAACAACCTGGGGTATGGGCGGAGAAACCAAGGGAGACAGAGATGGACAGACGAGCTATGCAAAGTAGCTGGTCCCACCTGGACGAGACTGGCTCAAGAGAGAACAACATTGAGGCAACTGGGATATGAACAGCAAAAAGAAGATGATCCACAGTGCTATTAATCGATTTAGTGAAATTGAGTGAACTTTAGTGAAATTGAATATCAACCTACTGTAACCCTGCTAAAGCAGGAAGCCTTTGCCCTTTACGGGATGTTATGGGCTAATAATAATAATAATAATAATAATAATAATAATATTATTATTATTATTATTATTACTATTATTAACATAACTTACATACCATATTCATGTCCATTCCATGACCAGTCCATGATCGTTCATAATATTATTCCTTGCAACAATCTTTAAATTTTCACTTTCTGATCTTCGCTTTGAATTTAGGGTCGCATCATCTACTGTTGCGGCGTACCCCAAGGTCCTACCGCGCTCACGTGGCCTGCTCGTGCCCGGCCACGCCTCTTTAACCCTCTCCGCCTCCTTTTCTGTCGCCAAATTGGTCCCCCAACCTCCACGCCCTCCGTGACGTGCGGCCAGGCCCCTGCAGGCACTGCCGGACATTGGACTTCACGTGGTCCGCAAGTGACTAGCTCCCGCCTTCCTTCGACTGCCGTGCAAAGTGGTAAACAGAGCTGTCTAAGTTTAGCTGGGAGGCGTTCAGCGTTCTGACACGTGAACGCGAATCGTTGGCCAAGCAGTGCATGAGGTGATCGAGACACACGTGAGAGGGTGACATTTCGAAGGCAGGGCCAACAAAAATTCGGCGCGGCGCAGTTGCAGCGGTGATCAACACCTCGGCGCTACACCATTATTCGAATTGATTTAGGAGGGGCTTCGTTTTATGGAATTCGTTTTATGGCATTTGTTTTATGGGATTTAAACACATTCTTTATTGTGATCATCATTCTCTAGTCTCTGCGACTATATCTGAGTTTGGTGACTCAGACAGATGATTAAAAGTTTTGAAAAGAGCTTGATTGATTTGTTGATTGATTGAGAGTGTTTCTGGGTGCTTCAACTATAACTGTAACTGGAATTTAAATTTTTATTATGATCATCTTTCTCTTTTACATTTGGAATTAGATGATGAAAAGTTTTGAAAGGTGGTGAATTGATTGGGAGTGTTTCTGGGCGTTTCGACTACAACTGACACTGGAATTTTCAACGGAAATTTAAACACATTCTTTATTATGATTCTCATTCTTTAGTCTTTACAAGATTGGTGGCTCTGATAGATCATGAAAAGTTTAGAAAGGTAATTGATTGATTGATTGTTGTGAGTGATTCTGGGCATTTCAACTACAACTGGAATTTAAACACATTTATTATTATTTATTTATTATTATCTCACATTATTACTTTATTCTCACATTCTGTAGTCTTTACAACTATATCTGAGGTTGGTGACTACAGATGCTGAAAAGTTTTGAAAAGTGATTGGCTTATTGGGAGTGTATCTGGAGGCTACAACTATAACTGGAACTGGAATTTACAACTGAAATTTAAACACATTCTTTATTAGGATCCTCATTCTCTAGTTTCTACGATTGCATCTGGATTTGATGACGCTGATGGAATGTTTTGAAATCTGATTGATTGATTGTTTGGAAGTGTTTCTGAGCACTTCAACTACTGTGGTCATAAGCCATGTAATTGTAGAGCATGTTATATAACGGAAATTGACGGTGTTCCTCCACTGGAACCTATTACCCAATGCCAGCCCGCTGGGATTTCTCCTCCATAATATCACTCAGCAGCATATCCCAGCCGCGACAAGTTCTAATCTCCCGACATGTGTGGTAGTATAGTGCGGATAGGACAAGGAAGAAAACAGAGCGCGTTCTGTGAGCCGTTTGTTAACATTCCGTCACTCGCGCGGTCATTCGTCACACAAGTACTCGCGCGTTGGGCTCCTTCCGACGCACCGTATATGGTTTTCTTTTTTTATTAAAATCATGAATATACTTTTCTTATTTATCTGTGCTTGTATTATAATTGAATACACTAAGATATTTCCGTCACTCGCACGGTCATTCATAGCACGAGTACTCGCGTGTTGGACTACGTCCAACGTCTGCATTGTTTAGTTTTCTACATCTTCGAATATTTACGTTTTTGCACAGTAGAAGAGTAGAGAGTTTTTGCACAGTAGAGAAACGCATAAACACAACATTTGAAATATTAAACTCTCTCATATTAGAGAAAAATATCATTCTGATCAAGTATTCAAGAACACCGTTTCATACGCCACTACTCGCATGTTGGATTCTGTCAAAGAGGCACAACGATTTTACTTCCGGGTAAGATGACACAGTGCATAATAGAGATAAACGTTTTATCGACACCCTTCTTAGACAATGTTAGAGGAATAGGCATTGTTTTTATTCATGGAAGGCTAAAATTTCTTTTTTTAAGTAGAAAAGAAAACTTCTTTTCTACTATCGTTTGATTCTATCGAACAGCGTGAGTGACGGATTGTTAAGATCGGGCATTAGCCTGGTATTTATAGGAGAAACCAAGGAAAACAATCAGAGCAGCAGGCTACTAGAATTCTCCTCCAGCCAGTGATCGATTTCCACGTTGCTACGTGGTAGCGGATTCACCGGAAAATTGAAATTTGAAGTAGATCTCGCGGTAATCATGTGGGATGTTTGAAATAAGTGACAAAATGTTAAGCCTACAGATAGTGCAGTCTTTAATGCAATAACATTTAATTTAAAAAATTACAAATCATACAATTTTCTTCGTTGTTTCAAATACACGATGAAATGTCGGAACGGGAGCGGCAGCTCAGTGCATCAACTGACGTCACTGCAGCGCCTCTGAACGGGAGGTCCTTGGTTAGAGTCCTGATAGCGGCAGGATTTTCGACACTAGCTTTTCAGCTAGGTCGAATTCAATCGCTGTCTGAAGGAGAATTTTAGCGGCCGGCTGCTCTGATCGGTAGTTTTCCGTGGTTTCTCCGATCAACACCAGGCGAATGCCGGAGCAGTACCCTACCAAACGGGCCACGGATCGCGCGCGATCTGTCCTTCCCCTTCCTTGTCCTATCCTCTCCCTTTACATATACACTTACACTAACGTGCACTAACACTACCATATATTCCGGGAGACCGGTCGTGGCCTTTAAGCCTGTCCCGGCTAGGGCGGTGCCCCGCTGGTGGGAGAGTCCTGGTTAGGGGGAAACCCCACTAGCCGACGGTAGGTCGGCGCCGAATCTCGCCATCCGGCGGGGGAAGATCACCGCCATCTCCCGAGAAAAATATGTACTACACTAACGGGACTAATGACCGAAGCAGTTAACGCGCCAGGAAACACGAAAAAATCAATCAATCAACGAAATGTTGGAATTTCATCGCCCTCCAGGTTCGAATCCTTCCGGTGGAAGACGATGGAGAAATTAGGAAATTAAAGTGACCGGAAAAAGTAGAGACTCAAGAAAACTGAGAATCTCACGCACTCACTTCGCCACCACAAATTCTGCTTGTTAGATTAGTGATTCAGGGCTCGTCAACTTCTTAAGTCATTGTCCTTTAAGGATAGTCCATGTTTTCTCGTGAAGTGGCAATGGCCTTCCCCCACTGGATAGTGAGATCCGGCGCCGACCTATCTGTCGGGTAGCGGGGTTTTCCCCAACGAGGTATTTCCAACCAGCGGGGTACCGCCCCGAACCGGGACGCGCTCTAAGCTCCCGACCGCTCTCCCGGCGTGAGTGGTAGTGTAGTGTGAGTAACTATAAGTATAAGGCGTGAAGACAGGACAAGGAAGGGGAAGGAAAGATCGCGCGCGGTCCGTGGCCCGTTTGTTAAGACACTGCTCCGTCATTCCGTGTGGATCCACTGTGTTTTGAACCTCGGTATGCAGAGGTGGAAAGTGTTCTGAATACTACACCTCAGGGAATTTATTGGGAAGCCTCAGGGAAGGCGTTCACAGAGGGTAAAACACTAATGACAGTTTTGGGGAAAACGTTATATTATGAAACATTTTAATTGGCAGTTGTGTGGTAGAGGCACCACTTCCCGAGACGAGTCCACACCCAGATATTAAGTTGTTTACTTAACGAAAATGTTTAATTATGACTGCCATTAGTTGTGTTTTTAAATACTGAGAATTTCCAGTATATTCAGTTACCAAAAAAGTTCACACACTTTTCGGCTGTAGCATAATAACTAATCTCTGAAAATAACTAGGTTTGATATTTTGACTGTTTATTATCAGATGTTTCCTTGAAATTGGGTGTAATGATCTTAGAAACCAGTTATAACACCACGTCACACACAATTCGCAGAACACTAATGTTTGGCGAAAGAGTTTGGAAAACTGTTCTAGATAGATCACACTTCATATTTTGTGACAGTTTAAAAAGTGCGGCGTTGCGAATGGTTCCAGTGAATTAATCATTTAAGGGAACTGTAAAATTAGATTGCTATTTTTTCGTAAATTGTTACATGTCATAAGAAAGCGTTTTGAGTCAGTTAAGTAGGAGAAGTGCAAAACATACTGTACTACTCATTAAAAAAGGACAGTAAGAAGATATTTATTGTGCGATGTCAATCAAAACGTTCGCAAACGAATTAAGATTTATAGGTTACCACTATCTCGTTTTCTTTCTAACAATGTGGCAATTAAATTGTGAATTGTTTCAAATAGGGCACATCTTGAAAAATTAGGTAGATTCTTAGTAACATGGACATAAACATATTTTTAATGTGAAGATATAAAAAATATTTGTTATATCAAAACATTTTTAAACGATATACATTATATACAGTTTCTTCATTAGCAAGTTCTATTAAAGAATCACAGTACTAAATTTAGTACTCTGTAATTTAGGAAATCCAACAACAGTGTTAACTTCTAAAATGTTGAACATCGTTTCAAGAACATTTTGAAATTTGATCAAAATAATGCTTAGATAATAAAAAGCAGAAATACATAACGATGGCTATTGTTTTGAAAAAGAAATACTTTCGTGAAAAGAAAACCTTTTCCAAATAAAAATATTCGTACGTGTACCAATAATATTCATTTAAATTCTTAAAATAAATTTCTCCAGATTTGCCATTTCCCACAATAATAATAACACATTCATTTATATTTTCATAATGTGTGAAAAGCATCAAAAAACCCTCCCAAAACAAATAACAGAAATAATTTTATTCCAGAGAGGGAACATTTCTCAGAAGACGATATTCCTTCTCCCAATATTACAAAAAACTGCGAGCGCATAAAATTGTGTTTGCTCTCTCGTGTGCAGGCGAGGGCTTGCTCTCTCCTTAACAGTGTCGTTCTTCATTTCCGGCCGTCGCTCTTCATGAGCGTTTCCGGTCAGGGCACCCGCGCTTCTGCCGCCGGGCGGCGGCGAGAGCGCTGGCGCGAAAAGTGGGTGGAGGGGCTGACAGAGGAGGCGATAGAGGAGGCGATAGAGGAGGCGATAGAGGAGGCGATAGAGGAGGCGATAGAGGAGGCGATAGAGGAGGCGATAGAGGAGGCGATAGAGGAGGCGATAGAGGAGGCGATAGAGGAGGCGATAGAGGAGGCGATAGAGGAGGCGATAGAGGAGGCGATGAGGAGGCAATAGAGGAGGCGATAGAGGCGATAGAGGAGGCGATAGAGGAGGCAATAGAGGAGGCGATAGAGGAGGCAATAGAGGAGGGAAGAGGAGGCAATGAGAGGAGGCAATAGAGGAGGCGATAGAGGAGGCGATAGAGGAGGCGATAGAGGAGGCGATAGAGGAGGCGATAGAGGAGGCGATAGAAGAGGCGATAGAGGAGGCAATAGAGGAGGCGATAGAGGAGGCAATAGCAGGGGCGAGGGCGGAGGCGAGGGCGGAGGCGAGGGCGGAGGCGAGGGCGGAGGCGAGGGCGGGCGATAGAGGAGGCGATAGAGGAGGCGATAGAGGAGGCGATAGAGGAGGCGATAGAAGAGGCGATAGAGGAGGCAAGAGCAGGGGCGAGGGCGGAGGCGAGGGCGGAGGCGAGGGCGGAGGCGAGGGCGGAGGCGAGGGCGGAGGCGAGGCGGAGCGAGGGCGGCGAAGGCGGGGCGGGGGGAGGCGAGGGGAGGCGAGGGCGGGGCGAGGGCGGAGGCGAGGGCGGAGGCGAGGGCCAAGGCGAGGGCGGAGGGGAGATCCTAGGTTCTCGTAGTGTATGCGGTCAGAATATGAACAGCAGAAACGTGAATGGTGAGGGCAGGAGCGAGCGACGGGGAGTAACGACGATGGGGGGGGGTGGAGGAATAGCGATATGAAATCGTCAGAGCCGGCGAACGCGGAGAAGAAATCTGAGAACGGTGAATATGCGGACGAGCAGTGTGTAATATGGCGATGATACGGCATGCCGAGGGGCTCGTGCGTGCGAGACAATTACAGGGCCGGCTCGTCGCTCCGCGGCGCAGTTGGCTGAGACGCGGGCGTCGACAAGGCGAGCGCAAGAAGTGACAGCGAGTGCGATGTCGGAGTCGTCCAAGGGCTTCTAATGAACTGCCAAGCAGGCAGAGTCGACGGAAGGAACACGCAATGCGGAAAACATGACATTCGAAACAAAGCGGAACGCTCCTCAGAAGCGGCGCCGTCGCCGTCAGTTACTCTAGCGGAGCGGGAGGGTGGGGACGCGGGATGGGGTAGGGCAGAGCCCGACGGAGCAGGAAGGGGTGGGTGACGTCGGGTGGGCCGAAAGGGATGGGTGGCAGCTGACTGGATGGGCGTGGCGGTGGGGGGCGAGGCGAGGCGGGACAAAGCGGGGAGAGGCGGGGCGAGTTGGGGCGAGTCGGAGAGATGCGGGGCAAGGCGGGGAGAGGCAGGGAGGCGGGGCGAGGGGGGCGAGGCGGGGCAGGGCGGGGTAGGGCGGGGCGAGGCGGGACGAGGCGGGGCGAGGCGGGGCGAGGCGGGCGAGGCGGGGCGAGGCGGGGCGAGGCGGGGCGAGGCGGGGCGAGGCGGGGCGAGGCGGGGCGAGGCGGGGCGAGGCGGGGCAGGCGGGGCGAGGCGGGGGAGGCGGGGCGGGCGGGGGAGGCGGGGCGGGGCGGGGGGGCGGGGCGAGGCGGGGCGAGGCGGGGCGAGGCGGGGCGAGGCGGGGCGAGGCGGGGCGAGGCGGGGCGAGGCGGGGAGGGGAGGGGAGGAACGGGGCGAGGCGAGACAGGGAGAGGCGGGGAGAAGCGGGGAGAGGCCGATTATTTGAAGCCCTTGATGATTAAATAATTAATGTTAGAAAGAAAGGAAAACATAATTATGATTTGTCTCTGTGAGGATCAACGTATCGAAAGGATTGTAGTGTGAATCAGAAGAGAGAATATAATTTCGAATATGGAGCAGTGAACGTGGGAAACCAATTGATCTATCAAGCACTCAAGTAGATACATCGAAGTTCAATTTCAAGTAAACTGCTGCGATTTATGCTTATTTATTACTCGCGACGATACTGTAATCATATGTTTCATCCCTTTCTTGAAAGGGTTGGAGGAGGGTTGGAACTATCATGGAAATTTAAAAAATCAAATAAGCTTATCTTTCTTGTACAAATGATTTTTTTATGTCAATATAATATCTCATCATGAAACAGCATTCTTTATGGAAATGTATTTACTTGAGTCCTTCAGCGGATTATGTAGTTCTGACGTGTTATGACATGTGGCGTTCTCAATGCTGTCTAGTCTGCAAATGTCTTGTCAGACACTGCATCCTTTTTAATTAGTGTTCTCGTGTTTCCTTAATCGCTTAAGGCAGTTCGTGCCTAATTTGCAAATATAAGGGTTACTCGTAATATAAGGCTTCCTCTCCTATTTTAACGTTATGTAACTACTTTGTGAGGACTTTTCAGTAAGCAAAACAGACTGCCGTGAATCTTGCTACGAAAAAAAATTGATATCATTCTTATTGTATTAAAATTCAAAGCAAGAATGCAATAGTGATTCTATTAAAGTAACTAAAAGTGAAGCAATCCTGATCTAAATGTTCAAGGTCATTGAAATCTTCAAGCTCCTTAATTTTTACTATTACATTGCCATCGTTTTTATTGAATGTATGTGCCAACATTATTTGCTAATGCAGTTTCGTGCCTTCGTTAATTTGATATCTCGACCAAATTATCACCAAGCGAGTCCTAGGTGTACACTTTTATGTCGTTTTGAGTAAAGTGCTTCGCTTGTACTGTATGTCACAGAATGACGTAAAACAAAGCGAAGGCAATGAACTTTATCCCTCAAATAACATAATTTCTTTTATCTTTGACGGAAGATCCTAACGACATCCTCTGTATTCCTACCTTATCGTTCTGCAAGCATGAATTTTGCTTCATTCAACACATCTAGCGGCTTCTAACTTCTCTGAAAGCAATTTATAGCTTGTTCTTACACAACTTTTTTAAATCTTTGAGACATTGTTAACAATAACGGATGCAGGAAATTGATCTTGACGAGAAAATGAATTTTCTTTAAAAATAAAAAAGCAAAGATAATTAGTAATTTCACGAGTTCATACTAAGTGTAGTATGTACATTTCTAAACACATTTAGTCTTTCACAATGTCTTTGATTTCTTTGTATGTCTGATCAGTCAGATGATCATTATTACTGAATTTTCAATATTCAATGAAAAAGAACGTTATTTGCTAATGCTGTCTTCCTACGAACATTGCCCTCAGACAAGGTAATTCAATACTTATGTATAGTGTAACGGTACGTCCTCCGAGAAAATAATAATAATAAATAAAAAAATAAATAAATAAAATATTGGTCACAATTGGGAGAGGGAAGGCGCGCCGCCCCTACAACGCGACCAGCCGCCCGCGTCCCGTTAACCCCCCCCCAGCGAGGCCAGGCCCCTCCGCGTTCGGGACGACGCCAGCGCACCCCACCCCCGCAGCATAACTCGTTTTCTAAAGGGAGTCCCTTGTTTGCGACCGCCCGGCTCCAACAAAGGTTCACCCAGCTCCACTCAAGTACTCGATAGCCTCTTCAGCTGCGCGGCAATTATTGACGCCAGTTATGCACCGGCTACATCCCACTTTCGGCCCTCCCGGCAAACTCGCGGACACATTTACGACTGCCAGGGCACTTTGTGTTATTGAGACGCCCGGAGCGTGCGACGCCCGCGACTGCCGGAGACCCTGTAAATTTCAATCCGCGTACGTGGTACTAAATAGGCTACCAAAATTAGTTACGCACAAGTGTGCATACGTGAAAAGGACGAACCGGGCCCGGCACCCGTGATAAAAAGAAGGAAAAAGTAACAGGTCGTGCCGCGAGGAAAGGAACACCCATTAGTTACGCACAAGTGTCCATCCGCGGAGGGCGCGGCTTACCTTCAAACACACTGCTTATTGTAATATCAAACTCGCGGGCAATTGGCTCAAGCGTCGCCACGTAAGCAAAGGGCCAGCAAATGAGGAAGAGCCCCGCCGATCCTGGAGAGGGAAGGCGTGCCTTCGTCCGTGGGCGAGTGTGGCCCAAGAAAAAACTTGATTTTTGACACTCGAGCTAGGCACTTGGCGTTTGGCAGCCGACTATTTTTTGGGCCAATCGACTAGTGCACTTGATTCTTTGTGGCCCGACGAGTTCATCATGTCAGCCAAGACATGTGTTCGGGAACTTGGTGCGTCAACCTAGAATTCGGCTCCGCACAACATGTCATGTTACGAGAACTATTAAGGTTCGATGCTGGAAGGAGTTCCCTGTCTAATTGATCACGAACTGTTGTGACCGGGGGGACGCGTGTCGAGGCATGTGCCCGACAACGAGCAACGGTGGACCTAGAGGAAGTGCGCTGCTGAGGATTCCCGCCCGTGAAAGCGCCAAACCGCTCGACGCCAGCTGCGGGTATCATCCCGCCACTGCAGACACCACGCAGCAGAAGCTTAAGATGAGTAAAATTTGCGCACTAAGCGACGCTCAGCCCAATTGCCGCGTAAGTGCGGACAGACTTTAATTCAGGAGCTGCAGCGGACGTGCCGGTAACTAGGCACGAGGGTAGCGGCCAAGTGTTTGCCACTTTGTGATTGTTAAGCAGTTAACGTAATCAAAGGCCGCAGTAAGCAACATGTTAACTCCATTGTACTGTTGTATTGTACTGTTGCATGCTATCACCACCATCATCATCCATCATATTGTTTTTTTTTAATTTTTGATTAATTAAAGGTTAATTTGTTAAAAAACTGCATTCCATGAGTAATTAATGAACATGCATGAACCCAGAGAGACTGAGTGAGGTTACATAAATGGCGCCCTGAACGTGGGGCTGAATGAGCTCAATTAAGGTTCACGAACCCAATTTCAAAATTTTATGAATATGGCCGGTGACGAATGAAAGGGGAATGCATGTTCGCTAATTACTTATGGTCTGTGTATGATGTTTTCTCTTTCAGCTTGTGTGTAGTGTTTACTGTGTTTGCGTGTGTTATATTGTGCGGGTTTTTTATTAAGAAATTTAAGTGTAAAGTAACTGTGAAAGAATTTAAAATGGAGGGTCAAAATGAAACCCAGGGGGAAACCGACGGCAGCGCACCTCAGGCACCCACTGTTACAATGGCCGATCTGATGATGATGTTAAAGTCAATGTCCGAGCAGACAGATGCGAGATTCGATGAGCAAAAGGAACGAGATAAGATTTCTGAAATCAAATTCGTGCAGATAAACGCGAAATTAGATGAGAGCATGGAGCAAGTGTCGAGGAAATTTTCAGAGCTCGCGAACTGTGTCGAGGATCAGGGGGCAAAATCCGCAGCTGAAATTCGGAGACTAGAATCTCTTTCGATAAGCACGTCGCGGTATGTAACGAATCAAACATGGCTATGGCGCAGCGCATCGATGACATTCCTAATAAACTAGATGAGTACAGCAATGCAACAAAAGAAAATTTAACAGAAATGCAAAAAGATCTTGAGGGACAGATCGCGGAGCAAGGCGGCCGCTTAACTGAATTCGAGGTACAATCACGGCTAGATTAAGGGAACAAAAGAGAAAATGGATAGCATCCACGAGTCAGTAAAATCTTCGATTGCGGAAATAGGAAACAAGGGTGAAGTGGTCTGTAGGCGGTTATCAAAATTAGAAACAAAGGTGATTACCGATATGCAGAGTGTCACTAATGAAATATCAGAAATTAAAACGGGTGCCACAAACGCCAATAATGAAAGGGAAAAGCAGTTCAAACAAATGATCAGCGATTCGATGAACGTCTTGCGCGAGGAAAGGCGGCAAGAAATCGCGGATATTTGTGATCAAATACCACGAGAAAGCAACGGGAACGGGCGCCGCGTCACTCCCATGGACACCGCCGTCCAACCTGAACTTTTCAGGAACATCAACGAAAATCCATGTGAATTCATTCGCCGGGTTGAGGACTACATGGAGCTCACGAAAGCTATTCCGAACCAGTTAAAACAAAATTTGTACAGCAATTGTTACGGGGAGCGCAGCGAGCTGGCTCCTTGCCATACATCCATTTCCCCGTGATTTCGCTGATTTCAAGGTCCGATTCATGGAGCGCTATTGGGGAGAGCAGGTCCGGTATGATTACGAAAGGAGAGTGATGGAAGGTAGATGGGAGGAAAGATGGGGCATTTCATTATTAGATTACGCGGTCGATAAGATTGCGGCACTGAAATTATGCGACCCGCAAATCTCAGATGCAAAACTGATTTGGATGATTACTTCTACTTCCCTTTCAAATTCAAACCTGTTGAATAGTGTAGACTCGCTCGATCTCGAAAAAATGCAGTTACTTCTCGCCAGGTATGATAGAACACGCATGTGCAAGGGTCAGGGAAGTCGATCAAATAGGCAGGACAGAGGGGGAGAAAATCAAGGACGCGGACAATGGCGGCGAGAGCTTAATGAGTTCCCGCCAGAAAACGGTGGAAGCCTGCCATCGCATCAGGTAGCGAACCGGGGCCCACCGCCGTCGGCGCCGCGTGATAGAGCACGGGAGGAACGTACGGACAATCGGGGAGGTCCCGGTCCGTCAAACTAATGTCGTTCGATGTCGGGGCGCCGGGACGCCGAACGAGTGCAGGTGCGGAGCTACAGGTGCCTATAAGGAAATGGCGAATGTGAACTTTGCCATCAATGAAGTAGAGGACGAGGAGCAGGACTTTCTCCGGGCGCGAAAATGCACTATTATCAATTTTACATGTGAAGGGATCGAGGCGAGGGCCCTCATTGATTCAGGAAGCGAAGTTTCGGCCATTTCGGAAGAATACTACTTGAAATTAAAGAGCTGTCGTATTACTCTTCCCGAACTTCCCATAAATAAATGTTTTGTTGTCGGCGTGGGCAAGAAGAAAAGCAACCCCATTACCAGGCAGGTCCTATTAACTTTATCGTTTAGCACAGATCAATTCAATGCCACATGTCTCATTGTGAAAGATTTAGGATATGACGTTGTTTTAGGTGTCGATTTTTTAAGAGAATATAGCGGTAAGATAGATTTCGAACGGGGAGCAATTATTCTGGATCCAGGGAGATTGATGATGTTTGAGGAAGGTGATGCCGGCGTTCACGAGCCGAAAGAGGCTAGCATGTTTTCGATTACGCGGGAAGAAGCTCTCGGTCTAATTAACGAGAAAATGCGGGAAAATAGCAATCTCAAGCCGGAAGAGCACTACCGCCTGCAGGAATTGCTTCAAAATTATAAGGACGTTTTTATTAGGCCAACCGACCCCATCCCTGACTTTCAATTCCGAATCCAGGTCACAACCCCCGAATCTTTAAGTGTAGAAGTTACCCTATACCACAGGCCCTTAAGGCGGACGTAGACCGCGTCATTTCAGAAATGATCAGAGACGGCATTATCGAAAGGAAACCGACCGCCTATATTAACCCCCTTGTGATCGTAAGAAAAAAAGATGGAGGTGTTCGAATTTGCCTCGACGCCAGGAGATTAAATGAGATCACTGTGCCCGATTATGATGCGCCGATTGCAATAGATGAGATGTTGTGGAAGTTCCGGGAGACCAGCTTATTTTCGGCAGTAGATTTCACAGTCCCGTATGTGGTCACTAATAAACCACACCCAAATGTTTGTGAATTAAACGACGAGAACGGAGTTCCCATTGGAAAATTTAACCATTACAACATGGTTCCCTTTAATGAGTGATAACACTAATCACGTTTGTCGCACCTCGCACTTATCGGAAGTTCCAACTATTTGAATTATCTAGCACTAGGTTTCATTAGTTTTAACATAATGAATTGGCATTACTTACTTTACTGGTCTGTGTGCATTGTCTTATGGGTTTATTAGTTGTTAAGGGCAATTTGGTTTTTCTCGATTAATCATTGTTTATTGTCAAGGTTAATTTCATTGTCATTATGGGTTAAGTTGGATTAAGTAATTATTGCGATTACTGTTTCTGTTTTGTTGCTGTCGTGATCACGGAGGCCGTTTCCGTTGGTTAATCTTATAAGAAAATCCATCGCCATGCTCAGTATTTTCTTGGTGGAGGGATTGCCAATGTAACGGTACGTCCTCCGAGAAATAATAATAATAAAAAAAAATAAATAAATAAAATATTGGTCACAATTGGGAGAGGAAGGCGCGCCGCCCTACAACGCGACCAGCCGCCCGCGTCCCGTTAACCCCAGCGAGGCCAGGCCCTCCGCGTTCGGGACGACGCCAGCGCACCCCACCCCCGCAGCATAACTCGTTTTCTAAAGGGAGTCCCTTGTTTGCGACCGCCCGGCTCCAACAAAAGGTTCACCCAGCTCCACTCAAGTACTCGATAGCCTCTTCCGCTGCGCGGCAATTTTGACGCCAGTTATGACACCGGCTACATCCCACTTTCGGCTCCTCCCGGCAAACTCGCGGACACATTTACGACTGCCAGGGCACTTTGTGTTATTGAGACGCCCGGAGCGTGCGACGCCCGCGACTGCCGGAGACCCTGTAAATTTCAATCCGCGTACGTGGTACTAAATAGGCTACCAAAATTAGTTACGCACAAGTGTGCATACGTGAAAAGGACGAACCGGGCCCGGCACCCGTGATAAAAAGAAGGAAAAATGTAACTGACAGGTCGTGCCGCGAGGAAAGGAACACCCATTAGTTACGCACAAGTGTCCATCCGCGGAGGGCGCGGCTTACCTTCAAACACACTGCTTATTGTAATATCAAACTCGCGGGCAATTGGCTCAAGCGTCGCCACGTAAGCAAAGGGCCAGCAAATGAGGAAGAGCCCCGCCGATCCTGGAGAGGGAAGGCGTGCCTTCGTCCGTGGGCGAGTGTGGCCCAAGAAAAAACTTGATTTTTGACACTCGAGCTAGGCACTTGGCGTTTGGCAGCCGACTACATCACTTGGCATTTGGCACTCGTGCAAGTCACCTGGCAGTTGGCACTCGACCACTCCAACTGATTTTTGGCACTTGATCAACTCACTTGACATTTGCCAATCGACTAGTGCACTTGATTCTTTGTGGCCCGACGAGTTCATCATGTCAGCCAAGACATGTGTTCGGGAACTGGTGCGTCAACCTAGAATTCGGCTCCGCACAACATGTCATGTTACGAGAACTATTAAGGTTCGATGCTGGAAGGAGTTCCCTGTCTAATTGATCACGAACTGTTGTGACCGGGGGGACGCGTGTCGAGGCATGTGCCCGACAACGAGCAACGGTGGACCTAGAGGAAGTGCGCTGCTGAGGGATTCCGCCCGTGAAAGCGCCAAACCGCTCGACGCCAGCTGCGGGGTATCATCCCCGCCACTGCAGACACCACGCAGCAGAAGCTTAAGATGAGTAAAATTTGCGCACTAAGCGACGCTCAGCCCAATTGCCGCGTAAGTGCGGACAGACTTTAATTCAGGGAGCTGCAGCGGACGTGCCGGTAACTAGGCACGAGGGTAGCGGCCAAGTGTTTGCCACTTTTGTGATTGTTAAGCAGTTAACGTAATCAAAGGCCGCAGTAAGCAACATGTTAACTCCATTGTACTGTTGTATTGTACTGTTGCATGCTATCACCACCATCATCATCCATCATATTGTTTTTTTTTAATTTTTGATTAATTAAAGGTTAATTTGTTAAAAAACTGCATTCCATGAGTAATTAATGAACATGCATGAACCCAGAGAGACTGAGTGAGGTTACATAAATGGCGCCCTTACGTTAGTATAACAATCGAGGTCATTATGTATAGGCACGTACATTCGTAATAAAATATGGATATGTAATATGAGTACCATTTTGTTCAAAAATATGACAGCAATATTCAATGGATTTTACTGTGCAATGTGAGAAGAACGAAACAATTGAACGTCTACGAACGCCACCTTAAGTGTCGTTGCTTATAAAACAAAGCAATAATCAACGCAACACTGTAAAGAAGTTCCAAGGCTGACTAGAAACAGTTGCTGACGGGGAAACGTTTGGAGGTCATCGAAAGCAAAGAATTGCAGTAGCATTCACCTACTACACGTTTCAACCACCTATTGTCATCTGCATGTAGTACATCCAAAGGATAAATAACATCATGCTGGTCGTTGACGAAATCATAAACAGTAAAATATTTGTAACACGAGTAAGGCAAAGTAAGACTGCGAAGTCCAAACAGGAATAACTTGTTTCATAAATTCTAAGTATTTGCGTTTTTATTAATACACATAACAATGAAATTGTAAATTGTATATGGGAATATGATTGAAACAGTTACGGAGTGGCGACCCTTCTTTCAAGCTAAAAAATAAGACTTAAATCTACTAAATACCTTTGCTCGAACACATAAACTGCCAATGGCCCTGCCAATAATCAGTTATTTCTGTGGCTTGATGCAAGAAGCGACAATGTCAATATTCCAAGTTTTACAGAAAGGGTGGTTTTCTTACACCATCGAAATGACAAAACAATCGTATATCAATGTAAATGAATGTGAAATAAGGATATAGGATCGAATTTTGACTATGTTCTGTCTTACACTGAAAGTAGAACTTTAAAGTAAACAACCACACAAACCGAAAATCACTAAAACCATTAGCCCTTCTTGCATCAAGCCACAGATTTCGTATTGTAGCTTTTACAAAATTGTGATTATGGAACTTTTCCATACTCAAAACATTAAATACGTAAAAACAATCAAGCAAAACACATCGATGTTAAAAAAATAGTTTTAATCAAATGATGTTTTTATGGAAACATTGACATTTTGAAAACATCGACAACCGTATCACTAGCTATAATAGTAGATCCCAGCGAACGGCTACACGGGCATGTGTCTTCGTTTGGTTTGGTTTGTTTTTTTCGTGTTTCCGGGAGAGTCAACTGCTTTGGTCATTAGCCCCGTTAGTGTAGTGCATGTTTTTTCTCGGGAGATGGCGGTGGTCTTCCCCCGCTGGATGGCGAGATCGTATTGGTCGTATTGTGACAAAAGGTCGTATTGTGTAAAATTAGTGTGTAAGGTGTAGTCAGACGTATTTTGTCGAAATGGCTTGAATAATGCATTTTAGAAATGAAATGCAGAAACTCAATGTTGCAGATGTTGCATCGTTATCTGTAGGTTAAAGTGCAATGTGTATTCGAGAGTACAAAGCAGCTGTGTATACAGAGCGCTGGCAGCTTGTAGAATGATATCAAGATTCAGTAGAGCGATTCATACATTCTGTGCTTTGTTTACATCTACTCTACTTTGAGCGAATGAAGAATAGGCACCCACGTACAAGTCTGCTTGACGACCCTTCTTCTCGCTGGTTGTAAACCTGTCCCTGCTGCCACCTTCTTCATTGTTCAACAAAGAACAGTGACGCGGAGATAGTTTTAAAATTGACACAAGCAAGGCTCCCGGGCGAAGCTTGTTCGTATATAGGTGTGTGTGTGTGTGTGTGTGTGTGTGTGTGTGTGTGTGTTCGTATGTGTACTTTTTGAGCACAAGCATAGACAGTCACCGGCAACACACACCATTCGAACATTCGAAATTTCATGTGACATCATTAGGGCCCGGATTTTAATGACCTAAAAATCAGCGAAATATGCAAGCATTTATGACCTACAACGTATATAAATATGACCTTAAAAATAAAATATGACGTTATACAAGTTTATTTGTTAAAACTTCCAGTAATTTTTTTTAGGTATAACGAATACAGAATTTACTCAAGAACAGATTGTGAGTACGATACATACGGTTTGCAGTCTTTGGAACTAACTAGCATTAAAAAAATGCTTGTATGTAAAACAAATCAAGTACAGTGCAATAAAACGAATGAAACAAAATGTATTTCTATAATACTGCAAACTTCTTGTTTAATGTTTTATAATTTCCTCTCAGTCTTCAGTTTCTAGAGAGTTGCATTGGATCACAAGGTGTTTTTCAGGTTTTCCATCTCAAAAGACCTACGGTTGGCGCTGAGGATAGTTTTGTATCTGGGGAAGCTCCTCTCCACATTCCATGAAGGCGGCGATGTCACCGCAGGGCAGCTTTGGTTCATTATCTTCAAATGTTGCGGCATTTCCAAAACTTATATCGCTAGTTTTGCACATTGTAGAATATCCAGGATGTCGCTGAAGAGCGCTCAGTAATTTGTTGTGCACTTTTTCAGCCACATGACCAACCCGCTCGACCCAACACACTTCGTCGAAATGCACCTAAGTTTCAAATAATGCTTTGTGGTGTAATTTTTTAGTTTATTTGTGACAATATCATCTGATACATTGCCATGAGAGACATTAAAAAATAATAAAATAAGTTATTAAATCAGACATGATAAATGAATTTCTGCGATGAGGTTTCCATGTGATATTTTCAATAAAACATAATTTCTATATGTAGAGAAATTATAAAGCATTGCACTGATTGCCAGTAATTAAACCAGAAAATCCCCTCCTAGTAATTAAATTCAAGACAATCATATCGAAAGTGTTTTCTCAGACATAAAAATTGTTTATTAACGATATGCAGTACAATGTATCAGTAGTTTAAAACTAACTCTTTTAAAGTTATATTTGTAGAGACAAAAGAAATCACCAAAATGTAATTGGAAAATTATAGAAATGCAATTATTGTTTAATTATCAATATCGCACATTTTTCTTTTGATAATAGGTTAAACTCTTTGTTGCAAAACAATATTACATTCTAAACATTGAAATTAACTTCGTTCATTAAGCCAATTTAAACTATTCACGCGTACGGGAGAAAAACCCTCTTGCAGTATTATTGGCTTTTGTGAGAAATGAAGAACAACCAGAGAAACAGACTCCTCCGTCACAGTCATTTCCTGTCGTGGCCGAGAACGTGTTCTGGCGCCTGGGGAGGGGAGGGTGGGGGGGGGGGGGGGGGATGCCGCTGTGTGAACGATAGACGAGTGCGTCCCGGAAGCAAGGACGTTGGGTCGTCGACCTTCGCGGAATTGTTTGGACGCAGTGTCTCCCTCTCTATCCTCTCTAGGTTGCGCAGTTTCCGGAAACACACGCTCTTTCACACACACACACACACATACACATACACACACGAACACACATATCGGGAGCGGTTGCTCAGTGCATCAACTGATGTCACTGCAGCGCCTCTCACCGGGAGGTCCTAGGTTTCGCAGGATTTTCGACACTAGCTTTTCAGCTAGGTCAAATTCAGTCGCTGCCTGGAGGAGAATTCTAGCGGCCGACTGCTCTGATCGGTAGTTTTCCGTGGTTTCTCCGATCAACACCAGGCGAATGCCGGAGCAGTACCCTACCAAACGGGCCACGGACCGCGCGCGATCTGTCCTATCCTCTCCCCTTACACACACACTTACACTAACATGCACTACACTACCACATATTCCGAGAGACCGGTCGGGAGCTTAGAACTTGTCCCGGCTGGGGCGGTGCCCCGCTGGTGGGAGAGTCCAGGTTAGGGGTAAACCCAACTAGCCGACGGTAGGTCGGTGCCAGATCTCGCCATCCAGCGGGGGAAGATCACAGCCATCTCCTGAGAAAAAAACATGCACTACACTTAAGGGACCTAAGCTGTTGACACGTCCGGAATCGGTAACCAACCAACCAAGCAACGAACAATCAATCCAGCGCGCGCAGCGGTGGAGGGCAGGCGCGCGGCGCGAAGTGGGCCAGCGGATCTGAGCAGGAAGCGGCCGCGTCGTCGAGCCAGGCGGCGGAGGGCACGACCTGGGACAAGGCCGTCCGGCACGGCGCCGCGCCGCGCAGCCCGGCCTTGTTTACCAGGCGGCGCCGCGACGCCTCGCGCAGCCATGCGTGTGGCCAACACGCGTGCGTGCGCGGGACGGCGGGTCACGCTTCGTCGAGCCGGTGGCGCGTCTTGGAAGCAGGCGCCGACCAAGGGTTTTTTTTTTGTTGTTGATTGGTTGATTGATTAGTGATTTATTGCGCGTAAACTGCTTAGATCGTTAGTCCCATAAGTGTGGTGTATGCTTCTCCTTGGGAAGTGGCGGTGATCTTTCCCGGCTGGATGGCGAGATCCAGCGCCGGCCTTACGTCGGCTAACACGGTTTTCCTTCAACCAGGTATCCCCCACCAGCTGACAAGCTCCTGACTATTCTTCCGGTATTTGTAATAGTGTAGTCACCCGGCATGTGTGTAAGTGTAGTACATATTTGTGTAAGTATGTGTGTAAGGGGTGAGGATAGGTCAAGGAAGAGGAAGCAAAGATTGCGCACGGTCTGTGGCCTGTTTGGTAGTGTACTGCTCCGGCGTTCGCCTGGTGTTGAGCGGAGAAACCACGGAAAGCTACCGATCAGAGCAGCCCGCCGCTAGAATTCCACTTCAGACAGCGACTGAACTCGACCTCCCTATTTTGTTATCGATGTCGTATCCCTATTCCGAAGTGCTTTGTTCGTGGTGATTCGAGAAAGTGAGACTCGCCGACCTAGGCCGAAAGGCACGAGCGTCGTTGTGGGGCGCGCCCAAGGGTACGCTCAAGGCTGTTCGCGCATGCGCACTGCGGCGCGGCGCGGAGATAGCGTCCGTTGGCGAGGAAGCGAAGCACGCCTCAACACCGCGATTCCAGCTATCTGCACGCTTCACTCGCCGGATATTTTCTCGCCTCTGCCAGTACAACTGCCTGCCACGCAAGCGCAAAGGATGATGGCTCATCATCGGAACCCAAGAATCCATCATTCAATCTTCTCCTATATTGTTTCTGTAGTATGGGTATCGGAGACGTGACGAATTGCACTTTGACTTTTAAAAATATGAAGGATGTTCATGCAACCCCCAATAATCGGCAGTATATTTGAATATATGTCGTTAAATCACTTCTAGTACGTTCTGTGGCTTGATTGATTGATTTTTTCGTGTTTCCGGGCGCGTCGACGGCTTTGATCATTAGTCCCGTTAGTGTAGTGCATGTTTTTTTTCTCGGGAGATGTCGGTGATCTTCCCCCGCTGGGTGGCGAGATCCGGCGCCGACTTACCGTCGGCTAGTGGGATTTCCCCGTAACCAGGACTCTCCCACCAGCGGGGCACCGCCCCAGCCGGGACAAACTCTAAGCTCCCGACCGGTCTCCCGGAATATGTGGTAGTGTAGTGCATGTTAGTGTAAGTGTGAGTGTAAGGCGAGAGGATAGGACAAGGAAGAGGAAGGACAGATCGCGCGCGGTCCGTGGCCCGTTTGGTAGGGTACTGCTCCGGCATTCGCCTGGTGTTGATCGGAAAAATCACGGAAAACTACCGATCAGGGCAGCCGGACGCTAGAATTCTCCTCCAGACAGCCACTGAATTCGACCTAGCTGAAAAGCTGGTGTCGAAAATCCTGCCGCCGTCAGGACTCGAACCTAGGCCCTCCCGGTCAGAGGCGCTGCAGTGACATCAGTTGATGCACTGAGCTACCGCTACCGGTACGTTTTGTGGCTCTTGGACGCAACCAATCTTCATAAAGGAGGTCTCTAAAGAAAGAATTTCTCGGAGATATCGCGAATTGTACTTTGACTTTAAAAATGCATTCAAACCATTTTTATTTTACATTCTTTGGTATCGATTTTACATATTTGACCTATTACAAGGTGTTTCGTACATATTTCATTACATTTTAATATAGTTACAAATCGAAACGGAATATTTCAAATACAATTTGGAAATAAATGTTTATGGAATCCTATTTCTGTGTAACGAACGATGTAATTATCTGACCTCCGGACGTGACTTCTCAATCATGTCCTTTGCTTCTTGGAACTCTGAATAAAGAAAAAACTATTATTTGCAAAGCTGAAGTAATCGCTACCACATGCTCGTTCATGGTCCACAGCAATTGTTTCGCAGATTCACGACCATTTTGCACTTTAGTGCGTCATCTCGCATTTTAACGCAGATTGAAAACCTTACTGCACCAAGCGTCAAACATACAATTACTATTTCTTTTGGACGCTTGGTAACATTTCAAATTTTTAGCAATTTGCTGAAATCTACCATCTCTACTTATCCCTCTTCCTGCAATCGCCAAGAAATATGCAGCCCTGTATCAGGGACAAAAATTCAGAACCCATTCATGAAACCCCTGCCCTCCGACCTCGTCGGCTTGCGGGTTTATTTTTGAGTTCCATTCATATTATATGAGTTTGGCCACAGAGTTTGTTTATTGACAGACAATAGATTTTTTTTTTTTTTTGAGAAATAAAAACCAGGATTACATAATTATAAACTTAAAAGCTTTTATTTTTCATTGACCAAAGTTTGTTTTGCGACGCTTCGAGGACATTAACTTTTCCCCATTTGTGTGTGGATGTGTGTGTGTGTGTGTGTGTGTGTGTGTGTGTGTGTGTGTGTGTTGATAAGGGGAGAGGAAAGGACAAAAATGAGAAAGGTAAGATTGTCGGCCGCTGTTTGTCAGACATTCGCTTGAGATTGATCTCAGGATTTATAGAATCTCAAAAGTAAATGCCACGAGGATAGTTCTTGGCTCATTGTCAACTTTGTGTTTACAACTCACTCCCTGAAGTGAAACGTCAACAAAATTGTAAAATTCACATAGACATAGTTGCAATGGGTTCTTTGTCGGATTACGCGTTCAGTCAATTGATTTTAAAAACGTAGTAATGTTGTTTAGTAATTTTAAAACATATTTTGATACTTTTAAACAGTCTTAAAATAGTAGGTATGCTGATCCGCATCCCCCATATTGTCTACCAACGAGAAAACGTGTTTGCTTAATTGAATAATTTCGATAACTTCGCAAAACGATTAGAACCCTCACCTCGAAATTAAGCTGTACAACAAGATACGACCCAAATGAAAAATTAAATTTTGTTACAATTAAAAGTTGAGAAACAAACTGCGCAGAAAATATCTGACCTTCTTTTAAGAATTGCGAAGCAAACGTACAGTATATTTCCGCGTCTGATCCTCCAAACAACTTATCTTCTGGGGGAAACCACGTAACTGGAAAATGTAGGTTAACAGACGCAGTTCATTGAAGTGGAAATCAGACATAGTGGCGCAATATTCGCAACGGCGATGCGTACTTGTTTACAGACGTCAGGATAGACGCTGTAATCAAGCTTTATTTTAATACTTTGAAACAGTGGCGGTATAGTTGAGTTTATTGATCTTATGAAAGCAATATAACAGATTGCTTCTGATGAAAAATAAAAGTATATTATTTTGTCAAAAAAATGGAATACGAAATAAAACAAGGAAAGAGTAGTACTCACCAATACCAAAAAGGGATATTCGTAGTAATTAGTTATCAACACTTACCTGTAAAGAAAGGAAACACACAATTAATACAAAATAATAATGTGATGTAAACCAACCTGTGTATTCGCATTCGAAATCTAATGCAACAACATAATATATGTATCATGAATAAATTAAATTGATAACACATTTGATGTAAATGTGATAAAAATGTAAACGCCAGTTGAATTTACTTGTTCTGAACCGCTGGCAAGCAAACGCTCGTCGGAATGAAAAGTGGTTTGCTTTCCTATTTTCTTAGATTTATATTATATATATTTCATTATACCCCACATGGATATGTGTCTTCACATTTGCTAGGAAGTAATGTTGGCATTGTTTTCTCGCTCCTATCGTCGATCAATTTGTTGAACATACCACTAGTGCAATTAAACTCTTCTTTATAAACTAGTTATTTTAATGACTATAATTTATAAATTCATATGTATTCATTAATTCAATTGTGTTAATTTTCTTTTCTACTTTTTACTTATTCTTTCATTTTTAGAGTAGTTAAGTTCATGCCTTCTTCCAAAACCCACGCATAATAATAATAATAATAATAATAATAATAATAATAATAATAATAATAATAATAATAATAATGCCTTTATTGATATGGCGATCTATCAGAGAAAGAAGGTATTACACGGGCGACAAAACAGGCGATTTGCATTTAGCTTATAGACTTCTTCTAGGCTCGATGATCTTTTAGATTTAGTAATTCTACAACATGGGACAGACAACTTTACATCGTCTTCGAAGGGAGGAGTACGAAGGATATTTTCACCGTCACAAATTCACGACTTTGATCGGGTTTGAACCCAGAGACTTAGGTACGACAGGCCGATACTCTTACGCTTATTCCACCGAAGCCACCATTTTTTAAATTTTTTTTTTTTCCTTCCTTTTGTTCTTTATTTTTATTTCCTCTTCTTTCGAAGGTACTTCGTAAGAACAGAAAGGTATGTAATCGTTCACCGAGAAACGGCAAATTTTCGGCAGAAAAACTTCTATTGCTAGGCGCTGGCTACGAAAATGTGAATAAATATAGTTGCTAAATAGAGAAAAAACTCTAAAACGTGGTGACCATGTTTTATTGGTCTTGGATACCGAAAAATCGATTGACGGCAAAAGTCTGTCTTTGGTCATCGTAATCGGGAGAGAGGGAATTCTCCTATAGCCTACGACGTGAGAGACAAGCGACCCCAAGGTCGAATTTTACGCTGACACATAAAGCGCCTCTCTTTCAATGACCGACTGCCGAGACTAATTCACAGGTCACAGGGATAGAGAAAATAAAAGAAGCCGGGAGATACATTCATTTATTAAGTGCATCTCGCGTCTTTCTGCCAATTGCATTAAATTCACAAGAATTCCATTTTACCAAGATCCCCCCCCCCTGCAGGACATGAAAAACCGTTCCGTTTCCGCATCAGAGAGATGCCGTTTTATGCAGTGTAAAATACCATTTAACTTCACGGACCGGAGACATTTTCCGGTTAAGGCAGGTTTCCGGTTTATACAGGTTCCAGTTTAGACAGCTTAAACTTCACAACTAGTTTCTTTGGCGTTTGTGGACAACGTTGATCCCTGCGGCACTCCTTCCAAGTAACGTGTGTCGCCCAAGTGCGTGGCGTCGTGGGGGCATGTGGACGGCGCGCCGGTCAGGGGCGCCGCCCCCTCGCGTCCGGCCGAGAATAGTTGCGGCGGCGGCGGCGGCGCCCGCGCCGTGGCGTTGCATCACTCATCGGCCGCGCGCCAGCCCGCCACGAGGCCAGCCCGCCCGCCCCGCCCCACCACCCGGGGCTTCTTAGGCCAGAGGGCGCCGCAGAACCCGGCCCGGGCGCTGCGATAGATATCCGACGTCGCGTCGCCGGCAAAACGCCCATGTTTTAAGAATCGATATCCGATATTATAATATCGATATTAGCGGGGATGCCATCTGTCCTTCTTTTGATGGACATGTACTCATTTTTTACATTGTCGTCCTTCCCTTTTTAAATTTATATGAAAAGTCCTCCTTTTTGTTCTGTTGAATTGAAAACATACTAGCACATATTAAAGTAGTTTAATTAATTAAAGGGACTTCATGTTTTGAATATCTACATTTTTACTCAAATAAATGGCCTGCATTATAGGTCATTAGGCTTATTGTTATATAAAACTCAATGTTTATTGTTTGGTGGATAACAAAGGTGAGTGCGGGGGGAAGTATCCAGCCGGAAACTTTCATTTTTAATGCGTAATAAGTCTAATACGATTTTCAAATACTATTAATGGTTTGGAATTGTTGCATACATTGTCTATACATCGTGGACTACGGAAATGTAAAATGTCCTCCTTTTCATTGAAATGTCCTCCTTTTTTGGTAAAATGTCCTCCGGTGGGAAAATATTTTCTGGTAACCCTGATATGAAGAAGTAGGGAGTTTTTGCACGCCACAGCGGACTGCAATTGATTGCAATCTCGATCTTTTGCGCATGCGCAGATGCACAAAAGTGATGCGGAACTTTAACTGCGTATGCGCAGAAGATCGATAGTGCTTTAACGTACGAGGGTGCACGAAACTCTCTGATAGGGACATTTGAAACATCAATAATTTGAAAACATCGACATCGATGTCATGTCTCTAGTCTTCAGTGCAGTGCAATTAGGCCAAGAACGATTTTGGAAAATTTTCCATGTAGGTTGCCGCGATCGGTCATGGAAATTGTTGTCTGGCTGACGCCGCGTCGAAGGGAGTTTCATCGATTTTGTCTTGCTGCTCTTCAGCTCTGAAGAAGTCAACGACATGACGCTCGAAAGTACAGAATCACAGCCTTCAACGCGTCGAAAACTGCACAGCCAAGAATAATCGTTTAATTGGCAATGGAAGTCTTCGGCACACCTTATTTTTGTCATTTCGCCAACTGGGGAATGCTCGTTTAAAACCAATGTATTTATGAAGCTAGATAGCAAAAGACACTTCAAACCTTTTATTTAAATGAATTATTCTTTGATTACGAATTAGAATATTGCAAATTTATTTGAAAACCTGTTGAAAATAAATAACGCGAGATCTCTGATATTTAGTCTGTCCGATGACCTTTTACAGGCGTGGCTTCACTTTAAATTTTCCATCAAAGAATAGATGTTAATATTCCGACGTGATTTTATATGTTTTATTTTCAATTCTTAAAATATTGTATTTTGTAATGATTTCGGAACAAACTAAATTTCTCGTGACAACTTCCCTTAACTTCCACCAGCATTTTCTGAACTGATACATCCGAAGAAATATCAGCTGACGCTGCAACCCATATACAGTCGACTCAAGTTATAGAGAACTTCTGGGGACTTCCATTTTTGGTTCACTATATTCGAGGTTCATTGTATCCGATGACATCAAAATTAAACAGAATTTCTCCATAACGAATTATTTTATTAATATAGAGATATAGCGAATACAGTAACAGCACGAACTGAACATTTTAATATATTTATATGCCCTTAAACAATCAATTTTCAATTGTTTGCCTTGTCCTTTTTCATTAGTAATTCCTCTACATCCTTCTCGACAGTTCGTGTTCTCGCCATACTTGATTCTGCATTGTCTACTGTGTCTAAGTATCGTAATGCCTCTTGTACTATTGGAATATCGTCCCACTCTCCGAGGCCCTTTTACTCGCCGTAATAATATACGAGATGCTTTCGGTAGCGGAATGGCGCAAGCGGCTAATGAAACTGATCGCTTTTCCGCTCGATACGGCGGATATCCTGTGGCATTCGCAAGCATCCTGTCGCCTATACAGAACTCAACGCCCTTTGTTCCGCGGAATATCAAGTATCACCAAGAGTGAAACTGAAGCAAGCAATCACGCGTCGCCGCCGCCAGTTGAAGCCCAAGCAGGACACAGCATTTGTTTCCGCAGTGAAACTGAGTGGCATAATGTCATCAGTAAGGGGGCGGATTTTGATGACCTAAAACATCGCTAAAAATAATTAAAATGCTCATAAAATGCTCTAAAACCAAAGAAAAATGACGTAAAAAATCTTATCAAAACCGGTTCGAATGAACAACTCAAGTTGTTGAATACGTTACTGATGTAATTGAGGTTTCTTTAATTCGCTCCAGTGAAGTCAGCTTGTTAACGTTTGGTTTGAACTGTTCATTACCAGGAAATCTGTCTTTAGTTATCCTGAAATCGGCCGGACGGGCAATGGCGCTGATATACGTCACAAGAATTATAAACTCACAACAATTTGAAGCAAGTATCATTAAAAATGACATTAAAATCGACGAAATCTCCTAAAAGTACATTAAAAATTATAGGAAAAGTTAAAACATGACTTATTATAAAAATGCAAAATAACGATCTATAAAAATGAGTCACTTCCTTAGTCATAACATAAAATGAATTTCCATACTAAACGGCATTGTTCTAAAGTGAAAAGAAAAAAATGACAGTTCACTAAAATCCGCCCCCTAGTCATCAGCAAGGTCCCCATTTCGGATCCGCTACCTACTCCTTAGTGCAGACTTCTTCGACTATGACCTTCGGTCAACGATATTCATTTCAGGCTGCCTATTGTTGGAATTTGTGGCGCTGAGGCAATATATTATTTTCCAGAAGGGAATTAATTTTCACGACGTTCTATTTCCTACATTCGACATTTGACCATGCTATCGAGGTCTTCCTCAGGGATGGAGTCCCAACAAACCCTGAATCAGACCTCGAGCCCTGAAGAAGGCCACGATATAAAGGTTGAAACGCCGGTATCAACGCCCTCGATGAGGCGTCACGCGGCCTTCACGCTGCAGTTGTTACCGCGATGCTGATACTGACCCCGTGCACGGCACGTTTGGTTTGGTTTGGTTTTTTCGTGTTTCCGGGCGCGTCAACTTCTTTGGACATTAGTCCCGTAAGTGTAATGCGTGTTTTTTCTTGGAAGATGGCGGTGATCTTCCCCCGCTGGATGACGAGATCCGGCGCCAACCTACCGTCAGCTACTGGAGTTTTCCCCTAACCAGGACTCTCCCACCAGCGGGGCACCGTCCCCGCCGGGACAAGCTCCTGACCGGTCTCCCGGAATATGTAGTAGTGTAGTGCATGTTAGTGTAAGTGCGGGTGTAAGAGGAGAGGATAGGACAAGGAAGAGGAAGGACAGATCGCGCGCGGTCCGTGGCCCGTTTGGTAGGGTACTGCTCCGGCATTCGCCTGGTGTTGATCGGAAAAACCCCAGAAAACTACCGATCAGAGCAGCGGGCCGCTAGAATTCTCCTTCAGACAGCGACTGAATTCGACCTAGCTGAAAAGGTAGTGTCGAAAATCCTGCCGCCGTCAGGACTCGAACCTAGGACCTCCCGTTCAGAGGCGCTGCAGTGACATCAGTTGATGCACTGAGCTACCGCTCCCTGTCCGTGCACGGTACGCAAACGGTACTTCCGGCAACGGGGTCCCTTTAAAAGCATTGCAGCTGCCGGAGTTCCATTTTCCACGCAATCTTCGTTCTGCCGCGGGGTGAAACGAGTACGGTTTCGGTGACTGCAGCGCCCGACGCCGTCACTCTTGTTAGTAGCGTCGTAGCGTTGACGTCTGCACGGCGCCGGCGCCAGCAGCAGCGGCGGCGCCAGGGGTGGTGGTGGCGGCGGCGGCGGCGCGGCGGCGGCGGGGGGGGCGGGAGGCGGAGGCGGAGGCGGAGGCGGAGGCGGAGGCGGAGGCGGAGGCGGAGGCGGAGGCGGAGGCGGAGGCGGAGGCGGAGGCGGAGGCGGAGGCGGAGGCGGAGGCGGAGGCGGAGGCGGAGGCGGAGGCGGAGGCGGAGGCGGAGGTGGAGGCGGAGGCGGAGGCGGAGGCGGTGGCGGAGACGGTGGCGGAGGCGGCGGCGGTGGCGGCGGCGGCTGCGTGCGCCGTAAACGCAGCTCTCGCTGCGTCAACGGCCAATAAACGCTCGGCAGCCGTAAACTGCCAGCCGTCGCCGCCGGCGTCGGCGTCCTGGGTTCAAAGCCCCACAGAGGCTCCACTCAGGCGCGACGCTGAACGTGCTCCCAACTGCAACGGTTTTCTGCGCTTTTCTTATTGGAACTAAACGAAACAATGGAGAGATATGACCTTTTTTATTAAATAACCGCCTGCTCGACATTTCCGTCTTTCAAGGGATTTTCACAACTTTTTTTTTAACAGAAGGTACGGTCACATTGCCCTCTAACGGTACGTTAGAGATACGTACGTTAACGGACGTGCGTACTACATTTCCCTCTAACGATGTAAGAAAATTATATTACTCTTTAAAAATAAGATCAAAATATTAAATATTATTCAAGGGATATGAACGAAAATAGAAAAACGCTCTGGAGCAATACTTCGTTGTAGTAAAGAATCTTGGAATGTTAAGCATCTGTTTGAAACGAAATAATTGTTCTTTTGTTTGCTTATTAACACACAATAATTGGGGCTTGATTAAAAAGGTTTAAAATGTTATTTTATCTTTTATTAATAATACAGAATGTAACAACTGTATTATGTACTTCTTATTTCATAATCTCTATTAGTACGTTTAATATAAACATTATTACTTATCAGCTTTACCTTCATGCTACCGCCAGCGAGAAAGTTATGTGATGCTGCGCAGAAAAAACGATGAATGTTTGAACCTAACATCAGCATCTAGCATGGGCATCTAGCTTTCCGTAACAATAAACATATTCGCACAGTAGAACTCCCATTATACAGGGTAATGACACCGAAGAAGGTACACAGAAAATTTAAAACTCTGTAACAAAAACATTTTATTAGTTGTAATGTGTTTGATGAATTTTAATTAAGAAGTGAGTAAAAATACAATCATGGTATTGAATTTATCGTGTAAAAACTTGAAAAGACATGTCTTATTATCTCGTTAGTAGCCATCTTTAATAATTTTGAAACAAAAACTAGGAAAAGTATGTGTTTTTCTCAAGGATTAACATCTTTTCTAGTTTCTATCTCTCCTCAAAATTCAAAATTTAAGTAGTATACGACTTAGTGTAGGGATCACAGATTTCTGAAAATGTGCACACAATTCACTTTACCCCATAGCACGTCATACGCAATTTTTAACTGTTTCTTTGACGTAAAATAAATAAATAAATACCCACCAATTTTACCTCCTGTAACTTTTACATGTTGAAGGGTTTTGAAAGAAAGCAGGATTTTGTTCTAAAAGAAATAATAATTGTCAAAATTGAACATTGTTTTCAAAACCTATGATATTTAAAAGTGCATTTTGTTTCCGAATAACACTGTCATACAGAAAATGAGATTTATATCATGCAGTAATGAGTTTTCTGGGTTGTTGAATTTTACATTAGAGAGCGCACTTTCTTTCTCAATTTACTAAACGCACTAATCAACAACAAATGCAGAAAAATACAGCTTTCTTCATCCAATTGTTTCAGATGGAAACGCATCCCACAACCGCTAGGAGATGATAAAAAAACTTAAATATATGACCATAATGGTTAAGATAAGAATCTCATGGTTAACAATTAATAAGGATTCTTGTACTGCCCAAAAGGTTGTGTGTAAACAAAAAAGTGGAACAATGATTTTTTATGTGTTTGTGCAATACGTGACCACCAGTGCTAATAAAATAAAGTTTTAGTATTGTTTATTATTAACTCTGAATTCCCATTGAAGTTTTTTGTGTATTTGTGACTTTTATGTGTATTATAGAATGGTCTCGTAAACATTTTTTGCAGGAACGCAAAATTAAGAATTGTTTTCACAAATGTACATTTGGAAAATAATGTATTTAATAGTACAATAAATGTTATACGAGGATAATAATTGAGTAATTAATATTTAAACGTTTAAATACTTCACCCATAATTTTTCTCTGAACAAGAGGTTATAGTTATAGTGTCTAGACGATTTGATGTTTTCTTAAAATTATTTTTTCTTTATGCTGGATATAAAACTATTTTAATTTGCAAAATTGTAGTTAATATTTTTTACGTTAACGATTGATATATTTAATAACTTTCTTTCGTATGGAAATATAGTAAGAGCTATATTTTTGAATATATATCATACGAGTTATCAATATTTTTACACCAACTCTGCCAGGTTCGTACGATGTCGTATCGCAAAAACAAATAACTCTTTTCCTGTTTCAACTCTCTAAAATGTTGCTCTTAACAGTGTTCATCAAACCAATAAAAACAGAGCGTAAAACAAAATTCTGAAACTAACTTTATGAGACATATCTCCAAAACAGCTATCTGTGTTACAGACTCCCATCTGACGCCATGTTCATAAATTTCTCTTCTCCAACCTGGCGCCCTTGAATCTCCACTGGGTTTGCAAAACTGCGCAGATTGCGGTTTACGATCCTTTGTGTAGACACCCCTTGTGGATTCCTCGTCTCTTTCAAGGCCGCCTTGGTCTTATCTAGGAATTACTCGCACTCGACTTATGCAAGATCTTTGATAAATCCTGTTGCCTATTTTGTTTTTGACTGAGCTAGTTGGAGCCATGCGGTGTCCTTGTGATGATAACATGACGTATTTAAACATTTTGTGAAGCATGAAAAACAATCCTTAGGTTCAATGTTGAGAAAAAATCGATATTTATTTCAGGTTTAATCTTGGATCTCTCTTCAGTAGTGTCAGATCGCTAATTCAAGTAATGTTCACTTTATCATAAACTTGTAATTCGAACTTTTGTTAAATTTTAACAAAAATAAGAACACTTTTTTAGCACTTTTCCTAACTTCATAGCTTGTGTACTAAAAAACAAAATCTGTAAATAAATATTTATAAACTTAAAAAAATCCACAATACAAGTACTTGTGATTATCCAGTGTTACTAACTCAACATATCGTCGATCTTTTGCTCACAGTATTTCAATTTCTTTAATTTGTTTTTATTTTCACTGCTGAGCAACTTAACAATAAAGAAACGCAGTAGAGTTGAGCACCAATTTAAATCCTAAATTCGATTTTGAATGAATAAAAGTTCGTGACTTAAATCAAAATTCATTACATACTGCGAAAACGGCAATTGATCTAATGTCTATATATCAGAAACGCTGTGGCCAATCGAAATTTTCACCAGAGACTTCAATCTTCAGATTTCTGTAGAACTGACAATCTTGAGAAGTGATGCTATCGCTACTAAAGAAATAAATTTGTAAAATAGATTTCATTAAGAAGAAATACTCGAATCTTTATCTTCACTATTGTGGTTGTAGGAAGAAATAAAAAAAGAAATTAACGTTTCGGAAAAAGTCACCAAAGAATCACCTTTCTTCGCCACATCATTACATAATTTTCTCTATACTATATGTAGTACACGAGAAAGTAAAAACACTTTGAATTGACACCATTCCAGAAGTGAGTCATAGGTTTGCTTCGCATTGGGAGTAAGAGCCAGTAAAAGACAAGCCTCAGTTAGATGGTCGAAGTCCAACTGTGGAACTTGTTGTTGGTGATATAACAGCAAGAATCTTGTTGTTTGCCATGGCGAGAGCACGTGTACGCATAATGAAGTTGGCTATTTCAATTACTATAAATGGGCTTCCTATTTCGAAACTAGAAACTGACTTCCTTTCGTGTCGCGATCTAACAGCATTCTGCAAATTAAATTCGAATAACTACAATATTACATCGAAGAACGATCTTCCTTTATTATTATTATTATTATTATTATTATTATTATTATTATTATTATTATTATTATTATTATTATTATATTACTTTAAATGTTCTTAAAATGAGTTTTTTATACGACAATTTGGAACTATACAAAAAATTTGTCCTTGATCTCTGCTTATGCTACTGCAACACGCATAATATTTCTTCTCGCTTTTTTCTCCAGACAACTTGATCCTTTTTGTCGTCTGGAAAGCACATTTCTTGCGCCTGTGAGTTTATATGAGCAGTAACATTCTCGGGTAACTTTCTAGAAGCGGCACAGTATATAACACAATATTTTCGAGACTGTTTAATACATTGAAATTGCACGGAAAACATTTTAAAATCAGCTCAGTAAGTATCACAATATTTTTGAAATGGTTTAAGACATTCAAATCGCCGATGGGATTTTGCGCGACAGAAAGCCAAGTGTGGAGACCTCTATTACGGCGTATGGTAGGTACATCACTTTAACCCGCCAAAATAAGTATTTTTTTCTCGCCCGGGATTGTTTGAGTTCCCCTGTTACTTACGCTGTCCTCACTGCTTGAATTGTAGGAATCTGAATTTTCACTAGTGTAATTACACTATACATACTTGAAATTATTTTACTGACGCCTGTTTTCAGTAATTCAACCGATAAAGTTTCATGTTGTTACAGGTCTTCATTATGGAATAAGATTTTGATTTTGATTTATTCGTTCTTTGTATACAGTATTAGTTGGAGGGGAGATATTAACTTATAAACTACCTCAACTCTTCATACACGATAACTGCAACGTATAATACAATTGCTGTAAACCAAACGTATCTTACCTTAATTGTACATACAAGAAAATAGATCCTGAATTAAAATTAATATTTTAGAATTACAACTTCCCAAAATTGTGTAAGTGCTTCTATCTACTTAATTAATTTTGCACTGTCAGCGTTACAGCACTGTCTAATTATTTGCACTTTTAAGAATTTACAAGTACACTTTTAAGAATTTTACACAAAATACACTACAACCTATACAATCAACACTGTTCCCTGAAAATCACAAAAACCATTCCTGTTTTTTCTAATCTGAAATACATTCAACAGCTAGTCACACATCACGCATTTCACACGTTACATGAACCACACGAAATCCGTACAATTTTCCGCAGAATCCCGTCTCTCATCTGTCGGCCAAGCACGGCCGGTTTGCTTTCGTCCCACGTGACCAACCTCTGTGAAATGGAGACGAGAGTAAACCTCGGGCTCCGAGAACTCCAACGCCCGGTTGCTCGCGTGTAACAGCGACGCATCGTCGCATAAACGCGTGAAATGGAAGTCGCGAGAGAAAGAAAGAGACGAGGAGAGAAAGAAAAAAAACGAGCGAGCACTTTCCAACGAGCCAAGTTATGCAGCCACCGAAATGGAAATCGAGGGTGTTGACGCTAGGCGTAAAAGCGAACGCTTTGCTGGAGAGTTGTTGCGGACGGGACGCAAACACTGGAGACGCCTAACTGTGACACATCGAGGGGGGATAAGTCCCCCCAAGGCAAACTTAAAAAAAATCAATTTATTCCCAATAATTGCCACTTATATAGAACACAGAGATATATTCACACACATGCAAGGTGTGTTCAAAAAGAAACGGGAATTTTAATTTTTTAGAAACACTGTAATTTATTCGTCAACAGCAATGTTGTCACCTTCAAAGTTGTCACCAGTAGATAACATATACTTATGCCAGCGCTTCTTCCAATCGTCGAAACACTTCTGGAACTCGATATGTGGGATAGCATTTAACTCTTGTACATCATCACATTCACAAAAGTATTTCCATTATGAATACGCTCACACACTTTTATTTCCAGCTTTAAATAAAAAAAATATTTCAAAAATATTTATGAGGAGGTTCGAATTGCTAACATAATACTTTCCCCTAATACTTTCTCGATTCGTCCCTGTAGGCTACGAGAATGATCGTAAATGATTAATTTCGTTCCTTTATCTCTCTTATCACTTTGATTCTTAACATAGCCTCAAACCAGTGATTTTATTTTATTCTACTGTTATTGTAATACTAATTATGTTTGGTTATAGGCACTAAGCTACAGGCCATTTTTGTTGTAAATTACTTTATTTCAAATGGCGTAGAACTTACTGATTAATTTAAGTTCACAATAGATAGTAAAGGTACTTTGGATGTAATGTCACGTGGTGTTGTGCAGAGAGGGGAGACCGAGGCCTCCTTCGAGAAAGAAGAAATTTAAGTGAGAGCTAGAGAGGCGATATACTCTGGAGGGCGCGAGTTTGTTCACTTACTGTTGTAGCTTTTTTCATTCTCATCTGCATCTTCCTTAACATTATCCTCATCCTCATCCTCACCCTCAACACCCTCCTCATTCTCACCTTCAACATCAACATCCTCACCTTCAACTTTCTCCTCATTCTACTGCTCATCAACCGCATTACACTCAACATCCTCATTATCCCCCTCATTCTCAACATTACAATCCTTCTCATCCTCAACAAGTGAATTCGTGAATACAATACAATCACAATAAACCGTTTTCGCAACTTAAAAAGAGCGATTACAATCCAAATGGCGGACGGAGAGGTCGAGGCATTGTGGTCCAACCCGGACCAACGCAAGGCTTTCGTGCCGGAGTGCGCGCCGCTGTCCGCGGTAACCCGGTCACGCAGCTATTCTGGGAGGCGGTCCTGTTGGCGGCTGCGTACAGCATCAACGTCACCGGCTCCAGCTGCACAGCGATTACGCTCCACGTACAGTATTACTTTCTCGGGTGCTTTTATTTCTCAATTTATTGGTTTTGATGGTAGACGCATAGATTAATTGCTAATAACTTTACATATGTATTGGTTTCTTATTAACGAACTTACAATTAACTTACCACTATTACAATGGGAAAGGGATCCCTTGTGGGTTCTCTAATCAGATTCCAATACAGCGAATTTAATGAGAAATTAGTGATAGGGATATTTATTAATAATTCTGGTTTGATGGATTTGATTTAAGCTGGAGTAAAAGTTGGTGGATAGGTAAGTTAGGTGCTGACATACCAGCAGCATCCCATTACAAACTACCGAAAAATCCAACCCACACTCGAATAAAAAATAGATTCCCTTTTGAAGCATTCCTCAAAATTTTAGCCAATCACGATGCTTAACACCGAGGTTCTCCCCTAGAGTGTCCTCTCAGATATATAGACTAAGTTAGCTTAGCTATTTTAACTAGATTAAGTCTGAAAAAATACATCTGTAAAGTATTGTACTGAACGATGTAAATCTTGCAAAATGAATAAATATGTGTTACTACAAAAAAAAGTTAGGTGCTGTGATAACGGTTCGAGGTTAAATTCCTAATGGAGTTGAAGGTTGGAAATGAACCATGGGGCGTCATCTATTGTTTTAAGGAACTGATTCTGTATTACTTGAATTTTGTTAATGTTGGTTTTGAAAACGTTAATCCATATTAGGCAGGCGTACAGTAGCTGAGGTGTTATCACTGTTTTGCATATTAATATGGCGGAATTGAATGGTACGAAGCTATTTCTGCGAATTAATGGTTTTAGCTGCAGTACTTTTATTCTGGCTTGAGTTAGTTTGTTATCTATGTTTCTCGAACACTACGTGCGTATATACGAAGTAATATATATCTTTCTATCTTTATCTATATGCAGTAGAACCCCGGCATCCCGAATTAATTGTGGATGTGGTCTGTTTGGATTCGGAAATGTACGCATTATCCAAAAAATAAAAATGTACGGTACATATTCAAATACATCTTTAGGATTAGCAGACACAATGAAACGTAACGTGCGATGTGAGAAAATGGCAACGTACCGTAGCTATCACATCTCATCGCATCATCAAGGAAATACAACTCCTTACTACAAAAAAAAATTACTGATTTTGCTAGTTCGTCTAAGTGAAAATTACTGCTACAGAAACGTGATATACACCGCAGTTACCAGAGCAATAAACGTTTCATTTCGATTTGTTTCAATAATTAGTTGTTCGGTTCTACAGTAAGTATAACGTTCTTTCTTTACACTGTGAATATACATTTTATTCATTTTGCCTCTATCTCGAATTTTGCTCGGATTATTCGAAATTTTGGATTTGAAGGGTTCGGATTAGCGGGGTTCTGCTGTATAAATAAAAGGGAATCTGCGTATGTGTGTCGCAAGTAAATAAAAAATCTACCCGACCGATTTCGCTAAAATTTTCACACTCTATTCTTATTAGTAATGGGAGTGTTTAAAGAGTGGTTTAAATTTTATGGAATATGTGGGAACGTTGTTGATGATGGTTTATTCTTCATGACTACTGAAGCGACCCTCAACTCTAAGCAACCCGACGCACTCTCAAGGGTTAAGCGTGCCTTGACTACATGCAAGTATTGTGCCCCTGCGATTGTGAAACATCGGCCGGAATTATTACTTCAATCTCGGACAAGTAAATCAAATTTCTCAAAGATAGCGTCATAGCGAACGCATGCCCAAATTTGAGGAAGAACGTTTTAACAATAGGATTCTTGACAATCATGTCCAAACCAGGACATAGAGCAAGCCCATACTCGCGATAAAATCTTTTATCCATTAAAAATTTTACAGGGCGTAGCGTAAAAAGTGATTTACAATGACGTGATCTGTAGCGTGTGAAGTGCAATACATTGCAATAACGAAGCATGCCGGGTTCACTAGTTGCACTTACACACTCACATATATACACACACACGTTTACATATATATCACAAACTACTGAGGAGTTCATTTGCACAATTTCCTGCCCATGAACTCATAAACAGCTTACACGTAATCTCAAACAGTCTCTCCGAGAGACTCTTCACACTAATCCCTCTCTTCCTCACATTTACGAGATTGCTGCAAACTAAGCATCGGCCAATCGGGAACGAATTGCGATTCATCTCCACTCGTACAGCAAATACAGCTAAACCGAACGCAGTCGATACGCGAAGGGGCAACGATCAAACCGGAAATCGCAACAGCAATAGCAGCGGCAACGGCAATCAGAAGCGAGATTAAAAATACAGCTTCCGTCGAGCGCGCACTTTCGCGAAATTAACCCAGCGATCCATCATCCACGAACATCCGAAACGCGGGAATACCAGTGCATTGCGAGAGAGAGGGCAGGGAGGGAGATTACTTTTTTAAATTATTTATTTCTTTCCTGTTCGTCAAATCATCCTTTTCGGGGAATTGAAGTGGGTGCAATATTATTAACAATATAGTTATGGCCTCTGGGACGGCTCATGGACAATGTACTAGCTTCCCGTGCTGTGGTCCCGAGGTTCGATTCCCGGTCGAGGGAAGAAATATATTTGTTGCTTTTCTTTAAATCGTTCTAGTTTCTGTAGCTGTGTGACGAATAAAAGCTCAAGCAAGCGGATATTGCTAGTTAGGGTGAAGAGAATACGTCATGTTCGCCTAATGTCGCTCTTACCCCTAAGCATGGGAATGTAACTAGGCCCAGGCAAGGCGACACCGGTAGCTGGCCGGCGAGGTCGAACTACCGGCCCAAAACGTCAAATACATACATACATACATACATACATTCATACATACATACATACATACATACATACATACATACATACATACTACATACTACATACATAGTTATTTATCCTATTGTTACTTTCTCGTATACATACTACGTATATACGTAGTTTGGAGAAAGTTATGTAATGCTGCGAAAAGTAGATATCTAGATTTCAACGGAAATACACGTTTTGGGTCCCTGATATCGAAATAGTGTTGTTGTTTTTTGAAAACGTCCGTTCGTGCTACTGTACAACAGTAGCGCCTAAACTATTCATAGAATCTTTTCCAAAAAGGATATTCCCCAGTTGATCTGGCTCGACTCCCAAGCTCTGCGATTTTGAATAATTTTCTTTGTCTTGAGGAGGATAATTTACATAAAGCCTCTAAGACATTTTCGAAATTCTCTTAAAAACGGCTCTAATTTTTTTCTAAAAATTTCTTGCAAGAAGACTGAAAAATACACGCATATATCCGATTTTCACTTTTAACGCTAAATTTTTGAAAATTTCAAAAGTTTGAAATTTTCCGGCGTCTTTCTACAATTACAATATTGAAGATAGAGATTTTTGCTTCAAATGAAATTTGTTTTCCTTAATTAGTGCTTTCATTAATTTCATGAAAATTTTCTTGAAAATTTTAGCAGTTTTCAGGGTGGGGCATGGTGGGACGTGGCGGGGCGTGGCGGGCGTGCGGCGTGGCGGGGCGTGGCGGGCGGGCGTGGCGGGGCGTGGCGGGCGTGACGGGGGTGACGGGCGTGCGGCGTGGCGGGCGTGGCGGGGCGTGGCGGGGCGTGGCGGGGCGTGGCGGGGCGTGGCGGGCGTGGCGGGCGTGGCGGGGCGTGGCGGGCGTGGCGGGGCGTGGCGGGGCGTGGCGGGGCGTCGGGCGGGCGGGCGGGCGGGCGGGGCGGGGCGGGCGGGGCGTGGCGGGCGGGCGGGCGGGCGGGCGTGGCGGGGCGGGGCGTGGCGGGGCGGGCGGGGCGGGCGGGGCGGTACGGGGCGGTACGGGCGGTACGGGGTGGGACGGGTGGGACGGGGTGGGACGGGTGGGACGGGGTGGGACGGGGTGGGACGGGGTGGGGCGTGACGTGCGGGGCGGGGCGGGCGTGGCGTGGCGGGTTTGGGCGGGGTGGGGCGGGTCGAGGCGTGCGGGGTGGACATTGAATGCGGGGAAGGGCAGGGCGGGGGGGGGGCAGATTGGACGGGGGTGGGCCGCGAACCACATCAAATCCCCGTCGGCGCCGGCCAATCCAGCGCGCGGTCTCCGCTCATTTCCCGCGCTGTCCAATCCATTAGCCGCGTATCGCGCACGCACCATCGGCGGTGGCGCGATTGCCGCAGAGCGCGCGGAGGGGAACGCGCACGTGAACGTAGATATGAACGCGAAGGTGGAAGGGGAAGAAGATGTGGAGGTAGAGGATATGGAATTCAGATGTATTTTGAAGATAGTAAATTCTACTTAATGGCGTTAAATGTATAGATGAAATTGAAGTTGAAAGTAGACGTCGAGGTAGAGGCAGTCGCCGAAGTGGATGTAGAAATGAAGAAGGATTGATTAATTATTTAGTGACTTTAGGCGCGTCAACTACTATGGCCAGTACTCCCGTGAGTATAGTGCATGTTATATTCCTGGAGGAGACGGCGTTCTTCCCGTGCTTGAAGGTGTAATTTGATGGAGGCTGAAATAGTGGAGGAGGTGGATGTGGAGGTTGAGTGTGAAGGGAGAGAGTCGAGTGTGAAGGGGAAAAGATCGAGTGTGAAGGGGGAGATGTCGAGTGTGAAGGGGGAGATGTCGAGTGTGAAGGGGAAAAGATCGATTGTGAAGGGGGAGATGTCGAGTGTGAAGGGAGAGAGGTCGGGTGTGAAGGGAGAGAGGTCGGGTGTGAAGGGAGAGAGATCGCGTGTGAAGGGAGACAGATCGCGTGTGAAGGGAGACAGATCGCGTGTGAAGGGAGAGAGGTAGAGATGAATGGAGAGATAGATGTGAAGGGAGAGGTAGATGTGATGGGCAGGTATATAAATTTGGAGGTGGAGGTACATAAATTTGAAGCGAAGGTACACAGACGAGGAGGCGGAGGTATATGGACATGGAGGCAGAGGTACTTAGATATGAAAACGGAGATTGTAGAGGCAGAGTAGAATAGATCCGAAACTGTGACACCCGTAGTTGGCAAGTGCCGACGGATTGCGAAGACAGGGGTGCGAGGGAGAAGGGAGGGATGGGAAAGGGAGGAGGAGGGCATTCGACGTGCGCCGGAAGCGCAGAAACCCCACAGCTTCCGCTGACCTCACATCCGGTTGGCTCTGGCCAGTTTGCACGGTAGGCTTGGAACCCCTCTGTAACAGCAGAAACGTGAGACTACGTAGCGGATTTAGCTGTATTCCTCTCTCTTTTCTTGGGAGTAATCCAAGAGGATACGACCAGTGTAATAAACGTGTTTCACGGAGAAACATAACTGTCTATTTCAATAACATCTCTTCTAAAGGAAATGTTGAATTTCAATTAGAATCACATTGACAAAAAGAAAAGTTTCGGTAGTTTACCCTAATGGTTGTTTCAATTATGGCATAAAACGTGCCAACTGACGTTTTGAAAAGAGTAGATTAAAAATCTTTCGTAATTATTAAATTAATTACAATTACTACTTTTAAAATATGTACTGGAGAAAATCCCACTGGATCAAACGAATGTTAATTTACAAATATCAACAAATTTCCTACAACAGTTCAAGCAGACCAAACAACCAAAAATGTTAATACAACATTTCTTCAAAATATTACAAGATTAGAATTTTTCTTATCTAGAGTCTGACGGAGAAGGTATCAGAGAGTGATTTATTATTCCCAAATATCAGCAATGCCAAGAGTTGTACATTTCTCCAATCATATCGCACCGAAAATGATTTATGAGAGAGTGAGTGAATATTTCGTGTTTCCGGGCGCGTCAACTACTATGATTATTAGTATCGTAAGTGTAGTGAATGGTATAACTTGTAAGTGGCAGTCCTCGGTAGAACGTGAGGTTCGGCGCCGATGTACACGTAGGTTTCCAAGATTTCCCATTCAGGTATCTCCTCCAGAGGGACACCCACACACATGGAATAAGCTGCAAGTTCTGTACATGTGTAGTAGTTTCGTGCGTGTAAAGGGAGAGGATGAGAAAGGAATGATGGTGGTGGTCCATGGACCGTCAGTTATGTTCTTTTCCGATATTCGCCTAGGATTGATCGAAGAATAAATAGAAAATTACCGTTCAAAGCGGCTTGCAGCTAGAAATCTTCTCCTGTCAGCGTCTAAATTCAACTAAGCTAAAAAGCTAGCGTCGAAAACCCGCCTCGGGAGGACTCGAACCCTAGCACCTCCCGGTTGGAGACACTGCAGTGACATTAATTGGTGCCCACCTTAGCCGATATAGAAAATCATAAATGAAGGACATAATATGAATTATGGTACGGACAAACCGCGAGCGGTGGATTAGTACAACTGATGTCACTGCAGCGCCTCTGACCGGGAGGTCCTAGGTTCGAGTCCCAACGGCGGCGGGATTTTCGACACTAGCATTTGAGCTAGGTCGAATTCAGTCGCTGTCTGGAGGAGAATTTTAGTGTCCGGCTGCTCTGATCGGTAGTTTTCCATGGTTTCTCCATGTGAATGCCATTTTAGGCGAAAGCGGAGCAGTACCCTAACCAACGGGCCACGAACCATGCACGATCTTTCCTTCCTCTTCCTTGTCCTATCCCTTACACACGCACACTTACACCGACATGGACTACACTACCACACACGCGTGACCAGTCGGGGACTGAGAACTTATATCGGGTGGGGCGGTGCCCCGATGGTGGGAGGTACGTGGTTAGGGAATACCCCGCTAGTCGACGGTAGGTCGGCGCCGGATCTCGCAATCCAATGGGGGAAGATCACCTCCACCTCCTGATAAAAAACCTGTACTAGACGTACGGCTATAATGACCTTAGTAGTTGACGCGCCCGCAATCAGTAATCAATTAATCAATCAATGGTAGAGACAAAGTAATACTTTTCCAGACCTCACTGACAAACCTACAGCGGCAACTTACGTTGTCACAGAGTTCGCAGCCGGTCCTAAAACATTTGCCTTTGTTATAGCTTATACGGAGTGAATTTCTCCTTAGTCGGAGCGACAGAGAACAGCGGAGCGTGGTTTCCGCTGGCGTCACATCCGCGGGCGTTTTCCTGACGCCGCGAGAGTTGCACCGGGGACTCCTGCAAGCGAATCTCCGGAGGAGATGAGATTACACGCGGCAGTGGCGCCGCTAGTCGATAACTCACACAGTTACCCTTGCAGGCCAGCCTTCTGTTCGGTGATTCATAACTTTGTACTTGTATTGTCTTTGGTTCCAGCCTGCTGAAAGGACTCAGTGCTACAACGGTTGCCGTTCAAGCGTCTCTGAAAGGGAGGTCCTAGAGTTCGAGTCCCGACTGTCGCAGGGTGTTCGGCACTAGCTACATAGCTGGGGCGAGTTCAGTCGCTGATTGGAGGAGAATTCTAGCGGCCGGCTGCTCTGATGGGTAGTTTTCCGTGTATTTTTCAGTTAATAACATGCGAATGTCCATCAGACAGACCACGGACTTCGGGTGATATTTCCTTTCTTATCTTTATCCCTCCTCTCTACTCTCTCTCTCACACACACATGTAGATGCACAACACTACCGCACATGATCGGGAGACCAGCTTTATGTTTCTCGTGGCGACACCTGGAGGGGGAAAGTCCGCAAGTTCACATGCAGATCGGTGCCGGATCTCAGGTTTGAGTGAGAGATGAACATTCGCACCACCGCTCTATAACATGCTGTCGGCTTCTAAACTGTATATTATTGAATTGAATTTGCCTTATTTTACGTGGCGAGACTCAGGTCATGAGGCCTGCTCTTCCGTCTGACCACGCAAATTTCGTTACACTCCTTTCAACAAGAGAAAGAAGGTATTACTTGGACGACGAAACAGGCGATTTTGAATTTAGCTCAGAGGCATCATTTAGGCTTGAGGATCTTTTACATTACAATCTACTAACATGGGACAGTCGGCATTACTTCCCCTCCGAAGGAAGGCGTACGAAGGATTTTTTTCGCCCTTAAAAATCCACGGCTTCGATCGGGTTTGAACTCTCGAACTTGGGTATAGCAGTCCGATACGCTAACCGCTACACCATCCCCGCCGCATTATGTTCATTGCATTATGCGCCGCCCATTATTATGCATGTTACATACCTGTTATGACGACTGAGATTTTTCCCTGCAGGAGCGACCAACCTGGCAATTACTCGTCCATTCTAAAGCGCGAAGTCAATTCGGTCGTATGCATAATATTTTCGGCCGAACCGAAGCCCATGAGCCCGTTTATGCTCAGTCGAGTTTAGAGGAAAAGAGCTAGAAACTGCGTCATGTAGTCCTGTACGTCTCGTCTAATTTTAGTTCTCGCTCACAGTAGTTATCGAGGAAGGCGAGACTGGAGATTATGCATGCTGCTTTTTTAAATGCGCCACATGTAAAAACACAGTAAGGCACCAACGCTTTACTTGAGAACAGAAAACACAGCTTAGATGTACCGCACACTCAGATGTTTAGTCTCAAACCATTTGGGCTACACCAAAACCAGACAGGAATATGAGGAATGATGTTGAACGATGGTTCATGGTGGTTGGGAGCTGCACGCCATGTCACAACATAGAAGCATACATCCATGCCCGAGGATGGATTCGTATACGCGACTGTCTGAGACTAGACCTGGGGTCTCGACTATGCATTACTGCTGATTCATTATGTTTATCATTCTCTACGTTTCGTTCATTTACGATCCAGTAAAGATATTTGACGCCGATGAATAAGCTGATGAGTCAAAGTTTGCTAAAATAACTATATTACTAGATTCTCATCAATCATTGTTTTCATTTGTTTATAATACAAGTGACGTTCCTTCTGGTTGCTGAATAACAGGCGCGTGTGAATTTGTGAACACAACGCAAATTTAGTACCATCATAGACCCTAAGAAGATTAGTCGAGTTACATAATTATTCATGATAAGCTATAAATTGAGATCAGTGATTAACATCAATGATAGTTAATTTTCCAATTCTTACTTATCACTTCCCCCTCTTTATTAGATTTTGTAATAGATTACGCATAGATCCCACAATAAACGCGGATTCCACTAGGTAAATTAACAGCTAAACCGCAAGAACACTTCCCGTCTAAAAATGAAATTCGATCTAGGAGCCCTAGATAGAGCAAAAGGAAAGATAAACGGCAGTATTGCACAGTCGTTGTTTTATACGCTATGAAATGCCCCGAGTAATGAACCGATAGAACGTTTCGGCAACACAGAACATACACAAACAACAGCGCATCGCCATTGATCCGTCTTTAGATTTATTCCTGCGTGTTCTGCTACGGCAATTGCTCACTTTTACGTAAAAACGACCCTAGATTTTCGTGATGACCAACAAATCTCGTGTTGATGTTCAGCACAGAAGAGTTACCATAGAGGTGAGACGGTTTCCGACCTACACCACTCACCCCTTAAAGGTAATAAAACGACCCAAAAGGAGAAACGGACTGGTCCTAAACCCCTTTTATGGCTGCGACTGTAACGTTCGCGGAGGATCAAGAAACCTCTGGAAAATACATTCAGAACCCTCCGTCGTCTCCCATTTCGAGTACGTGTTCGATAGGTTTACAGACGCGTAGATTTCGGTTTTACAATGGAGAGAAAGATGATATAGGTCGGCCCGGTGGCCGAGATCGCTAAGGCAGTAGTGTCGTAGTGATCTCGGACCGAAGGGTCGCGGGTTCGAGTCCCACCTCGGGCATGGTTGTATTTGTGTTCGTCCTTTCACCCGTTATCATCACCATATCGTATCATCCTCATAGTTACCATACCGTTAACAGCAATAGTGGTCGCTAATGACCTAAGATGTTGATGCGACCTTAAATAACCAATTAAAAAAAAATGATACAGGTTTGTTTTAGAAATTTTGAGGAAGGAAGGAAAATTAATTAAAAACCAAAAAAAAAAGGAAAAAAAAGTACGACAACAAGGAGATGATTAGAAGACGAAGAAAAAGAAGGAAGAGAAGATGGAGGAGACGATTGTGATGATGGACAAGGAGGATCAGAAAGAGGTGGAGGAAATGATGATGGCAAGGAATAATTAGAAGAAAGATGAGAAGAATGAATAAAAGGAGGATGAGAACGAGAATAGACCAACGGAAATATATAAGGTAACTAATACTACAGCGAGATTGTACGTTTAAAAACTTGTAGCTCAGGAACTGCTAAGAAAAGTAACATCAATCATATCAATAATATTTGCATCGAAGAGGCAAAAACCTAATAAGCAAATGTCACCAACAACTGAAACATTTCAGGTAGAAAAAAGTCCAACAGATAATGGAATAGCGCATCAGAAAAACAAGAATAGCCTTTGGTTTCCAGTGTACAATCAGTAAATTGGTTTCGCTTCACTTCTCTTTACATCGAGCTCATTCGTTTAACTCGGCTTTGTTCTATTTCAATGCCGTTACATCATTCGGAGGAAAGGTCACGACAATTCTTTGTAGTCTAGAAAAGCCTACAAAAAGAACCACCTCTTTCATAACATGTACACGAAGTAAATAGGTTATGAGGCCATGATACTTTCGAATACAAGTAGGTATTCGGTTAATTTATAAAGAATCATTAGTACATCAGGGCAATCTCAATTAATTAACCAGTTTTTGAATATTTTAAATTTCATTGTCCTCTACAAATTGCATTTTTTTAATAATTAAATAATTCCTAGCAAACACCAACTTTATGAATGTAAATTAACGTTTTATCATCGATCACTTTTCACTATTGGCATTATTATGCATTAATATGACTTATTTGTTATTTTCAATTATTTGTATTTATTATTTTGTTCGAAACGTTTGTTCTCCAACTTTATTCAAGTTCCTTTACTGCATTGAGTACGGCAAATATTTCGACTATTGCACCTAGAAGAAAACTATCAACACGTCTATAAAAACAGTTAGCCCACTTTTGAATATCGTATCCTCAAACATTTTATGGTAAAATCGTTCACTTTTTAACAGATAGTCATGTAATGATATCGTAGCCTTCCGCGGCCAGTCATGATCTGGGCTGTCCGGGTGACGCCGCGTCGAAGGCTGGGGTGCCGACGTTTCGACGGAAATATCGCGGTCCTCTTCAGGGCTGAAGTACGCAGTGCAGCCCTGAAGAGGACCGCGATATCGGTCGAAACGTCAGCACCCCAGCCTTCGACGTGGCGTCACCCGGACAGCTCAGAATGAGGCTAGCTAGCAGAATTGTGAGGTTTCATCTGACATTTTTATCAAAAATGTTTTGACATGTTTAAACTATTGTCAGATCTACACCGTATTAAAGCTTTGAAATCAGAATTACAGAACACATTCTATAAGTGAAATGCCATGGTTTCATTTGCATTTCAACGTTTTAGACACTTCCAACACATCCAAAACGACCTCATGTAAAAAGTTGCTCACGTCAGATAGAACCTTGTCATTCTGAAGCTGCTGTTTGCCCAAACACCCCTTATCTAGAAGAATCTCCTAGTTCAAGAGCTCTCGTGGTTATTCTTAGAGCGCGGTGCTAGAACGCTGCGCCAGCCAGAATACTTTCTTTGTACTTCGGATTCGCAAGCAGGGACGTTGCGAGCAGGGGGTTGGCGACTTGCCCATCGTCAAGGTGCTTCCGTGGAAAGACGCCGGCACAGCTGTGGCAGCTGAAAGGGTGGGCCGGAACGGCTTCCGATTGGTTAGTTGGTTAGTGATCCCTGGCGCGTCAACAGCTTAGGACATTAGTCCTTCAAGTGTAGTGCATGTTTGTTGGGAGATGGCGGTGATCTCCCGCTGGATGACGAGATCCGGCGCCATCTAGCGACGTCGTCTAGCGGGGTTTCCCCCTAACCAGGACTCTCCCACCAGCGGGGCACCGCCCCAGCCCTAGGGACAAGCTCTAAGCTCACGACCGGTCTCCCAGAATATGTGTTAGTGTAGTGCATGTTAGTGTAAGTGTGTGTATAAGGGGTGAGGATAGGACAAAGAAGTGGGACAAAGAAGATCGCCTGTGGTCCGTGCCCGTTTGTTAGGTTACTATTCCGGCATTCGCCTGGTGTTGAAAGGGGAAACCACGGAAAACTACCGATCAGAGCAGCCGGCCGCTAGAATTCTCCTGCAGACAGCGTCTGAATTCGACCTAGCTGAAAAGCTAGTGTTCGAAATCCTACCGCCGTCAAGATTCGAACCTAGGACCTGCCGATCAGAGGCGTTGCAGTGACATCAGTTGATACACTGAGCCCGGTCGCCAATTCAAAGGAGCGTGTTCTTCAAGTTCGTAAGGTGAAGAAGAAGAAACGGTAGATTTTAGCAATTGCTAAAAATGCGACATGTTACGAAACGCTGAAAAAAAGCAGTAATAGTATGTTTGACGGTCGGTGCAGTTTATTTCTGACAGTTTTCAATCTGCGATTATATGCAAAATCACGTACAAAGTGCAAAATGGTCATGAATCTGCAACATAATTGACGCCTAATTGCAAGTTTTTTCCCTAGCAGCCGTTACTCTCGAGCCGTAGAAGCTGCAGCGTCAGGAACGCACTCCAAAGAGAGGGAGACCATCTGGCGAGGTAAGGGCATGGAATGTGCGTGAGTGCCAGCACAGAAGGCGGGAAGCCACGCGGTGAAGGAGAGTTGGCAGATCACAAGACACAGCGGATGGCAACGCCGCCACGACATCTCGTCAGCAATGGCAGTAAAAATGACGATTGCGACTGTTTCGCGGACAATAGAGAGACTGAGCTTTTGATGAGACGCTCACTGCAGTAATATGGTTAATATGGTGGTGTGAGTGGTGTGGTTAGCGATTTGGAGTTTTACCGTCCGTTTCCAATGTCACCGTCCGGTTACTTTATGACATATTTCAGTTAATCATATCAAACAATATGAATTTTCTACTGTTTGTATTTGCATTAAAGGAGTAGTTGTGATTTGGAAGCTTCTAGTAGTGTGTGTTTTTTACGGAAGTATGTATCGTGATTTTAGAGATTTGTGGCAGTGGTTGTGTTTTAAGTATGACGGATGTGGAGATGGAAGGATGAAGAGACAGGCAATTGAAAAGGAAATGATGATCCGAGATGAGCAGCGTTCGAAAAGATGAAAAAAAAAAAAAAAAAAAGAAAAAAAAAAAAAAAAAAAAAAGAAAGAAAAGCAGAGAAAAACCATAACGAAAACAAAGTCAATATGAAAATGAGAAAAGAAATAAATAATATAAGGACAGAAGGAAAAAAAAATAAAAAAAGGAAAAAAAGAAGGGTAAAAGGAGAAAAGTATGAAAAGAAAAAAAACAAAATCAAGAAAGAGAAACGTTAGTGACAGAACGGAAGAAAAAAGAAGACGAGGAAAGTGGAGGGAGAGGAGAAGGTCCGCGGGAGGAAACAAAGAGCAGCAGGCGGGCGGTGGGTGGTCGGGGCTTGTGCGTGCGGGAAGCCCGCGGCTGGCAACGCGCCAGCGCCCACCGGCCCCGCCCCCTCCCTCGCAGCAAGCAGTGGGCCCGGCCACTGGCGTAGCTTGGGAGGGGGGAGCGGTGCGCCCCGGGTGACACTACTTAAGAGGGGACCAATTATACAATTTTATAGTTGGAATTATATCATTTTAATAGTTTATTGTATGTATGTGTGTATATATATATATATATATATATATATATATATATATATATATATATATATATAAATTTAAAAGCTGTACAATTAAATCATATCTACTAAGAAAACAAAGAATAATAATGTAAAATAAAACGCGAAACTATAAGCAGTGACCGATAGCGGTAGCTCAGTGCATCAACTGAAGTCACTGCAGCGCCTCTGACCGGGAGGTCCTAGGTTCGAGTCCTGACGGCGGCAGGATTTTCGACACTAGCTTTTCAGCTAGGTCGAATTCAGCCGCTGCCTGGAGGAGAATTATAGCGGCCGGCTGCTCTGATCGGTAGTTTTCCGTGGTTTCTCCGATCAACACCAAGAGAATGCTGGGGCAGTACCCTACCAAACGGGCCAAGGACCGCGCGCGATCTGTTCTTCCTCTTCCTTGTCCTATCCTCTCCTCTTACACACACACTAACATGCACTACACTACCACATATTCCGGGAGACCGGTCGGGAGCTTAGAGCTTGTCCCGGCTTGGGCGGTGCCCCGCTAGTGGGAGAGTCCTGGTTAGGGGAGACCCCACTAGCCGACGTTAGGTCGCTGCCGGATCTCGCCATCCAGCGGGGAAAGATCGCCGCCATCTCCCGAGAAAAAAACTTGCACTACTCTAACGGGACTAATGACCGAAGCAGTTGACGCGCCCGGAAACACGAAAAAATCAATCAATATAAGCAGTGAGCCCCAATTCGTCAGTGGTCCAAGAGTCTCGATTTCGGCGATTACTTTATCTTAACTCATCATTAATCTTGATAAAAGAATTACAAATTATCTTTAATATCGCGCAGATATATTTGTATTTTTATTAAACAATGTGTAAACTATTGGGTTGTTGAGATTTTTATATTTAATTTATGAGGGGGGTGACACCAACTCAAGCTACGCCACCGGGCCTAGCCCAGCACTCGCACACGCCGCACGGCAATGGAGCCCGCGCTAAGCACTCAGCACACGCGGGGGAGGAAAGAGGGACCGCCCTTGCATAGGCCAAGCCAAGCAAGAACAAGCCACAAGAAGACCCGCACCAGAGAAAGAAAGACACACAGGCAGAAACGAAAGAAAGAAAGACAAGAAAAAAGAAAAAGAAAAAAAAAAAAAGACAGAAAACAAATAAAAAAGAAGACAAAACGAAAAAAAAGGAAGACAAAAAAGAAGGCAGAAAAAAGGCGAAAAAAAAAAAATCAGAAAAAAAACGAAAAAAAAACGTGGAGACAAAAATGAAAGATAGGCATCCAGAGGCTATACCAGGAGAAAGACAGGCAGAGACTAAAACGAAATAAAGATAGGCAGAGACTTGGAGAAAGGTAGGCACACAGAAATGAAGGAACGACAGAGACAAACGAAAGGGAGAGACAGAAACGAAAGAAAACCCAAAACAAGTAAACAAGTAAAATTCCTTTCCTCAGCACGATAGTGATTTGCTATAGTCTTTCATTGTATAGTGAATGGTAAAGGTGACAATGAGTGAATGATGGGAGAGCAATTACTTCCGATAGAATGAGTTCAGTTAAGTCCAAATCGCCGAGAGGGGAAATCTCAGATGCCGCAGGGTGGGGGAAAACTCCGAGACTTTACCAAAGGTACGTCCGCCATGATGGTTTTTTTGCGAGCGGTTCAGCTATAACTTGTTTCACACTGGTGTATAAATGTCACATGCATGCGTACTTGCTAAAATCTCCAAAACAATCATAGTGTCTTTAGTCCTCAGTCATTCTAAGCGCATTTATTGAATATTCGTAGAATAATTATGATTTAATTTAGAGTTCCACTACGAAATTTCTATTGATACATTCAACATGACTCACTACAGATTTTTTAGCTGAAAGTTGTAATGTACTGTTCACCGAAAGAGGCTAATTTGTCACTATTCAACAATGTCCTTCAACAAAGTTGAAGGACAAGTTGAGGACGTATTGTTACAAGAGGAACAAGCAATCTCAATTTTATTTTTCTGTAATTCACACAAATATTAAAATGGGTTTTCCCATAATATCCTATTAATTTTTTAGTTAGGTATTCGCATTAACTTTCATTGAAGAGTGTTTTTCAACTGGAACCGATTAAGCAGAAATAATTGAATTATAAACACGCATTATTCTGTAAATCTGTGAAACATAATTTTTAAAAAAACAGGATTCAAGTTGAATTCTTTGTAGAAAACACGAGCATATATTCATAAATGAATATTGGGAATTTCATTTACGTTTTAACGTACGAATAGAATGCAAGCTAATTTTTCTCTTCGTGAATTCTGTTTGCTTTATATGCATTCCATCAAAAATCCAATTTTCTTTGTGAACAACTCTCAAACAAAATGTTACAAACGAGCGAAATTATTTGTGGTTGGCGCAATGCGATCTGGTTAAATGTGTAAAATCGATGTAATAATGTAAATTAGTTCCGTTTACCGGTCTAACCAAGGCCTTTATACAAACATTCCAAATGGTCACCCAAAGTGATACCGATTAGAATGCTGATATATACTTGTTAAATCCTTCGAAAAAAATGAAATAGAATAAAAAATAATGCGCATATATCTGGATTCATTTCTGCATTCATGAAATTTAATTACAGAAATTTTGAATATTGTATGTTGTATGTTAAAACGAAGTAAAGAGGTTATAATGATGGGTCTTCGACAAAGGATTCTAAATCAAAATTTCCACAATTTGTCCCATCAATTTTTTTTTGTAACTTGAGAGAGTTCCGTTCTTCTGCTGACATTAACTAAGGAATACCGACAGAAAACTATAATATTTTTGTTCAGAGGAGGGCTGTTCTCCTAGTTCACGTGATTTTTGATTTCCCACGCAAAGATAAACTTTATCTAATATCTAGTCGTAATTATTTATAACATAAATCTATATATTATTCATTACCATTTCAGTCCATAAGTCGGAAGGACAAAACGCTATTACAACTGTATATGTCACTTAAGTTTCCTCGTCTTTAAAGGAAATAATATACACCGATTTATCATTAGAACCGACCACTCTAGCTTGAAAACCAAAACTAGTGAGGGTTTTTAAAATAGTTTTTGAATTCTTTTCTTAACATTTTCGAATAATTTTCAAGAACATCCTTAAGTTGTAATAGATTTCATACCACTCTGTTACATTGTCAAAGAGAAACAATTTATTGGTGAACGAAGATGTAAAAGATAGAATCTCATGTTATTTCTTCAGCTCATACAGATAAGGAACCTCTCTTAATTTTCAACTCGTTCATACATTTATTTCATTCGCTATCGAGAACAGTCGTTTTTGTCACAGCCATCCGCACTTCCGACTGGTCTTGGTATCCTGTCGCCAATTGAGCTCAGCATTCTTCGTAATTACGTTCCAGGGAAGGACGTCATTAAAAGAGTCCGAACGATACTCAAGGGAGGACCGACCCAATATTCTAGCGAACGAGAGCAGTACAGTACGAGAACTGTACAGTCCAGTGATCGTTTGAAATACCTGAGGATAATAACGATAAATCACGTTATCCAGGTCAATTCCTTATTTTTCCATGACAAAATTTGTGAACTATTTCAGGGTATTTAAATAAAATATTAAATAAACAAGACTTTGGATGATTTTAAAACGCTGTTATTCCATATTTTCTTGCACTAACACATTGTGAGAGAGAAATGCACTTCGATTCAAATCATTCAGTAACTTTCTTTATATACTTTTCAGCTCTCAGATTGCACAGTGAAAAAACACAAATAACATTTTTTTCTCATGAAAGGAATTAGTCGGTTGCATTCTCGCATGTATCGCATAGTCCTGTGATGTGATTTACACAAAATTCAGGTTTTTTTGTAGAACTGTGTGGCATTAACACAGAAAAAAGAAAATTCAAGACATTTGGCAGAAACAAAGAAAAAAATCGCCGGCCCGGTGGCCGAGATCGCTAAGGCAGTAGTGTCGTAGTGATCTCGGACCGAAGGGTCGCGGGTTCGAGTCCCGCCTCGGGCATGGTTGTATTTGTGTTCGTCCTTTCACCCCTTATCATCTACATAGTTACCATACCGTTAACAGCTATAGTGGTCGCTAATGACCTTAGATGTTGAAACGACCTTAAATAAACCAATTAAAAAAAAAATCTAGCGGGACAGGGGGACACATGACGACATTCAGGACATATTCTGCTATTTCAGGACGTATGGCAAACCTATGTACAGGATACCTTTACATTCTGGAGATGCACCAGCGATGTTGGAAGCGGTGTCACCTTCATTTCACGTCTGCGGTGTCCCGAGCGCATCCCGCGACTCAGGGAGTGTTACCTCACCGCACCGGAAGTGACGCGGTGTTCCGCAGGGAGCAGGACGGGCGGGAGAAACGGGCGCTATCTGGGGCGGACAGGGGCGTGGGCGGAAGTATGGATGGGCGGGTGGAGCGGGCTAAACATGAAGGTGGTTGACTGAGGTTGCACGAAAGAAACCTTAGTTAGTTAATGCCTTATTTTACGTGGCGAGACTCGAGCCATCAGGCCCGCTCTTCCGTCTAACCACGTAAATTTCGCTACCTAGCGGCGACAGGAGGTATTATCTCGGGCGACGAAACAGGCGGAACTTAATTTTTCTCAGAGGCTTCATTTAGGCTTGAGGATCTTTTACATGCAGTAAATCTACTACATGGGACAGCCGACTTTACTTCCCCTCCGAAGGAAGGGTACGAAGGATTTTTTCGCCCTTAAAAATCCACGATTGGGTTTGAACCCGCATACTCGGGTACAACAGTCCGATACGCTAACCGTTATACCACCGATCGCGCGTCAACACTCGACAAACGACTGGAGCAGCATATTCGATTTTCTGAAAGGTAGATAAACTTATATTCGTATTCTTAAAAAACTGTCCAAGTTTGTAAAATAGTAATTTTTTATCGGTTTAATAATGTCCATACGTTCAATGATTTTATATTGATTGAATTGGCTTTCAAACAAATACTTAGTTGATAGTTTGGAACATAACTATGGAAGTAACTATTTTCGTCTCTGTCAACAGATCTAGTCTTTCTAGTATTGCAAAGTCCTTGAGAGCCTTCCTTGAAAGAAAGCTAAACATTATCAAGTGATAGATGAAATCGTAAAAGAATAATGGTTAATAACATTTTTCATCCGCAGTGTTGTCAGATTGTAAATTATCTTATGGAGAGGTGTTGTTGGTATTATACAAGTTGTTTGATTCCTTTGCCAATATTTTTATTCAATACGACTTGCAACTTTTTATGACATTATTAATTGTAGGACACTAGCTAAGCCGGAGAATCTAGTAACCCATTTAAAAAACGCTGGTGAAGACATTAACGTTAATAAATTCTTCTCAGCTGATTCCTATCTTGAATCGCGAATTCATTTGTCAAATTATTTATCTTTAATACATCTACATAAAATGAAATCATCACTCCTTTTCAACTAAAAGGAAAAAGGCTGGAAGGTCGAATCAACCAACAAACCAAAGTACAAATAACCACGTTCTTTAACTGGCATTCCGAAATACGTTCAATCCTGCGAACACATATTCCTAATCCAAACACATTTACAGGCCTTGGAATTCCCACAGTCAGTTTGTATCCTTCAGAAAACGCGGAAGAGGTCTGTGAAGCACATGTGTAGAATACATGTGACACTACAAGAGGGTCCTCAACGATTTTCTCCGTCCTCGCCACCGTCCTCGAATTCCACCACTCGCTGAATGTTCTTGGCGTCCGAAATGTTCTTTGCCGCGTTACCCTGCAACACCTTCATTACCTTCACCACGAATAAGAAATCGAAAGCGGTAGCTCAGTGCATAAACTGATGTCACTGCAGCGCCTCTGACCGGGAGGTCCTAGGTTCGAGTCCTGACGGCGGCAAGATTTTCGACACTAGCTATTCAGCTAGGTCGAATTCAGTCGCTGCCTGGAGGAGAATTCTAGCGGCCGGCTGCTCTGATCGGTAGTTTTCCGTGGTTTCTGCGATCAACACCAGGCGGATGCCGGAGCAGTACCCTACCAAACGGGCCATGGACCGCGCGCGATCTTTCCTTACTCTTCCTTGTCCTGTCCTCTTCCGCTTACACATGCACTACACTACCATATATTCCGGGAGACCGGTCGGGAGCTTAGAGCATGTCTCGACTGGGATGGTGCCCTGCTGGTGGGAGAGTCCTGGTTAGGGGGAAACCCCACAAGCCGAAGGAAGGTCGGCGCCGGATCTCGCCATCCAGCGGGGAAAGATCACCGCCATCTCCTGAGAAAAAAGCATGCACTACACTTACGGGGCTCATGACCAAAGCAGTTGACGCGCCCGGAAACACGAAAAAAAAACAACCAAACCACACGAATAAGAATTTTCAGATTTAAAAGCTCCTGTAATATTTACTTATTTAACGTCACCAACTATGTGATGTATTATGAGGAGAAATGCAATATGTGCATGGTTTCTTGAGTTCTAGAATGTCTGTTCTAACTCGTATTAAGTTGAATTATGAATACTTGTAGCAACGGGCGTTATTTTCATATTGATATGAAAATATTCGTTCCTGTACAATAAAAAGTATTTCCAAAGGCGAATTAGGTACAGATTTAGGCTACAATGATGCGCTGATGCTCTTTGTAAAGGAATCGACTGACTTCCGCGATAAATTGGAAAACGGTTATTAGAATATCTTCATTCCCGAAGGAGCTCAGGGAAACGTACACAGTGAAGTTACATTTATGTTCAGAAGCAAATCAAGGGACCATCTCAGGATTTGCTCAGAGGGCCAGGGACAAAAAATCTGATTGAGATGGGGATCATGATTGACCCAGGAGCTGAGGTTCAATACTTGTTACTGGCTTAAGTAACTATATTATATATCGTTGGTAAAACAAATATTATTTTCATGTTTGATGCTCAACGTAGCAGAAAAGATACTTGTATTGAATTACTCGTATAATAACTCGTAGATACTTACTCGTACATTGGCTTCCAAACTCGGAGATCGCGGATTCAAATAGGACGTGAATCCGCTGGAATAGTTTATCGCCTTTGAATATATTTTACATGTAGTACACAAAAAGTTTAGTTTTTAGTTTCTAGGCCAATTGGAGTTATCGCTCTTTACTCACAATTTTTTATTAAATACAAGCCCAATTAAAAAAAGAAAAAACAACACCTTCCTTCTTCCTATTCAAGTTATTCCTTCATAACGTCGTTTCACAAACGTTGACACCAGTTTTGCAATCGTTCTACCTTTTATCTATATCCTGTTGAGTATATTTCAATTTTATGTATTTTTTCACACTATCCGACCCTTTGTTTCTAAGCCATGCCCACCACATCCTTTTTTCTGGAATACCACAACAGTGAGTATACTAATGGACATTTAATTGCCCCGGGTATTCCTCATTTCATTCTCATTGAGTCCGCATGATCATTTTCAAGCATCATGAAGCACGATTTTCAATGTCATTTCGGGACAATGAAACCGCAAAAAGAATGATCCATTTTTGCTTTCGCTAGTGTCAAAGAAACCACTTTTTGCCACAAAAGAGAGGCAATATATTGAACGTCTTGGATTGGGGTGCATGGAAATGAAAGGAGTGACACCAAGTGAATGGGTGAACCTTTTACCCCAATTTCTATAGAAGTCGGGATCCATTCTAGTCTTTGGGAGGAAATTCAATCTGTAGCCACATCTTTCTTGCAGTCAATTGGTTAAGTTCCTGTGAATGATAGGAACAGAGAATTCTCAGCTGAATTAATGTTAGATAATAGAGGCCCTGCTATATCACCTTTTCTCACAAAAATGGATAAAAGGGTCAGATTTCATTGATTACACGCATTAAATGTATTAATACAAAAGACCATGAAGAACCAAGGTACGTATTCTTTGTACAAATTTACTATCATTACTCATTTTTCTATACAATTTCCGTATCTTTCAGCGACGAAAAGTATACAGAGACAAGGCGATGGATACATCACAATATTAGGGGTGTAGCTCATCATCAAGAAGGTATCAAGATACTTATAATCAAGAAGTTAAAGATTATAAGTATCTTGAGTCACCACTAAATCAATATAATGCTATAAAGGAAGAAATCAAAGAAAGAATAACAGCTGGGAACAGATCATACTTTGTATATAAGGATCTATTTAAGAGCAAATTGTTGTCCAAAGGAGCCAAACTCAAGTTATTCTATGCAGTAGACCAATAGTTACATACGCAGCCAAAACATTGAACATTTAAGCAAATGACAATAAAAAATTACGATATTCGAAAGAAATATATTAAGAAGAATATTGGGTCCTTTAAGGATAGAAGATGAATCTGCGCACGTTTTGTTGTGCCCAGGAATCTCTTTCTCACATTTTAACCCTAAATAGTTGAATGATTAATTATAAAAAAACCCACAAAGCACAGTTAGTAATATTTGAATATAAACATTTTCGCTCCCCAGTTATAGAAAATTGTTTGCATTGATAAAATTGTTTGAAAGTATTCAAGATTGAAAAACAATGTTTTGCTTACTATAAATTAATTGCTGGCTTGCGAAAAAGCTTTTGCGACTGTTAAATTTTAGGTGGTTGAATGAAGACCTGGAATTCGGCCAGATGCTGAGGCTGATATACATTAAGGTAATTGTCAACAATTGCCAGATAACAAAACAATGATTAGACACTCCTAGACTACACTCGCTACAGTGAGAACCACAGAAGATTTCTTTCACTGAATTAAATAAAACATTAGAGAATTTTTGCTAAAAAGTTACTAAGAAGGATGTCAGAGAATCTTCAGTATTCTTTTCTGCTCTTCAATTTTATTTGTGCTGCGTAATGCATAAGAAATCGAAAGCGAATTTTGAAGAGAAACCTAATGAATATTTCATCTGTCAACAAAAATTTAATGATACTTCAACCACCATTGGTCTACATTCTAAGCCTTCCACTGCTTGTCATGGATCATTGAATAGATATCGAATTTGATGACGTCAGACTAGGATAAAGATTCTGCTGCAAATCGATGCCAAGTTTCTGAAAGTGTTTTTGAGTCAAAGAGCAATGTATTCCTATTGAAGGAAAGTGTGAAATGCATTTGCTAAGATCACTCACCAATACAAGACACGCTAATTGTAGGCGTCATCGAGGATTACTCACCTGAAAAAAGAACATAAAAATAGTTTAGAAAAATTCTACACTCAAACAAGAGTTATACAGACGGAGATATAAAAAGGAATGAAATTGTTGAAGCAATATGCAATAATGATTGAGATTACTGATAACTGACAATATTTCTAATTACTGACAATATAGATTGATGATACTATTTATATTGGTAAAAAATAAATCTGATATTATTTGTCACAAATCTCGATTTCTACCTTAGTTGTAATCAATGTGAGATTGCTGGACTTATTCCAGAACATTTTTTTATGAAATCATGTGCGTCTTATTTTTCTCGTTATAAACCACTTCACTTTAGAGGACTTTATGGTCGTTTTTTAAAATTCTTGTGTGACGTTTAGAGGGAATATTTCTTTTTAATTAACAATTGTGGGAAACTTAATAAAAAACTGCTTAAATCATTGAATATGCCAATGTATTAAGCCAATGTATGAATGACCAATTGTTCAGTACGAATTATTATTCATTAAATTTCCTTCAGCGTTTTGCACATTAACCTATTCTTCTCTAAGGAAACACAAAAAGGTCTACTTAGTAGATTAATTCCCATTTCATGGCATCATTGTTCATTTCATTAAATTCATTATGCGCTTAGGACAATGAATTTAAAAAATTAATAACATGTGGAAGGACACCAGATCTTGAAACATGATAAAACCCTACAAACGTCGCTTAGTAATTTGTATTCAAGCGATTTACAATAGTGTAAGTTCTGTTTTAATGATACTTTCTATAATTAATTATCCATGCATTTACAAACTAAATTATCTTCTTGAATCATATTTTTTGTTAATAAATGAATAAAATTTCGATCCTGTGTATTGAAAGTGCATTCGTCAGACAAAAATGGTGAGCCTAAGTGAAATATTAAAACACTTGGGCACATACGGGAACACATGGATCACCCGGGAAGTATGTCGAATCAGATTGCTGCTCGTTTTCTACACTGACAAAGCTCAGCTCAGAGCATCAACTGATGTCACTGCAGTGCCTCTGACCGGGAGGTCCTCGTATTCGTGTGGTGGTGGGATTTGCGACACTAGCTTTTCCGCTAGATCGAATTCAGTCGCTGTCTGGAGGAGAATTCTAGTGGCCGGCTGCTCTCGTTGGTAGTTTTCTATGGTTTCTCCTATCAACTCCAGGCGAATGCCGGAGCAGAACCCTAAGAAACGAGCCATGGACCGCGTGCGATCTTTCCTTCCTCTTTCTTGTTCCATTCTCACCCCTTACTTGCATACGCTACACAACCACACATGCAGGGAGACCAGTGGGGAGCTTAGAGCTTGTCCAGACTGGGGCGGTACCCCGCAGGTGGGAGATACCTGGTTTCGGGAAACCCAGCTAACCGACGCGACGTGCAGTTCGGTGATGGATCTCACCATCCAGTGGGGGAAGATCACCACCACCGATAAAAACATACACTATACATACGGAACTAATGATGTTAGAAGACGCGCTGGTTAGAAACGCATCGATCAATCAATTAATCAATTCCGTTTGGCGCCCCAAGCGAGCCCTAAATATTACACCGGCGAGCGCGTGGTACACAGCTGAAGAGAAAGCTTCCGACTTGTGTCCGTCGGTTCGGATCGCGGCCCCATCGTGCCTGGGTGCGCATCTTCCTTCGGCCTTGGAGTAGCAGCAGCAGAAGCAGCACTCTGCTCGGAACCCGTTGGACCTCCCCGCCCGCTCTCCGCCAGGGCCACGCGGCGGCCAGCACGCGTGTTTGTCAACACGAGCGTGTGTCCCGGCCAGTCACGCCGACTTGCACCGCGGCCGCGGAGTGATATTTTGAAATATGCTTGAGTTTCCTTTTTAATTTTAATTTTACTGTTGATTATTCAGTTATTAGAATTTGGCTCCATATGTTGGGACCCTTATCGTTTAGGGCAAATAAAATCTCTCGAGAAAGTACAAAAATATGCTGCAAAATTCGTTAGGAGAGGACGTTCAAATTCTGAATTTATATCGTGGGAACCTTTGGAAAAACGCAGAGAGAAATCGCGTCTTTGTGCATTATTCAAATCAATAAGAGGGGATCGTCCGTGGGGTGAAGTACGGGAAAGACTATCTAAACCAACTTACGTCGCGCGGTAGGTAAATTCTCATTTGTAAACAGAACGATACAAAATTGGAACAAATTACCTGCTGCAGTGCTGGAGGCTTTCCCTCAGAATGGCAAAAATGTTAAAATTAGACTAAGTAAATATGGTTAATAGGTTAATTTTGTAAAATTGTATTTGCTAACACGTTAATATTTTAATGTTGTTTGATGTTTGTTTTGTATATTTGTAGAAATTTCTTAGAAAACGCTACCACCGGAAATATTCTATGTATTCCTAAGTAGCAAAATAAATATTCTATTCTATTCTATTCTATTACTGATAGTAGAATGTACCCTACTTTCAAACTGTTCTTTACATTAAATAAATTAACACTAATTCATTGTTAACAATAAACATTAATGGATAAAATGAAGTATATGTAATATGAATCAGTTTCACAACCCTAACACCCATTTCATACCCATACATCATTTAAATCAATAGATTTAGGGCTAGTTCCGCCTAGATTCGCCATTTAGTCTTCTGTGCGCGGCTGAGAATTTTTTAACAAACGTATAAAAAAACGATTTATTTAATGACTTCGAATATGACTGACTGTAATATGTGTTATTGGATAAAGTTTCCAATTTCCAAATTTAAAATAATCAGTTTTTTCACTTTTTCTTGGGACAGTAACATTTAAAAAAAATTGATAAAATTGCGATTTATTGAATCTAAATTTACACAACGTTTCGTAGATCGAGTGTGTCCCCATTTTTAGGTACAAATTGTCAGCTTTCGTTGTCATCAGTTTACAATATTACCATAGTATTGGACACCAAATGTTATTACAACTTTAGTTGTTTGAATTATATAGGGTTATAAGTCCACGTTATTGACACAATCAGATCAGTGGCATCACCTTAACATACGCTTTGCTACTAGTCACTAGCGATCTATTAAGTATCAGTTCTGCTGCAGCGCTACTGTCCCCAAGCGGAAAACATTAAAAACCAGGTTTGAGCTCTTAGGAATGATACAAGACGAACGATCAGGCGATAAAAATGATAATGTTGCATCTACCTACGAATTATTAATATTATTTATTTTCCTCTCTTGCGTTGTGTTAATCTTTGTCAAACTACTAAAGCACTGCGACAATCCTGAAGAAAAGCCTGTAATAATTTCCTATCTATTCATACACTACGTTTTGTCGTAACGCCAGTTACACGGCATTGAATTCACTTCTATTAGCATAGATGATCTCAAGAGCAGACATTTGTAATCATGAATTTTTACTAAAAATATAATGTGCACAACTCGTAGGAGGGTTTCTTTGGCGTACTCACTTCCAAAATATTTTATTCGTACACTAAAGCCTCACTTTCTATACTATTAGTTAGGTTAGGTTAACCTAGGTTAGGTAAACCTACGTAAAATAAGTATTGTGTGACTAGAGGAAAACATGTCAGAATACATCATCTATATAACAAGTAAAATCTGGAATATAGAAGATTCGATTTGATATGATACGATGTAGACGATCTATATTTTACATGAATTCTATCTACATCTTGTTATTAAAAATGTACACTAACAAGACTTCGTTTGCCACGAAAATGCACAAAAAGGCGGACAATTCTTCCGGTATGTTCGTACTGGAGTGTCTGAGTTCCTTCATGACGAGATTTAACACGTCAAGACTATCATCGGGGCGGGAATCCTACACATACAGAACTTCAATGGTTTACTCTACCGAACCTTCTGGAGTGTTTACGAAGAAGTAAGTACACAGAAGAAACCTAAATAAACAAAGCTTTACTTCAACTGAGAACGTTATTTGTTTCGGAAAAGGTTAGAGCTCGCACAATAGTTAAACACGAAATTATAAACATTAGTTTCGGAAATCATATCATCCGTAACTCATTGTCTCTGGAGACGAAACAAACAAATTTGTTTGAATTATGCATATAATTTTTGGGTCGCTTCCTCAAAAAATTAGAACTGAGAATTGTAAAACAGATGAGTGATTTTTTAATGTAGAGCCAAACAGCTTTGATGGGATGGAAAGAAAAAAATAATGTTCGTTTCCTTTCCATAATTAAATGGCCTGAAATTTGAGTGTCCAGTAGAGACAAACCAATAACCAATTATTTAAACTTAAAGCGTGTAATACACGTATGAAATCTCAAGCGTGCGGTACACAACAATGAATTTTAGTAAAATGGAAATGCATATCTCTTACTTCGTAGTTGAGCCTACCATCCATTTAATCGTGTACGAAATGAAGAAAGTATTTAGTTTTTGTTTAAAATGGTGTTTAATAAAGACATCAGTTTCAAACTTGCAGGGCCTCAGGCCCAATCAGATCGATGGGGGAATATCAATTTTGAAAAAAACATCGTTTGAACGGTTTCGGCACTAACGTTGACCATAGATTGAGAGACGTTTTACCATCAATCAATTTTTCGTCCCCGTAGGACCCACAAAACAGTAATTCTGACTACATAGATGTTATATATGTGAATAATATTACACTAACATTTTGAACGACTACTTTTGCATTGATCATTTCGGTTCCAGTTAGAAAATAATGAAGAGGATGTATTCCACGAGACTGGGATGGCATGAGTAATGTAATAGTCCTACACATGCTAATCGCTGGCCGCCTCTTCGATTGCAAAGAAGCAGGGCCGTGCCCTGTGAGGAAGCCATTTATTTTCGGTATTCATGAGCCCGCCGCCCTCTTGCCAAGTCGCTAGTCGCTCATTGCGGAGTCTGAAGTTCGCTGCTCCCCCCGGCAGGGCAGGAAGGGGATGTTGCGTGCATGTATGACGCTGCGGGATTCCCGATGCGTTGGCGAGCTTTGAGAAAATTTACCTGCAGCTGTTGTTGCATACCGGGAGCGGTAGCTCAGTGCATCAACTGATGTGAATGCAGAGCCTCTGACCGGGGGATCCTAGGTTCGAGTCCTGACGGCGGCAGGGTTTTCAACACTAGCTTTTCAGCTAGGTCGAATTCAGTCGCTGCCTGGAGGAGAATTCTAGCGGCTGGCTGCTCTGATCAGTAGTTTTCCGTGGTTTCTCCGATCAACACCAGGCGAATGCCGGAGCAGTACCCTACCAAACGGGCCACGGACCGCGCGCGGTTTTTTCTTCCTCTTCCTTGTCCTATCCTCTCCCCTTACACACACACACACCCACACACACACACACACACACACACACACACACACTTACATTAACATGCACTACACTACTACATATCCCGGGAGACCGGTCGGGAGCTTAGAGCTTGTCCCGGCTGGGGCGGTGCCCCGCTGGTCGGAGAGTCCTCGTTAGGGAGAAACCCCACTAGCCGACGGTAGGTCGGCGCCGGATCTCGCCATCCAGCGGAGGAAGATCACCGCCATCTCCCGAGAAAAAACATGCACTACACTAACGGGACTAATGACCGAAGCAGTTGACGCGCCCGGAAACACGAAAAAACCAAACCAAACCCAACGTCTTTGTGTAAGTAGGACCACTTCGAGAAACTGCGGATCCAAACAACGCAAAAAGGGGGCCTTGGCCTGTTCACGCACACCGAGAGCCATGATACGAATCCTTGAACTAATCCGCAACGCGCGACTGTGCAAAAGTACGAATACAAGGGCCAAAGTGACCTTTCAAGGAAGCAGCAGGAACCACGAATATTTGGATAATTGTCGAGAAAATTGATTCATTACATTTTAATTAGAAATTTTACAGTTCTGAACAATGAACTCAAGGTTCCTCCCAAGTGATTTCATAAGCCAGTGAAAAATGAACTGTCAAAATTAAATGTTTTTCCATTTAGATAGAATAACAAACGAATTTCGGAAACAAAATTGCTAATGAATTTTGATAATCTTGCATGAAAATTGTGAGAAACACACTTAAGTATGTTTTATTTTCTTTATCTTACAATAGTTTCTAACAAACAAGAAATCTGATAAAATATTTCAATTAAATTAATTACGTTTTACACGGAGGTAGCACAACAAAAGTAGATTATGATTTTTCAACAATTCAAGTCGATAAATTAATAAATATAAAGGTGGATGACACTAAAAAGTAGTATTTTTAAGTTGCTAGTTTTTAAGTTGCTAGCTAAGTTGTTAGCTGAAGTTAAAAGTTACTTGTCGGAATATTTGTATTTCTATAATAAACGCAAAACTTACGTGGTTAATAAAAAAGACTTCTTGAACATTAACACGTGCAGCTCCTTCAGAAGAATTCTCAATTCGTTGATATGGAGAAAGACAGGAGAACTACACACATTGATCTCTAGATGGTTTCCTCCTCGACTTTAAAGTGTTATTTGACGCAATAAGAGATCCCTAAAGCTTGATTGTTAATACTACAGACAAACGAACGTCTTTAAACTCCATTTCCTTGGCGTCATTCAGTAAGGTACTAAGCCCTCAGTCTCTTATTGAGTAAGAGATATCGCAACACATTATTTGGAATCGCTGAAACATAATACTTGCAAACCATAAAATGTCAAGTTCTAAAATATTCGATGAAATCGATGAAATTAATGAGGAAATCAGTACATTTTACTTGGCACGCATAGAGGTAAGACCAATTTTAATTATTCAAATGTTATAATCTTTGTTAATTTTCCATAAACAGCTATCAGCAAAACGAGAAAATAATGAAAACCATGTTGCTTCTTCCTTCCGCTGTAACCTAATGGTTTCCACATTCTAAGAGTATCTTTAGGTAAAAAGATACCGAAACCTGTAAGTAGTGATATCGAAAGTGCAGTCTATTGTTTTTAATAAAGATTAATAGGTAACGTTATATATTTGTGAGTCACATAAGGCGGAATGTTTAATTAACGAGAACCGAAACAATGGTAGGGGTGATTCACACACGCACAAACGCATCTGTAAGTGAAGTAGACATATCGACCTACATGTCACACAAACACTCACAATTAAGCTTATTTATGAGGACACTAATACAAATGCATGGGAAGGAATTCATACTCTGATATATTTTCTTCGTCTCCTTTACGGTCAGCCGCTTCTCTCTCCTTACTTTCTCTCTCCCTCCCTCTCATTCGGTTGCATACGTACGTTCACATGTACACACAAGAGGGAAGAGGAAAAAGAAGAGAGAGAGGAAGAAAGAGAGAGAGAGAAGAAGAAGAAGAAGAAGAAGAAAGAAGAAGGAAAAGATGGAGGAGGACTTGAGAGAGAGAATGAGAGTGAGAATGAGAGTGAGTGAGAGAGAATGTGAGAGAGAGAGAGAGAGAGAGAGAGAGTGAGAAGAGAGTGAGAATGTGCAATGAGACCGGTTCGCAAAGGACTCCACAGTCAGTGCTCGGCGCGATCTTTCTGCTTGACCGACAAAGGCGAGGCAGTAAATGCAAACGCAAACGTCTCCCCGCATGTCTCCGTCTGGACCTCTCGCATTAATACCGACCAACTTCCGCGCGGAGGCGGAGGGGTGGACGTGGCGAAGAGGTTGCTGCCGACGTTGCGATGACAGTGACTGTGGTGACGGCCGCGGTGACGAAAACTTGAAGCACAGGTGAGGGTGGAAGTAGAGATGAATGTAGAAGTAGAAGAGTAAGTGGGAGAGGAAGTAGAGATATAAATGGAAGAGGAAGAAAAGAAGTGGAGGGGAAGTGGAGGAGGAAGTTGGGGAAGAAGAGGGGAAGAGAAGGAGGAAAATAGAGGTGGAGGTGGACGAGGAAGTAGAGGTGGAAGTGAAGAAGGAAGTGGAGGAGGAGTGGAGGTAGAAGTGGAGGAGGAAGTGGAGGAGGAAGTGGAGGTGGCAGTGGAGGTGGAAGTGGAGGGGAAGTGGAGGAGGAAGTGGAGGAGGAAGTGGAGGAAGTGGAGGAGGAAGTGGAGGAGGAAGTGGAGGTAGAAGTGGAGGTAGAAGTGGAGGAGGAAGTGGAGGAGGAGTGGAGGAGGAGTGGAAAGGAGTGGAGAAGGAAGTGGAGGAGGAAGTGGAGGAGGAAGTGGAGGTAGAGTGGAGGTAGAAGTGGAGGTAGAAGTGGAGGAGGAAGTGGAGGAGGAAGTGGAGGAGGAAGTGGAGGGAAGTGAGGTGAAGTGGAGGTAGAAGTGAAGGTGGTGGAGGGGAAGTGGAGGGGAAAGTTGAGGTTGGAGGTCAATATAGTGTTGGCGATGTTGTGGGTGGGGGCGTTAATTTTGGAAGTTGGCGGAAGTGATAGGGACCGTGAAGGACTCGGAAGCGAAAGTGGTGGTGGCGGTGGGGATGCGTAATATCTGTGTATATATATTTTACTTTAGTAAAGAATATATTTTAAGTGCCTTCACGACTTTCAAAGAGAGCTGAAGAGCCCTCAGCGAAAAAAAACGTTAGCTTTAGTAGTATCTGTTTAACATGAAACGGAATACAAGGGGAATGAATAACCGTGCCGTATAGACGCTAACTCTCTGACACTGGGTAAAAAAACAATCGCACTGAAATGAGGAATCTCTTTAGTTTAAAAATCACATTATTTTTATCTATTTTGAAAGCCTTGATAGGTATGAGAGGTTAATAAAAGCCTATTTCACAAGTACTTATACTGACTCAACATATGGTATAAAGTTACATTGGGGATACATTCTACTTGTTTGGAATTTTTAAAATTGGAATAAACAGACATTTTTAGACAATGAAAAGCGTGTGCATTGACCCGACAATTAATTATTATTCTGCTAATTTAAAAAACGGATTAACGAGGCGGACAGTTAGTTAAATCTTTTCAACTCCAATGAACACGCAATGTTTTTGAAACAAAAGCGATGAAAATTATTTTATAAATGCATGGTATTATTGGTGCAAACCTTTGTTTAAAATAATAACGAGTTTATATGAACAGTTTAAATGAAAACCAACTATTTATGAAAAATAACATTTTGTAATTACAGCAACCAAAACACTGCATTCTACTTTCACACAGGCAAACCTTTTGTATGTGTGGCTTCAGCGTACGAAATGACGTTAGTCTCAATTACACCGTAGCGGGAATGATTTTAATTGCATTATTTACTCAGATAAAATATTTGTCTCGGCAATTTATATACATTAATGGGGAATTTGCACACATTACATTTTAATAGATACTAGGAATTTCATGAGAATAATTACGAGCAAATCCTTGAACTCTGATCAATAAGCCACAAACTCTCATGAGACACAATTCATCGAAATGAAGTAGGTAGCAAAACGTAATTATAAAATACTTTTTATTTTATAAATTGATTTACTTTTGATACAATCATGTATAATGATTAAATTAAAATGTCAATCTTGATAAAATGTTGCATAACTCTTCGAAGTCGTGTTTTTTTTTCATATTTTTAATAGAAATACTAATACAATAATGTTTTGGCTTTAAACTTAAATACTTGAAAACTTGTTCTGCAGAAAATACCAATTCCTTAGATTTAGAAACTGTAACTCTCGTTCATCTTTTAACAAAAAACTAACACTTTAGATTAGCAGGTGAAATTAGTTTTAACTTTGGAAGTACGAAAATAATATTTCATTTTCATTACTTCATTTTCATTGAACATACACTAACCTTAAAAGATCCACATTTTCCTTCTGTATCAATTAGATTGATTGGTTGTTAGTGATTCCGGGCGCGTCAACTACTAGAGTTATTAGTCCCGTGAGTATAGTGCACGTTTTTTGTTGAGGATGTGGCTGTGGTCTTTCTCCCGTTAGATGGCGAGATTTTGAGCCAATCTTCCGTCGTTAGGGGGTTTCCCCAACCAGGCATCTCCCACCTGCAGGGCACCGCCCCAACCGGGACACGCTCTAAGCTCCCGACCGGCCTCCCGGCATGTGTTGTAGCATAAAGATGTCTTCAGTCTATGGGTGTAGTGTAGTGTGTGTGTAAGGTGTGAGGATAGGACAAGGAAGAAGTAGGAAAGATCGCGCGCGATCCATAGCCCCTTTGCTAGGGTATTGTTCCGGCATTCGCCTGGTGTTGGTCGGAGAAACCACAGAAAACTATTGATCAGACCAGCTGGCCGCTAGAATTCTCCTCCAGACAGCGACTGAATTCGAGCTAGCTGACAAGTTAGTGTCGAAAATCCTGCCAACGTCGGGACGCGAACCTAGGACCACCCGGTCAGGGGGACTGCAGTGACATTAGTTGATGCCCTGAGCTATCTCTTCCAGTTTCAGTTACAAGTACAAGCACTTTGCGAGGAAGGAAATGAGGTTGTCATTCATGATCTGCATACCTTGAAACACTGAAGAAAGACAGGAAGACCTGGAGGAATACATGTGCAAAACAGTTTACGAATAATAACCTCGGAAGCCTTTAGAATAATGTGTGCGAATAAGAAGGAAATGTAAACACGACTCTTATATGCGCGGAGCGTGTATATGCAACAACGCACTTTTAAAACAATCGCCGTACGAGGCCAGCATTTGAAATTCTGTCAAGGATGCAGGTGGGCCAGGAAGAGGATGTCATTCGAAAATAGATGCGAGACAACGCACCCTGCAGTCTAACGATGGGCATACCACACGTGCGTGATAAACCTCGATTTACAATTTCGTGGACGCAGATGATAGAACTGCTCAAGAATGTTTTCAGCATCGAGCAGTCTTTGTTGCAGGAAATAAACTGACTGAATATTTCCGACATTTAATAATGTGTGATGAATTATTCACTTACCGTACGCATATTTACATTGTTGATTCGCGCAACTCACAAAATGCAATGTACCTCTTCTCTTGAAACGTGGGACGGCGCCAATCAACAAGCTCTGAGCAGCCGACATGTGGAGTGTTGTAGTGCATGTAAATTAATGTAGGAGTGTGTGTTTACCCGACGGAAACCGCGCCTATTTCACATACGCGAGTAATCGCATATTTATTTTTTGTTCTTATAAATTTGATTTTAATTTTTGATCTCAGGGTGCTTGCTGTACTGTGCACTCTGAGATACACTCTGATGATCTTTGCTTTTTGATCCCTGAGCACATTCTGCTGTACTGCTAACAGTGTTTTTAGTGCAATTGTGTTTTTATTGCAACAAAAAATAAAATCTACGTGAGGAGGGGCGTGTTGTAAAAAGTACAACAAAATGCACGCGCATTTAATTGAACATGTATTGTCACTAACTATCCGTTCAACAATCGGTTTGAACATGCGGTGGTGGGGGCGAGTCAGACGAAGTAATACTTGTCAGGACAACGTTGCCAGCTCGTACAGGGTTTGCGCTGAAGAAAAAAAAACATGCGGTTGTAAAATTTACAAGAGAGCCCTTCCTAAAGGGTTAAGTATGTGTGTGTGTGTGGGTGTGAGTGGAAGAGGAGGGAGACAAGGAAGATGAAGGAAAGATCGCGCGCGATCTGTGGCCCATTGTTTAGGTATCACTCTGGCATTCGCCTGATACTGAGTGGAGAAACCACGAAAACTACCGATCAGAACAGCCAGCCGCTAGAATTTTCATAAGGCTGACCAAATTCGATCCAATTCTGTAGCTAGGGTCGCAAATCTGCCTCCTCAGTGATTCTAACCCCACGACGTTCCGGTCGACAATGCTGCAGAGATAACGGTGTCACCAGCAGCCGGTAAAAATAAAAGATTACCGACATTTATATTGATTGATTGATTGATTTTTTCGTGTTTCCGGGCGCGTCAACTGCGTCGGTCATTCGTCCCGTTAGTGTAGTGCATGTTTTTCTCGGGAGATGGCAGTGATCTTTCCCCGCTGGATGGCGAGATCCGGCGCCGACCTACCGTCGGCTAGTGGGGTTTTCCCCTAAGCAGGACTCTCCCACCAACGGGGCACCCCCCCAGTCGGGACAAGCTCTAAGCTCCCGACCGGTCTCCCGGAATATGTGGTAGTGTAGTGCAGTTCCCCGACATCTATACTTACCCATAAATGTATCTTCAATTGCGCACGTTTTTTTGAGCTCTTCTCTTGCTTGTAGTGGTAGTAGAGCTGAGGATGAATTTCTATTTTGTTAACAATACAGAAAAATCAAATCTGTTGTTTGTTTACTGTTACAAATAAGTTTTCTATAACTCGGGAACGAAACTATCTAGATTTTGAAATGTTAATCTCGCGCTCTATTATTATTATTATTATTATTATTATTATTATTATTATAATAAAAAACGGGTTTAATCCTTCAACTATTAATAGTTAAATTGTTGGAAAGGGATTCTGAAACTCAAGAAAGCGTGCGCAGATGATTTTCTCCCCCATACGTCACATACAGTTTTTTTTACTGTTTTTCACTAAATAAATATCTAAATACCCCATTCTTGTTTGTTCTTTATTCATTTCTAAAAAGCTCTCGCTGATTGATCTTGAAAAAGAAGACAAAATGACCATCTTTACTAATAAAAATACATTGTTCCAATATCATTATACTGCAGAATGCGGGCCACCGAATATAAAAAAAATTCCAAGCTAATGAAATACAGCCCCCTACTTGGAAATTACATTACAGATTTCAATAACCATTCGAAGTCTTCCATTCAGTTTTATGAAAACTTCCTTTCCCTCCCTTCTTCGACTTGCCGGCAATTCCATATAGTATAACACGTGATTCAAAAGAGAAATGGAGGGGAAAAGCGCTGAACGAAATGGTAAGTAAGCGAGATTAAGAGAGGGATCCGTGTGGGAGTAAATGGGCAAAGGAAAGACACGCCTGGGAAATCGCGTGAACTGCCGATTTACGACTTTAATTTTCACTCGCGTTACACTTTTGCTGTTTGCGCACAAACTGTCGAGAAAAGTATTAGAAGTTCCCGGCCGCATATCCTCGCGATGGCAGAGCTCCCTTTTTGCCTATGCTGAGATGGGCACAGTTTTTATGACACCAGCTTTAAGCTATTTTATAAATTCTGGCAATTCAGAGAAAAAAAGGGTACGTATTTTTGGTGGATGGCATATAAAAAAAACAATTTCAGAGTTCGCATACGCAAGTATCCATTGAAAATTAGTTTCTAGAGCAAATTATTTCAATAAACGGCATCCGATTTCTTATAATGGTACTCAAATGTAATTAATATTTTTAGTCTAAAAGAGGAAGTCTGCAAGTTTTAAACATTAGCTACAGATAAATATTACACGCTATTATTATTAATTATTACACACTATTATTATTATTATTATTATTATTATTATTATTATAAATATTGCACGTTATTATTACAGTTGAGTTGATTATACACTATTGATATTCACGTTGAATGTAGGTTACAGAGTAATCGCCATTCGTATTTCAATATTAAAAAGGAAGAAAAAATAAAGTGTCGAAATACTGACATAAAAATTATAGATAATTTACAACTATCTTCCTCTCGCCACTTTCCTTTCCATATCTTCAACGTTTCAGAGTTTCAAAACATTTCAAAATGGCGTCAAGAAACCAGAAGAGGTTAATAAAGATCACAGTTCATTAAATAAGGTTTTTCTGTTTTCCAACTCAAAACGCATGTGAAAAGTCCCCTCGACCGAACCAGGATATTCTCGAGAAATTCTCATCTCGACATCAGGACCCAATGAGGAAAATACTGGGAGAAGACATCACATTCAGAACATCAGAGCCAGGCTGCACCGGAGTTACAGCATCGCTATTACGTCTGCGCTAGTAACCCAGAGACATCGCGGTCCTTTCTTCCCAGGGTCTTCTGCAGTGAACGTCCCCTGGGAAAATGTAATACGCACGTTTTACACCGGGCCGTCCCAAAGCGGACGGCGTTTCCGTACTTTCTCTTGGCTCCGAAGCCCATGCTTCCACTCTGCCCTGGGCCCGATTTAGGTACAACGGGGCCCCAAGCACAAAATCGAATAGCCCACCCCTCCCAGAAAAAAACTCCTCCACATTTATTAAAAAATACTAGTTATAATAGGTTTTTTATAGAAACACAAAAAAATTCGCTAGTTGTTTATAGAATTGAACTTTTTTTAAATGTTAATGCATTTTTAATTTCTTGTCTACAAATTCATTTTTTTTTAAATTTCTAATTGCTTGAATCACATTTTCTTTCTACTCTTGGTTTGGTTTGGTTTTTTCATGTTTCCGGGCGCGTCAACTGCTTTGGTCATTAGTCTCGTTAGTGTAGTGCATGTTTTTTTCTCGGGAGATGGCGGTGGTCTTCCCCCGCTGGATGGCGAATTCCGGCGCCGACCTACCGTCGGCTAAAGGGTTTCCCCCTAACCAGGACTCTCCCACCAGCGGGCCACCGCCCCAGCCGGGACAAGCTCTAAGCTCCCGACTGGTCTCCCGTAATATGTGGTAGTGTAGTGCATTTTAGTGTAAGTGTGTGTGTAAGGGGGAGGGGATACGACAAGGAAGAGGAAGGAAAGATCGCGCGCGGTCCGTGGCCCGTTCGGTAGGGTACTGCTCCGGCATTCGCCTGGTGTTGATCGAAGAAACCACGGAAAACTACCGATCAGAGCAGCCACCCGCTAGAATTCTCCTCCTGACGGCAACTGAATTCGACCTAGCTGAAAAGCTAGTGTCGAAAATCCTGCTGCCGTCTGGGACCTCCCGTTCAGAGGGACTGCGAAGACGTCAGTTGATGCAATGAACTTCCTCTCACGGTGGGAACCTCAGGTCAGGGTTACAGCAATGGCAACAGTTGTTTCTAAGGGCTACAGTTAACGAAAAAAATATATATTTATCTTCACATCCTTCCGCAAAGTAGGTGTCAAGTGGCTTAATCCCCTTCTTCTGTCCACAATCATCCTCAAGCATTTCTCAGTGTCAGAAGATTTACACGTCGTTGGCTCGGCGCGGTGGAGACAGGGGAGCGGCGTTGTGAAGTTAATTTCCTGGGTAATTTCAGTGTCTCGACCTCTGAACGGCGACAGTTAGGCTCAAGCGATTATGTTTGCCACGGAGAAACAGCGCACGTGATGTCTCGCAGATAACTTGCTTTCGGGGTCCGAAGTCTTGGGCGCAGACAGTTATAAGCGGAAACGGCCTGATTGCGCTCATGCGCAAATGGGAAGACCAGAAGTATAAAGTACCGAAATACCAGTAATAATAATATAATTGTCACCTTCCGTCCCTTTTGGACGCACTTACGATCGGAGAATATGTTCCGCATACGTAAAGCTATCCAAATTGTGACCTTGTTACTGAGTAACAATGTATATTAATAATTAAATTAGCTCAAAGAATTGGTCGCCCCGACCGGGATTCGAACCTTGGCCTTCTGGTTTACTTTGTTGGTTAATTCAATTATTTGTATACATTGTTGTACGGTCTCTCTTCAGATCTTCACTTCCCTTGGTCGGGTTATAGGATCAATAATAATAATAATAATAATAATAATAATAATATAATATAAAAATAGAGAATTCCTGGGATGTTCTACTGATTGGGAAACGATTGATTGAAACGTCTAGAGATTAACATTCGTTCGTGTCTTGTCTCTGCGAGATCGTCCGAGCCTAGACCAGCAATGGTCAGGTGAAGGTCTCTGCACGTAGTGCAGAGAATGTAAAATTCGAAATTAATAATAATAATAATAATAATAATAATTATTATTATTATTATTACTATTATTATTACTATTATTATTATCATCGAGTAAAGTGGCTCAAGCCGTTACGCGCTGACCTCGTAATATCCTCGGTCATACAGGCGAATACTGGAATGGTCAATAAAAAGCCCACGATAACCTCTCATCATCATCAAATTTATAATTTGAATCTCATTTCTGATAGTTTTATTCAGCAATTAGTAAAATGTTTGTGTAGTAAAAAAATTATGAACAATGGGGCACAGAAAGTCGTTCTCCCCCTCTCTTGTTTTAGGAACAGAAGAAGAGCGAAAACGCATAGGAGGAAGAGACAGAAAAGAAACTGCGTTGCGTAAAGCATTCGCGACGCTCTGTTGTAAACAAAGCGTAACTAAGGGAAAGAAGTCGGCGTAGCACTTACGTTTAAAAAAGGCAGCGATAGAACTGTCGATAAACCCACAGCGATAAAGGCGGCAATGAAACCTCGTTGCTTTGGCAAAGTGACGCGGGCGGCACTTGTTCAACGGCGCCGGCGACGTCGGCTGAATTGATCAAGGCCGCGACGCAAACGAGGGTCAAGGACACTGGACGGATTCACTCACAGCGGAGGCGGAGGTGGCGGCTGGAATGCGGATTGATTGGTTGATTCATGTTCCCGAACGTAACTAATGTGGACAACAATCTCGTTCGTGTTTTAATATCTGGAGATGGCAGAGATCTTCCCCGGCTGGATGATGAGATCCGGCGCCGACCTACAAGTAGGCTAGTGGGATTTCCCTTTCCAGGTATCTCCCACAGGCGGGACAAGCACTAATTGATTGATTAGATATTCTGGGTGAGTCAACATGTACCAACAAGTGTCAACATGATGAAAGTCAAAATCTCAAGTTATTTATTCCAGTAAATGGATGAACTCAAAACTCTGGATGTGCATGAACTCAAAACTCGCATTTTTGGAATGAGGTACTATTACAGATCACGATCAGTACCGGAAGAGGTGGCTGAAGGCATCAAGTGACGTCGCTGCAGTGCCTCTAACTGGGTAGTCTTAGGTTCGAGTCCCGACGTTGGGAAGATTTTCGACACTAGCTTTTGAGCTATGTCGAGTTCAGTCTCCGTTTGGAGGAACGTTCTAGCGGTCGGATGTTCTGATCGGTAGTTTTCGGTGGTTTCTCCGATCAATACCTGGCGAATGCTGGAGCAGTACTCTGAGAAACGGGTCATCGACCATCACTCATATCGGGAGACCGGCCGGGAGCTTAGAGCTTGTCCCGGCTGGGGCAGTACCGATGATAGCCGACGGTAGGTCAGCGGCGGATTCACCATCCAGCGGGGGAATATTAGCGCCCCCCGGGAGAAAGCATGCACTAAACTTACGGTAATAATGACCTATTCAGTTGACGCGCCCGGAATCACCAATCAATCAATGAAATCAAAATTCCACGAGGGGTATGTTTCATCATGTATGGAAGTGAACTATGATGGCGACAGCGAAGGAAATTCTTGTAGACCTGGCGTCCGATGCGACGTGGCCGTGGTTCCAGCGGTGGCGGTAGTGGTGACGGTAGCGGTGACGGTAGCGGTGACGGTAGCGATGACGGTGGCGGCGACGGTAGCGGTGACGGTACCGGTGACAGTAGCGGTGACGGTAGCAGTGACGGTAGCAGTGACGGTAGCGGTGACGGTAGCGGTGACGGTAGCGGTGACGGTAGCGGTGACGGTAGCGGTGACGGTAGCGGTGACGGTAGCGGTGACGGTAGCGGTGACGGTAGCGGTGACGGTAGCGGTGACGGTAGCGGTGACGGTAGCGGTGACGGTAGCGGTGACGGTAGCGGTGACGGTAGCGGTGACGGTAGCGGTGACGGTAGCGGTGACGGTAGCGGTGACGGTAGCGGTGACGGTAGCGTGACGGTACGGTGACGGTAGCGGTGCGGTAGCGGTGACGGTAGCGGGTAGCGGTGACGGTAGCGGTGACGGTAGCGGTGACGGTAGCGGTGACGGTAGCGGTGACGGTAGCGGTGACGGTAGCGGTGGACGGTAGCTGACGTAGCGGTGACGGTAGCGGTGACGGTAGCGGTGACGGTAGCGGTGACGGTAGCGGTGACGGTAGCGGTGACGGTAGCGGTGACGGTAGCGGTGACGGTAGCGGTGACGGTAGCGGTGACGGTAGCGGTGACGGTAGCGGTGACGGTAGCCGGTGACGGTAGCGGACGGTAGCGGTGACGGTAGCGGTGACGGTAGCGGTGACGGTAGCGGTGACGGTAGCGGTGACGGTAGCGGTGACGGTAGCGGTGACGGTAGCGGTGACGGTAGCGGTGACGGTAGCGGTGACGGTAGCGGTGACGGTAGCGGTGACGGTAGCGGTGACGGTAGCGGTGACGGTAGCGGTGACGGTAGCGGTGACGGTAGCGGTGACGGTAGCGGTGACGGTGGAGGTAGCGGTGACGGTAGCGGTGACGGTAGCGGTGACGGTAGCGGTGACGGTAGCGGTGACGGTAGCGGTGACGGTAGCGGTGACGGTAGCGGTGACGGTAGCGGTGACGGTAGCGGTGACGGTACGGTGACGGTAGCGGTGCGGTAGCGGGCGGTGCGGGAGGGGCGGCAGCGGCGGAAGCGAGGACTTACATCACAGGCGAATCCGCGGAGGCGGCGTCGGCGGCGCGGGAACCTGCGCGCGGAGGAAGGCAGCGGCGCCAGGATGCCCGCAATTGAGCCGCTATCCTTTTTAATTACCGCCCGACAACCCTCCCCCCACAACCTGACTCCGCCGCCGTTATAATGGAGCGCCTTCCAAACCTGCTCGCGGGGCTAGCCATTGAGTGAGCGAGTGAGTGTATTGATTCTGAGCACGTCAGTTACTGAGGTCGTTAGTCCGGTAAGTTTAGTTGTTCAGTGTTATATTGCGGGTGATGATGGTGTTCCAATCTAAGCTGAAATATGAGAGAGGAACACCCAGTACCGATCTACAACTCGGCTGCAGAGGTCTCCCCTTCCAGGTATTTTCTCCCAAACATGAATAGTAGTGTAGTGCATGAAAGTGTATGTATTCACTCGACAACGCCCCCTTCCATCCGCCTACCTCCCGCCGCCCTTATAATGAAGTGTCTTCCAAACCTGCTTGCGAATAGCCATTGAGTGAGCGAGTAAGTGAGAATTGATCCTGAGCGCGTCATCAGCACCAGGAGAAAGGTGGGGGCAAAGATGAAAGAAAGATCGCACGCGGCCCATAGACCTTTTACTAAGATACAACTCTGGCAATCGCGTCGTATTGATAGGCTAAAAACACGACAAACCTACCGATCAGAGCACTCGGAAACTAGATTTCTTTTCCAGACAGCGCTTGATTTTGACTTAAAATTCTATCACCATAGGGACTCGAACCTAGCATCCCCCGGTGACAGGTGCTTGATCACGGTAGCATGATTACGAGAGCTTGAAGGGTGGGGAAGAAGCTGACCATTGCGTGTTTACGTAGTGGTGACTTGCCAATATGCTAGTTGTAAGAGCAAAGTTATATTTCGTGAAGAGAAGTTGTATTTTGAGACTTATAAAACAGTATTTTTGACGATTTTATAGTATCAACATATCAATCGTTTCATGTTGAATTTGTTACTCTTCAATTATTATTATTATTTAAAATATTATTAATAAAATTTTATTCATTGTTAGCGTTCAATTATATTAATTTATGATAGAATATTATACATGCATTCAAATTAACAAATAATATTTGATATTATAAATAATATTATATTATATTATAATATAATATATTATATTATAATATATTATAATATAATATACTATATTATAATATAATATATTATATTATATTATATTATAATATAATATATTATATTATAATATATTATATTATATTATATAGTATATTATAAAATAATCAACGTTTTCTTTCAGATACGAGATGATGCTCGAATCTAGGAACAAGATTGATGTACGTACGCAGAATTTAAAGTTCCATTAATCTCGAACAAATAAGAAAAAGAAGAAGAGCCGTATAAGAAACGACGACTGCATCCATAAATGTGATGAATGAGATGCATCGAAAGAGGAAAGTGATCGATGTTGTTTTGTAGAGAAAGGAAAAAGGAGCAAAAATTCATAACTTATGACGAAATCGAACAGACGTACAAAAAATAACGATAAATGCTGAAGAGGTGCATGTGAAAAACGATATGCTTTCAGATGCGGAGACTGATAGAATAACGGTAAGCGCCACGCAAGCATTGGATTCAATCAGTTTCGGATGCCCTTACGATATAACGTTTTAGCCGAAGCTACTTTTTATTCGGGAATAACAAATGAAAGAAATTGGGCAAAAATATTAGAGCACACATCGGGCAAAAATATTTTCCCCAATGTGTGCTCGAGAGTACAAACGATGCAAAACGTAAAATCGATGCCCGATATATATCTGTCAGATATATCCGTCTTTATATCTATCAGTTCTATATCTGTCAGCTCTTTTCGCTTGTTAACGATGTTTCCTCTCTGTTTAAATTGATATTTTACTTGTAGTACATAGCTTTCCCTAGATATTTAAGTTTACTTAACGACACATTTCGAAATATTTATCTTGTAACATTAATACTTACATTGTACAGATGTAAAAAAATCACCTCATGAGCTGATAGACATTCATTTGGAAGAAGAGCAGGTAAAAGCTTAAATATGAATAGATGTAAAAGCTTAAATATGTGAGCTGAAATATAGAGGCTTGTACAAATATTCGATCAGGTGAGCCGAAATGAAGCGAAGGGGCAGGAGACGCGACGGAATGAGATAGGCCTAAATGAGTCGAGTTCAAACAATGAGAAGCGAAACGCGGCGAGAAGGGACGGGGTTGGGTAGAAAGAGACAGAGACACAGAAGTGACAAAAAGGGTGAGGCGAAGTGAAACGAGACAAGGTGGAACGAGAAGTGGGTCGAGTGCGGCGAGGTTGATGGGAGGTGATGCCAGACGGGACGGAATGAAGTGAAACAAGACCAGGCGTGTTGTGAGAAGGCGTGACGTTAACGGCAAGGCGAGGCAAGATAAGCTCAGACAAGGCGGAGTATGGCAAGACGGGGCGAGACGAGTCGCAGAGGAGCGATTGATTGATTGATTGATTTTTTCGTGTTTCCGGGTGCTTCAACTGCATTGGTCATTTGTCCCGTTAGTGGAGTGCGTGTTTATTTGTCGCGAGATGGCTGTGATCTATCCCCGCTGGATGGCGAGATCCGGCGCCGACCTACCGTCGGCTAGCGGGGTTTCCCCCCAACCAGGACTCTCCCACTAGCGGGGCACCGCCCCAGCCGGGACAAGCTCTAAGCTCTCGACCGGTCTCCGGGAATATGTGGTAGTGTAGTGCATGTTAGTGTAAGTGTGTGTATAAGGGGAGAGGATAAGACAAGGAAGAGCAAGGACAGATCGCGCGCGGTCTGTGACCCGTTTGGTAGGGTACTACTCCGGCATTCGCCTGGTGTTGAATGGAGAAACCAAGGAAAACTACCGATCAGAGCAGCCGGCCGCTAGAATTCTCCTCCTGATAGCGACTGAATTCAACCTAGCTGAAAAGCTAGTGTCGGAAACCCTGCCGCCGTCAGGAGTCGAACCTACGACCTCCCGGTCAGAGGCGCAGCAGAGACATCACTTGATGCACTAAGCTACCGCTTTTTTTCCTGACTAGATATCCCCCACCAGTGGGACGCCGCCCCAGCCGGGACAATCTCCAAGCTTCCGGCCGGTCTCCCGGCATGTGCGGTAGAGTAGTGCATGCAAGTATAAGCGTGTGTAAGGGATAGGACAAGGAAGAGGAAGGAAAGATCTTGCGCGGTCTGTGGTCCATTTGTTAGGGTACTGCTCCGGTATTTGCAGTGTTGCAGGGTATATGCGGCGTTGATCGGAGAAACCTCGGAAAACTACCGATCAAAGCAGCCGGCCGCAACAATTCTCCTCCAGACAGCTACAGTTCTCCTCCCGAAAAGTCGACCCTGCTCTCTAGCTAATGTCCTGAAATCCTCCCACCGTCATCACACAAACCTGATACTGCGGTTTTCTGCATTCGTACAGCGTACGATCAAAATGGCGTCATACATTGACGACTTTCCATGAAATTATGCGTTTGATCTCTGTTACTTTGAACCACTGAGGATGGGAAGTGTGTTCCCGAAACACGTGTCTGGATATATGTAATCATATTAAAATTACATTTCATACTATTGTGGTAGATACCTCATTGACCCCAGATAGTTTATTGCGGTTTTTACTTTGCTGCGTCTGATATTTCATCAACTGTTACGGTGCCATCCAATCGGCACCTTTAAACGTCACTACTGTGACGTCACTATGGCGACGTTCAAGCTCCCGATTGGATGAAACCGTCAACAGCTGACGAGCCACACGCACGGGTAGAAAAATCGCACTATAGGACGTCCCAGCAGTAGGATCTACAGCGACCTCAACTGATGCCTTGAGCCAACGAAACTAGTCGTTTATGACTTTAGACTTTAGCCAACGTAACTAGTCGTCCCAGACAGCAGAAAACTCATGATGATGGCTAAGCCATCGAAAGTTGCTATTATTGAAATAAATACTATTGTTGACAATGACAACGCCTTCAATCATTTCAATTAAGTCGGTCAGGCCAATTGTGGCGGTGGGCGTTCTGGAGGGTCAGTCCCATGGGCATAGCGCGGTAGGACGGGATGGAAGGAGACGAGACGATACAGGGCGGGGAGGGGTGTGGTGGTGATAACAGGCGAGGGGTGGACTGCGCGTGGGTGTTCGGGGGGGGCGGGAGGGGGCGGAAAGAGGCGTCCCGGACGTGCGGGCAGGCGAGGTGGAGGAAGAGCGATGCAGGGCGGGGGGGTGCAACAGGCGAGGCGGGCGTGCGCTGGGAGTGGGTGTTCGTGTGGAGGGGCGGGGCGTGGAGGGCCGGAACAGAGGCGTCCCGTGGAACGTCGCCGGGCAGGCGCGGGAAGGGGTGACAACAGGCGAAGAGAAGCGTGGACTGCGAGTGGCTGTTCGCGGAGGGTGGCGAGGAGGCGGGCGGGGGCGGGGAAGAGCCGGTCCCGTGGGCGTGGCGGGCCCAGCGCGCAGGCGGGTTGGCCGTGGGGTGCCAACAGGCGAGGCGAAGCGTGGCCCGTGCGTGGGAGACGGCAGTGAGGGGGGCGTGGCAGGGGGGCTGTGGGGCGTGGGCGTGCAGAAGCGTTGGCGCGCGTCGCTGTTAAATGAAGCCTACCCCCCTGGAGCGATCGATGCCCGCCTCCCCTCCCTTTCTCTTGGGCGCTGTCGCCGCGGGGCGCTCACGGTAGGGGTGGGGGCGGAGGCGGAGGGGACCCCGGCTCCATGTGAGGGCGGCAGCGTCGCGTTGCAGCACGCGCCACCAGCCGCTGCCACGCGCACGCACACGCACAGACAGAAGCACACACGCGCGTAGAAGCACATAGCACACGTATACCCCCATATCCACCCGCGGACGCACGCACACACGCAGCGCACGCACGCACACACGCCGCACACCGCAGACGCCGCACACCACCACACCCGCACAACGAAACACCGCCACCACACACACGCACAAATTATTCGCACTCACACTTACACCAACACATGTAACACGTACTAACTCGCGTTGAAGAACATACACATACGCCATCACTCACGCGCAGGCACTGGCACTGGGACACAGACAGACACGCACAAGCACGTACGTACATCCGTAGATAAACGCACACATCACGCTCATCTCCGTACACGCGACGGTTACACGAAAACCCGACACACCAACACACAACTAATTCGCGTTCAAGTTCAACACACACGTCATCACTCACGCACAGACACAGAGGCACACACGTGTACAAGCACGTACATACGCACACATCACGCTCACATCCACACACCAAAGGCACACAGACACACAACACGCAGCAAAAACACACATTTCACATCTTCAAACACACACACGCACTCACACAAGTACACACATATACACCGACAAGTATTTTCACGTCACAAGCTCATACCCACCCACGCACGCCTGCTCGTACATGAACACACGTACGAATTCGCACATTGTCACACAAACACATGCACATTCATAAAAGCTGTAGCATACATGTGCTGGCTCACGGGCACGTGCATATATGCACTCGAATGTGTTCATACGTATTGAGTAACTTTTTCTGTGATATAAAAGAGTCCTTTTCGTTTTAATATTTTTCTTCATTTTATTCAATTTTTTTTTAGAAAAACACTTTTTTAAATATCAGTTTACGTCAGGTTATTAGTTTCCGGAGCTGCAGCGAGCAGCGCTCACGAGTTGCAAAAATATATCAATCACCCGCCTCATGGTGATAAAAAAGTGTTTTAGCAACAAATTGTTAGCCGTTGGGAGGTTTTTTCGCTTTGTGAATAAAATACAAGCCGGATGTCAAAAACAGAACTTTAAAACACAATAGCCAAGGAATACTACCGGTGAAAACCGTCGTCCCCTTCAATTACGCTTGAGACAGCGGCTGCATTGGAACAGCAACCATTTAGCTAGTGTCCGAAACGGACCGCATCTTCTCATGTCCAAAACATCACCCATCCATTCACGCTTCCCATACGTCATTCTCTCCTGTCACCAGTTCATCTGGGGGATGGAGGGATAAGAAAGATTGTTTTTGCTCCATGTTAAAATCACACACATGCTGAGGAGTACAATCTCTGTACAGGCAGCACGACTAAACAGACACATACGCAGAAACGGGCCGCCTTCGGGTCTGGAAGCCTCGACCCTCCCGATCAACGGTGCAGCTCAGGAATGATTTTTCCTAAATATCGATGATGTTATTCAATTTTAAGCTTTGGGACCTGTTGACGTGGCCAGACCACAATTTTTCAACTATTAGACGAGACACTTCAGATCCGAAATAGACCAGATATTTTCAAGAATTTGATGAGATAGGTTATCACTATAATACTAGACCTGACTTCATTACCATGATTTGGTGGGATAAATTACCTCTCCACTACCAACTAGATTTCAGTTAAACGATTTGATGAGATGAATACCAAATCAGATTCACTATACCAACCAACCAAACCAGATTTCATTACAACGAGGTATGTTACTACTACAATTCCAGAGCAGATTTTACTCCAATGATTTGTTGAAATAGGTTACGACTATGTTATCAGACGGTGTCACCTCTGAGATATGGCAGCCGATGAAATCTTGAGTTCGAAAATAAATTCCAACTCGACAAGACGGCGACTAATTCAATTCCATTCCATTCCCAGCGAAGGAAACAAGGTGGCAGCTGCGATAGTCTGTGATGTACGAGGCAATTTCAAAGACTTCCGCTCAATTTCCTCGCGTTCCCGCTCCACACACGTACGACAAAACGTGCCTCCCCCCTCTCCCACCCCGCGTCTCTCCTTTGTCTCTTTGTCCCCTCCACAATGACACCACCGGTGCGTGCGGCAGTTGTACGTTCCCGTTCCAAGCGAGCACGGAGGTTTCTGCTGCAGAGGTGTGGAGATGAGTAGGGCAAGGGGACCGCAATTACAGAAATGAGAGCGATGTTAAGCAGGCTTCACTCGTCCAGGTGCAGGGCATGATACAAAGCGGGTAGCGGGATGGGAATGGTACAGAGCACCACAATGTGACAACAGATTTTTATTTGGCGCATCAAAAAGAGATAGTTTCTGTGCTTTAAAATAGTATCGTTACCTGACAGTTGTCCACAGACACTAAGCATTGTTATTTTGATGGATTGTCTATTTATATTTTTTCGTCATAAACTTTGAATCCCAAAATTATTTATTCTTCTTCTTCACTTCATGGATTAGGCTTGAGCCTGTTCCGTCTTTACATGTTTTCCTGACATCGTTTTTTGGGTCTGCTCACGTCTCTTCTTCAATGCGGTTGATAAAGAAATTATAATTTAGGCAGTCTTGTATTATCCGTTCTGTGCGTATGTTGATACCAGTTGTTTCAGTATTTGGTTATTTTGCTTCCAAAAATTATTTTATGACAAAATTATTTTAAGACAATTCTATTCACAAATTAATATCTTTCATATTTATTTTATTGTTGAATACATAATATTTTTCGTTTTATTTCCCAACGTTTCGACGTTGTATTTCAGTGTCTTCTTTAGGTACTTGGTTCCAATTTGAGATATTCTGTTAGATGCGCAAGGGTCCACGAAGACATACAACTACGTAAAGATCTTTCTTTCTCCTTTCAAGTCGCCCTTACAATCATATTTTTCTGTATTAATAAATAACAGCTCTGTGCAGAGAAATGTAGTGGGAAGACGACGATTGTAAGGTTTTTAATATCAGAAAGGAACTGAGAATTCAAGAATTACATTTTTTCACCTACGAAAATAACATTGCACACGAATCCCTTACTTTTAGGTCATAAAGCATATTCAGGATTGTTTTTAAGATTTTTCTGAAGCCATTATTGAGTGAAATTTGCTTTTATATGAATATTAGTTTTTATTTGTTTTGCGATTTCTTACAAGAATATGAACAGAGAACAGATGACCAGAAACACATATCTTACAGATGTACTTCAGCCAAGAGAATCATTTAATGCCATAAGTCTTGGCACAACTGAACTTTACGAGAAAACCGAAATTCGGAACACGATTCCAAATCTGATCAGCAGATGTACGTCGGAAAACGCTTATAAACATACTATTATAGCGCCATGTGTTTCCGACACAATGGTTTCTCGATTGAAGTAGACATTTCAATAGATTAACTCTATAAATAGATATTTATGTCACGAGCGAGTCCTCTAAACGAGTCTTTAAGGACGCAGCCGGAAGATTAACTGCGAGGCGGAGCGATAGCGAAGCCGAGTAGTTAACCTTCCGGCTAAGTCCTTAAAGACTAATAGAGGACGAGTTACATACAATGATTTTTGTTATTTTTTGTTATTTTAGTTTATCGCTTATTAAAAATAAACTTTTATCACTTTCGCGAGTTCAGAATTGTCATTACTCTTGATTTTTTGTAGCAAGGGTTGGTGGTACTGGATGCTTTGTTTGTGATCAGACAGTTGAATGTTTTTTCTACTAATGCAAGCAGAATCTAAACCCGAGAGTCCATAGTGTTCATAGCAACGGCCGCTAAAATGATCGAGAGTCCATTAAAAATATTTTAGCGGCCGTTGCTATGGACGCGCTCTTAAAGCAGTATTTAGATGGTTGGTTGCTAAGGGGCTAAGTGCGTGTTTACTAACGTAAATAACAAAAAATCATTTAAATCACATTCAGTTAAGACAATATTTTATTCAATACATCAAGTAATATACCAACACCACAACAGCTTTATCGCTCTCACACTTCAGATGTGAGTGTCAAGAATTCGTAACATGAATTTAGCACGCACTTTTATTTCATTGCATTTTGATAGAGAATGAAAAACAAACTCGATTCGTGTGTAATTTAAGCATGTTTCAGGACGTGAACTCGAAATGATATTCTGTCGTTTCATGTTTTCGGAAACCATTTTAACGATTCTCGTTTGAATACAAGCTATAACAAATGCATTTACATAATTACAGGGCGACCAACTGAACTAATACCAACATGTAAATTCATTAAAACCGAATTTGCATCTCTCCGGGATGTATTCCGATGATAAATTGCCGACAAAACCGTAGTTACAAGGCATCGATCCGAAAGCATGTCAGCGAACTTGGAGGAATTTGAAGTGCTGAAATATAACCGTTCAGTTTATTTTAAATACCTTATCTGGAGAATGATTCGTTACGTCTCACAAGACCGGTGAAACTAATTGTAGTGTTACAAAAGCACACATTTTCTCATATTATTTGTATCTATTTCAAAATATTATAATACTGAAACTTGTATTCAACTACTCCAATATATATATATATATATATATATATATATATATATATATATATATATATATATATATATGAAAAACGTTTCAGAAAAATTGCTGGGGATTCAGATTTGCAATTTTAGAAATTACAGAGGTTGTAATGAAAATTTGACTTACACTATTTTTATAATGTTGCTCAATTCGCGCAAAAAATGTGAAGAAAAAAAAAGGTCATTCTGGGATTCAAATTCCATCCTGAAAATTTATAAGCACCAGTGCGCTACCCAGTAAATGAAGCAATGCTAATATTGAGAATACAACGAAGAAATAATTATACTCCAAAACTTTGGATGTTTGCTAAAATGTCATAAGAGAACATTGGTTTGGTGTTTACAAATGGATTCAGTGCAGCTGGGTTGTAAATATTAAAATGCTCCAGATTCGTTCAGAAAACAATTAAATTGTTTCCTTTTTTAATTTAAAACCTTTCGTGAAATAGCACTTATGTCAAATAAACAGTATACTCCATTTAGTATTGAGCTCTATTGTGAATGGGGAATTAATGCGCGTGTCTGACACAAAGATGAAAAAATATTATCGATGATTAAAGGGTGTTCTCTTAACACAGTGTATCACATGAAAAATACACAAAGAACTAATATTAAAAGATCCATGTCACAGAAGCAATACTGAATAGCATACGCAGCTGTTACTCTTGTCCATTGCATTACGCAAAAGGTAAAAACAAACACAGAACGTGCGTTGTCACATGACATCGTAGTTTCCTTTCATATACACACTCAAAAGTGAACACTTATAGCATCGCAATAAATCATTTATCAGGCGATTTTTACATTTATTAATGTACCTTATTCTTCATTGCATCCTTATCCTTCGTACCTTCGTTGCTTTATAGTCACAAAGTTTTTTGCATCTGAAAAACTTGTGGTAAGCAGTCGGGTCTTATTGCAGTGAGATGAATCGACGCGAGGATCTCTAACAGATCGTAATATTTATGTAACAAAAGGAGTCAATGGGCTAATTTTAATTATTCTTTCATTAACACATTGATGCTAAGTTGACCTGACATCCCGTTTTAGCCGGCCCAGATCCCTTTTTTATTTCTTATTTTCAATACATGACCTGTATTAATGTTGCACCATTTGTGCTTGTATATGCTTTATCACTATCGATATAATGTTACCGAGAAATTCAATGATCCGAACCTTCTGCTTCTGTGAATTTCTGTGCATTCTTAGCAAGCAATCTTATTGAGGAATACTTCATATTGTTATGTGCAAGTGCCCCGTTTTTTAGTCAATAGAAAGTCACATTGTCCTTTTTTTAGGGGAGTTACGATTTGGCCGCATTAATTGAAGCCGAAGTTCGACCGATACTCTTTCTTCAGTGGTGAACCCTGAACATTATTTTAAGTATACGGCACTTTTTGGAAGCTACCTTTACCGTTGTCTTTTATTGTGAGCGTTTCCGAATTCCCAATACTATGAAATTCCGTCCTTAATAATTGTTCTATAAGACAATTACACAAACCACTAACTTCTGGATCATTGACACACTCCATTTTCACAAAAACTTCTGAGAAAAGTAACTTACGAACGACCAGAGAAGGACTGTTCACCGCAATATTTTGCGGTGCCTGCCGACCGTCCAGACGTGCATCCTCTCCTCTCCCCGCCCTTGAAACATGAGGAGCCCTAGGTTATCGCGGCTGGCATGCGGTGCCTTCCCCTGCGCTAGCGAATTCTCTGGGAAGCATTATTAACTGTTTGAAACTTCACACTCTAACGCATTTCATAGCGCATACAGGATGCGGAAGACTGGCTGGCTCTCTGTAGCAAACAGAGTAATATTGTCGCATCTGTTTTAAAGTTTTAAAAATTTCAATACCTTTTTAGAGGATTATCAGGCTTAAAAAATATTTTTATTCACTTCCATTTACTAGGTATACAGTCGGTATACGCGGTGTGTCGGAGAATTCGCCACTGTTTTGCTTACTACTCGAGAGTCCCAAACCCGAGCATAGTTCGAGTGCACGTTTCTCGTCTTTCCGTGGACGTGCCCGAGTATACGTCCATGCTGGGCACCGTGGAGATGTCTCCATTGTTATTCTTGTTATTCTACCATATGTTGCCCAATTTAAGAACTATTTTGCTAAATGCAAACCGGGAGCGGTACCTCAGTGCATCAACTGATGTCACTGCAGCGCCTCTGACCGGGAGGTCGTAGATTCCCACTCCCCACGGCGGCAGGATTTTCTGGCGCCGACCTACCGTCGGCTAATGGGGTTTCCCCCTAACCAGGACTCTCCCACCAGCGGGGCACCGCCCCAGCTGGGACAAGCTCTAAGCTCCCGACTGGTATCCCGGAAATGTGGTAGTGTAGTGCATGTTAGTGTAAGAGTGTATGTAAGGGGAAAGGATAGGACAAGGAAGAGGAAGCGCGCGCGGTCCGTGGCCCGTTTGGTAAGGAACTACCCCGGCATTCGCCTGGTTTGATCGGAGAAACCACGGAAAACTACCGATCAGAGCAGCCGGCCACTAGAAATCTCCTCCAAACAGCGACACAATTCGACCTAGCTGAAAAGCTAGTGTCGAAAATCTTGCCTACGTCAGGACTCGAACCTACGACCTGCCGGTGACAGGCGCTTGCACTCCAGTTGAGCAGAAACACCGCCACCTTCAGGAAGAGAAATTACACTACGCGTATTGGACTAATGACCATAACAGTCGATTCGCCCTGACACATTAAATAATCAATCAATCAACCCTCGTCTACGAAGCATCGGCGGCGAGCTGGAATATACGATCTCGCAGCTGGTACTAGTCAATCAAATCATTCTTTTTCACACGTACAAAGCCACCAACATCGCCAATGAAAAGCGATAAACTGTCACTTCCTTAAAACACGCAGCAGTTAGTTACATCAGAGATACGTTTATAAACCAGATATAATGCGGTAGCTCTGTTCCGGAAGCGCTTTAGCGAGTTTCAACGCAGTCGTCGGTCGGCAATGCTTCTCGGCGCAGGCAGAAAAACAGGCGCATACCTCTACGCGTTGATCCACGACCAGACTCCAGTGAACCGGCAGCCGAAGGCGGAACGCTCTCACGGTCCAAGAACTTGCAAAAAGCGGTCAACATTTTCATCAACTGGCGTCTACGAACTCTGCCACGGGGTGAGGCATTTCTTTTTTTTTTTTTTTTTTTTCAAAAAATTAAACATCGATACTGCAATTTCAGTGGACAGACGTTTTGACGTCAATCGATTTTTCCATATCCACAGCGTTAGAGGAAGTAATTTACTACTGACCACTTGTTTTTTTCTAACGTGGCGTCTGAAGACAGTATCTCCAAGATGAAATTCGGCACGGCTTTTTGAGTCATTCTCAGTCCTGCCGGAAGATGTCGCATGATCGCGATCGCATCAAGCAGTGCTGCAGATTAAGCGACTCCAGCGGCAGGACTGAAAATGACTCAAAAGTCGTGCCGAATTTCATCTTGGAGATACTACCTTCGGCCGCCAATTTAGAAAAACCCAAGAATAGGAACAAGATTGACCCTCTCTTCTGTTACAAGAACCCGGAAATAGAGTTTTTCTGTCAAAAATTCGTCGGTATCCGACGCACGATTACAATACTTTCTCTTCTTACGATGTAAGGAGGAGAAAGTAAAAAGAGGGCATGGCTAGTTAAGAGTGCATGGCTAGTTAAAAGAGTGCATTGGTAGTTAAAAGAGGGCATGGCTAGTTAAAAGAGGGCATGGCTAGTTAAAAGAGTGCATTGGTAGTTAAAAGAAGACATGGCTAGTTAAAAGAGTGCATTGGACTAGTTAAAAGAGACATGGCTAGTTAAAAGAGGGCATTGGAGTTAAAGAGAGCATGGCTAGTTAAAAGATTGCATTGGTAGTTAAAAGAGGGCATGACTAGTTAAAAGAGTGCATTGGTAGTTAAAAGAGGGCATGGCTAGTTAAAAGAGGGCATGGCTAGTTAAAAGAGGACGAATGGTAATCCCGCATTCAGCACCTTCACTTCATAGGTTATAACAGCAAACATTCACATAATTATACCCCGGACCGCCACCGAGCGTACATAAGACGGGTGAGCGCGTAGCCTAACGGAAGAGTTTGTGGAAGCGCCGGTTCGGTGACACGGCGGCCGCTGCGCCGTCGAACCCGCTCGGCGGCCACGCCGCGCCGCACCGGCAGGGCTCCCCTGCAGACCGCACGCGGTCGCCAGCGGCGCCATGGCGCGGTGCGGCGAGAGGCAATCGGGGCAGCCGTAACTGTGCAACCACATAGCCACACCGCCACCCCCGCCCCCCGCAGCCCCCCCACGGGCAGCGCATGAAAACCGGCCCCCCGGGAAACCCCTAACGCCACCAGACGCCCGCCACCTGACGCCACGGCACCACGGGCCACGCCACCCGGTGCACGCCACCACGGTGCCACGCCACCTCGGTGCCACGCCACCACGGCGCCACGCCACCACGGTGCCACGCCACCATAACGCCACGCCACCATTACGACACGCCACCACGATGCCACGCCACCACGGTGCCACGGCACCATGGTGACCCGCCACCATGGTGACCCGCCAACATGGTTCCACGCCATCATGGTGACACACCACTATTGTACCATGCTACACCACACCGTCTCGTCACACCACGGCACCACGCGAATCTATACCAAACCACCATCCCACGCCAGACTGCCAAATAACACGCCCCATTCCATGCCACGCAAACATGCTTCCACGCCATGCTGCTATTTTTCGCCGCCAGGACACGATATATTTATGAATTATGATTTTACCCAACCGTCATAAATTATTCAAGAATCTCTGTGACATGTTTTGACGCCACTAGTATGCAATTAAATTCTTTTTATACAAAACAATTACCACTTATTTATCGCATCATATTCAAAATTTACTTGTATTGCGCTAAAAGAATCAGTTTTTTAGATAACATTTTGTAATCGTACGTGCCTTCTACACGGGATACTAATGAAACTAGGTATGGGGAAAGGGCACTTTCACAGTCAATGCAAGCTTAATAATCATATGTTTGTAAGATGCGATAATATGCTTGTAAGATAAAGAATTGTTTGCATGTCTCCTTTCACGAAATTCCCGTGAACACACGCAGTTACTACTTTAGACATTATAAATAATTTGTAGCAGAAAACAATTGTAAAAATCCGTGACGGTGGCGCTCCATGACACTAGCTGCTGATCCCGGAACTAAAATTAAAAGTTTATTATTGATTGATTTTTTCGTGTTTCCGGGCACGTCAGCTGTTTTGGTCATTAGTCCCGTTAGTGGACTGCATGTTTTGTTCTCGGGAGATGGCGGTGATCTTCCCCCGCTGGATGGCGAGATCCGGCGCCGACCTACCGTCGGCTAGTGGGGTTTCCCCCTAACCAGGACTTTCCCCCCAGCGGGGCACCGCCCGAGCCGGGACAACCTCTAAGCTCCCGACCGGCCTTCCGGAATATGTGGTAGTGTAGTGCATGTCAGTGTAAGTGTGTGTGTAAGGGGAGAGGATAGGACAAGGAAGAGGAAGGAAAGATCGCGCGCGGTGCGTGGTCCGTTTGTTCGGGGACTGCTCCGACATTCGCCTGGTGTTGATCGGAGAAACCACGGAAAACTACCGATTAGAGCAGCCGGCCGCTAGAATTCTCCTCCAGACAGCGACTGAACTCGAGCCAGCTGGAAAGCTAGTGTCGAAAATCATGCCGCCGTCAGGACTCGAACCTAGGACCTCCCAGTCAGAGGCGCTGAAGTAACATCAGTGGATGCACTGAGCTACCGCTCCAGGTATATTAGTTAATTTCTCGGCTTCTATCGGACGCATCGAGATTTAATTTTCACTGTTGTATATGCATCTCAAATACAAAAGGTAAAGAACACTTTTCGTCTCCGATGGATAATTTCACCAGAAAATAATCGTTACATTCTTATGGCCAATGCGTCGACTAACTGAACGGCGAAAAAAGAAGTTCCACTTCAAAATTTCATTGTATTAAAATAGTTAGGAAAGCAGCAAAATTGAAATCCTCATTCCCCACTGACAGTTTCCAGATCTGCCCCTGTCCAAAACAATTATACAAAAGAACATGCTTTGGTGAGTAAAATTAATTCAAGAGCGTTGTATATTTAAAAAAATGCATCAGAACTATGATCTCTTCATGTACCTACTATGTTCATCTGTGTTACAAAATACACTTTCCTTCAATCCAAATGTTTTTATCCAACGATCGAGGAAAGCCACTCAACCATGTCAATTCATTTCAGAACAAGCTCGTAAAGCGCGGCGGTGGTATGGTAATCATACTCAAATTATTAAAGCTTACGTAAATTTCAGACTTATGTAACTGGAATATATCGTTGAAGTATGTCGCGCAATATTTCGTCCTTTCAAAACATAACACAAAAATAGTAAATGTGGGTCAACAAGCATTTAAAATTTCTTGAATGAAAATGATACTCTTCGAAGACAACTGTCCCACACCATCGAGCACACGGATTAAAATACATGTTATTAGTTCAGCGATTAAACAGTTTTCCGTGATGACGAAAGCCTTGCAAGAACCAGGAACAAAATAAAAAAAATCTACAACACGTTCTCCATTTGCATAAACAAACGTGACTAGATTGTGCATTAGGCTTAACCTTCTCAAAGGAATCCTGAATACGATGGTCTATTATTCGTAATTATGTTAAGTACGGCGCGAAGTACAATGGCCTTTGTGTCGCAATGTGTAGACTGCGCGAGTCAAGTTGCTGCGTAAATTCTGCGTGATGTGCCCATGACCCGTGCGACAGAACTTGAGCAAGGTCTAGTTCCGTTGTGGCTTCAGAATCTCCTCTTTTCTGTACACACTGACGCAAACTTCTTCGCGAGTTTATCACAGAACCACAAGAAAAAGTCTGTGGGTCGCGCCGAGCCATCCCGGCGGAAAGCAACATAAACAAGAGATCGCCCGTAATCTGTATAGGCGTACATTGTCGCGCAATAGCTCGATAAAGAAGTTATGTCTGCTCCTTGGCGCTTATAACATTGAATTAAATTGGCATAAAGGACAACGGACGAAATTTTTTTATTGATTTATTTATTTATTTTACGTCAAATAGGAGTTAAAAACTGCGTATGACGTGCTATGGGGAAAAGTGAATTGTGTGCACATTTTCAAAATTCTGGGATCCCTACACTAAGTCATATACTACTTAAAATTGAACAAAAAAGCTCCCATGTAATAAAATCTATTTTCAAGGATAAAAAGGCAATAAATTTTGGCTCTTATCCATGTTGTCCTTCGGAATAATACTTCCTGTCGCGACAACATGGAAACGATCATTTGAATAATTGTATTTCCCACTGAATTCTAGAAGACGTGCACAGAAAATGAAGTTACATTTATGTCCAGAAGCAAAACAAGGGGCCATCTCAGCATTTGCTCAATGGATCAGGAAAACTGGACAAAAAACCCGATCGAGATGGGGGTCATTGACGCGGAGGCTGCAGGAAATGAAGGAAACCAGGTGAAGTGAGGTTTTATCCCCTTCATTGTATCCCAATTTCTCATTAAAATTGATGTGGCATTATTTATTCCATTTCATTTATACATACCACCAATTATTTCGTTCTTCTTTGCAACTTAAAACAACCATTTTCTTTTACAACAACAAAGAACATTAATTTATAGCTGCCATTCCTAGTTCAATTTACGCACACTCCAAATACAATTTACGTAGGTAGACATTTTGGAATGTCAATTTGTTTAAGTTTACCTCACTACACATTCATTAAAACAATGCAAAGACGTCCATTTGCGTGATGAGATGAAATATTCAGATATTTCATTTAAATTATCTCGCATATATTTACAGTTATATGGATAAAATAGAGTATTCGACAGAATTTGAAAAGCTGGTTTCGTGAACATTAGCCATATTGTATACTCGCGGATAAAGTTTCATTTAACATTCTTGTACGTACGATAAATTACGATTACTACAATTTCTATTTAAAATTCGATAATGGAACAAAAACCATTATTTGGTTTAGTAAATAAGCTAGTGCAAAACATTTACATCAATTTAATTTAATTAATACTACGCAAGTTTCTTAAACAACGTACTCATTATAGTACGTAGACTAACATAATATTCTGAATCTGACACTTATAGTATGGATATCATTTCTTTCGATTAATTGGATTTAAGAAATAGGTCAATATACGACTATCGGTCATCTGGCTCCTAAATCTGGAGCGACCACAGATAGGAAAGTGAATGCCCGCTTTTAAACAAGTACTTGCAAGAATGGCAATTGAAATGTAGGAGTAATTGAATCGAGAAGAGAAAGTTTGTCTGCATTGCCAGGAAAAGAAACAACTAACAAACGTGTTCTTGTGAAACTCAACAGTTACCGCTGGTTAAAAAAAGAATCACAAAGCAGTCTGTTACATAGACAATTAAACATTCTGACTTAATTTGACCAATTATCAAATAAATTACCCATTTGTTCCAAATTTGGATTGGTAGTATACACAGTCAGAGTAAGATGGAGTTAGAATATAAGAAACGTTTTGAAAAGTTCTTCTTCATAATTCCAATGAATATCAGAAATTGTATAGAGCTCCAGTAAGAACGACATTAATCTGGGATAAACTTCACCTGAGTTTTTTTGTACCCACTGAAAAATATAATTTAGTATAAGTTTCTATAGTCTTTAAATGAAAAACATAACATATCTCGGATGTAGACACCATTCTATGCATTTTATTGAAAGCAAAGTAATAAACGTTAAATATTGCATTTTGTAATTCATCCTAAGTTGATCTAGACAAAGAGAGAAATTAAAAATTTTGAGGAAATATCAATTCATTTAATGAACTTCACAAATAAAACGAAAATTAATATATTTAAAACAAGCCATTTCATATCAATCTTCTCCCATCCAAACTTTTCACCCACAAAAAATAGCTTAGAAATATTTCACCCTTATTTGATTGAACGTTTGAGTACACGCACGTAACTAAGCAAAACAAAAACGCGTGCAGATGTGTGAACACAATGCATTCACGCACACACACTCAATCCCGAACCAACAATATCTTTTATCACCTTGAGTAAATTTTTATGGGTTTTTCAATTTGTTCGATTCAATGACGGAATCGAACAACCATTAAATGCCCTTGTAATGGCTTCGACATGCCATATCAGTACCCCAATTTATATCTATAAAGGGCAGCGCATTCGATCCCATATATCTAGATCGCAATCAACTGCACATTCACACATACAGACGCGCTCACATGAAGGCAATTACTACAGGGCAGTTTCAGTTCGTAGCCACAAGATAGCACGGTATCAATAAACGCCAATTCAATATGGACAGGGTCCTTCAAATGTAGACGATGGTTTTAGTAGTACGCTTTTAGAACATACATGGTTCCGAAAAGGACAAAAAATAGTTGCATGTTCAATTTTGTATATTTCATGTATCTTCAAAATATATTCCAAGAAGTACAAGATACATATATTGTAACTTTTAAGAATTTTAAATGAAATCTAATATTTTCTGGAGAATTTCGAGGACGAGTAGTTCCTAATGAAATTATTGTTTGGAATCAGAACGAATCTGTAAAAATGTTAGCATTTGAGAACTGTGTTTCATTAGCGACATTTTCCTGATATTAAACACGCATTTCAATATCGGGCGATAACTTACAAAATTGATGAGGCTACATCAGCACGTATTTTCTCGCTTTATTTGTAAAGGAAACTGAATATTATAACACTAGCTGAATCATTACAATTTTTTCCCCTATTTGAACTCGACTACATTTATTTTAGCGACTAGTCACGTGTAACGTCTCTTGGGAATCGACTCAATGATCCAATACGTGCCTTCGAGTGTTTTAAGGCGGCCGAAAAGTGCATAAGAAATTACGTAAAGTTTAGAAGAATTTTAGAGTGAATTGCATTAAGAAAGAAATTTCTATTTTCAAAAACGAAGTTGGAGAGCAGATTCGAAGGAAAAGTTGAACTTGGGCAGTTTTCGAAATTACAGGTGATTAAATCAAAATCGCACCTTTTCCATATTATTAAGCCCGCATTGGTCTATTTGCACAAGAAACTTCCAGAAAAAACTGGAACCATTTTTTGGGGAAATTCTGAAATGTTACCGGAGCTTCAGGTAAATTGCCTCCACAAACAAAAATTACAATTTCGTTTTCGTAGGACAAGGAGTTTGGCAAGACTGAACGAAGAATATTCATTTTGGCGAAAATCTCGTGTGGTTTGGGCGTGCGTAGTTTAGGAGCGAGTGTTCATCTCAAACGCCCAACTTCATAAAGAACTGAATACATCACCGATCATCAAACATATTGCCCATCTTTCCAATAATTTTTACTACAACCTAAATACAATAAACCGAGCCGTCCACTACAATCTGGCCACTATAAATGACTTCCCTACTAGAATTAAGAATAGATTTCCTTCCGAAGCGTTCTTGAACATTTTCTCTACTAATTGTTCATAGTAGGGGCTCTTGAAGTTTCCTACACCTCTAGTAAGGTAGTTTCGTGTTAAGTTTTAGTGTTAAGTTTAGTATAAGTTACAATGTAAGCCAGACAGTTACATGAGATAGTAATCTGTGTAATTTCCAATCACGCAATAAATAAATTTTAAAAAAAAGGAGCGAGTGTTGTTCACAGATAGGCGAACGGGCACGTAGACGGAGGCTTTTTAAAAACGTTTTTCGATATCAGGGTTCCCAATAATGTGAGTTTCCGTGAAAATTTCGTTATAAATTTCCCTTCTTCGCTATTCGAGAAAGTAAAAATTCAACAGAATTTTCAGATATCGCTTACATCAGAATAAGACACTCAAATTATTCAAAAAGAGGAGTTTGAATGCGATGTCCTACATTGGGAGTCCTAAAAGCATGCTGTTGTTGGGATTTGTAATAATGCAATTAATGCTAATTAAATCAAATGCTAAGTGCTATAAATGAAGACTTCCTCAAATATTTTTTAAAACAACAGAATATTATATCATAAGCTACTGCCAAGCAAATGTATTAGTAAATAGTTGACAAATACCTATTTTTAGGCTGCACTTAACAACAAGCTCAAAAAGTAATGAGTTGAACCAAAAACTGAAGTCTTTGTAAGAGAACTGTATATCATATTTTCAAAATAAAACGTGAGTTCAATTCTCTCAAACCTTCACATATATAAAAGTATTCCACCCCTAATCCGTGAGCCAAGGATCACACACCTTTGATGACTATCTAAACACAAATTCCATTTGTTGAACAATGGAAAACTCGAGTGGGTCAGTATTGCAAATGAACAACAACCAACAATACACCCTGAAAGCTCACTTTCAGCTCAAAAAATCCTCCGGCACACCCGATAGCACGGCAAATGTCCACTCTCGCTTCCATCAGCATGGATGAACAACACGAGTGCACGGCAAGCACTAGAGTATGATTAATTATCCATGCAGCGCGTACAAGAGTAGACTTGGCCTTTCAAAACGCAAGTCTGGAACGCAGTTTCACTGTCGGTTGTTATCAGATGGTTTCGGTGGAGGCAAGGCAGAAACAGCCAGGAGAACGTTCCTGTGTCCCTGGAGTTGTAACGTTATTCCATTAATGAAGATTCCAAGAGAAAGTGAGTAAATCGTTTGTTAGTGTATATAATCTTCACTTTTTAAAACAGGGATTTTACGTATCTTATAAGAAAGCATCTTTGAGAATTTTCAACCAATTTACTTCACAGTTCTAATTGTCGAAAGTTTAACATAATATTAAAGAATTATTTTTTAAAAAATTTGTATATGTGAACGTTGTAATAAGTTTATTAAAGCTGGGTAGCATAAGAATAGCGATGTAACAAAATTCTAGAAGATATTTTTAAAGAAAATTATTCTTTGATTAAGTAATTTATTGACAATAGCGGCGTAATGTAATATTGGAAAGAAGGATCGTGCTGTACCTAACAACTCCCACTATTCTACACTCAATGAAAAATCTAATAGAACCTCATTGCCCAAATTGAATCGTATTTGACAGATTCTTTAGAACAATTTTGAAAATGTTAATCCTAAAAGACTTTCTTAAGAACCACTATTAAACTCATTTTCTCAGTACATGTGATAAATTACTTTATGAATTGAAAATAACTTTTCTCCAGGCACATATATTTTTATATACCCGTACTTGTTCATCACAGTAAATACCAGACAATCTACTGACGATATGAAGAACTGAAGATACATTTTTTTAGATTTATTATTATACTGATTTTCAAGAAATAAAGTTGTTAAAATAAAAACTTTTAAAAATACTGTTTGCAGAGAATCGAAGATGAAATTTTGGCCTTACAGATAACTCTACGTAATTTTTGATTTATCTGATTGAAAGGTCCGAAATGTCAAAAAAAATATTGTCTGATACAAGCAAGACTATTTTCAGCAACGACATGAGATTTACATTCCACTCTAGCAAACTGTTCCAAAGATTACAGGACGTCGAAGCCAACCCAATTAAGTTGAGCCAACCAGCCAATAACACAAACGAAGCGAAAAAGTAAATAATGGTTTCTGCGAAGGAAAATGAAAGTGTAGATATAAATACATAATCTCTCATAAAATTTGAATTAATATTTATATACTAAATTCAATTACAATTAAATGAATTAAAAATAAAAAATGTTTATAAAATTAAGTTTTTTCCGAAGCCAAAATGTTGAAGCGGTTGTACTAAACCACACTCATCCTTCCTACAAAGTATCAAAATCATTGCAACTGCGTAGGGGGTTCTATTTAGACTAGGGATGAATGTGTCAATGAATTGTGCGAAGCGAAGGGAAATTGTGATTTGGAGCCCTTTATTGATATGAAACATACTTTATGTCTCTCATAGATTTAATACGTTACAATTTATTGGTGAAATAAAAATTTCAATTCAGATTTTTAAAAAATCAGTAGAATTACGATTTTTTGGTGCCGATCGAGTCTATCAACATTGCACATTTCCTTTATTACATGCTTTATAAAGTACTTTTATTTTGCTGGGAGCTAAGAAATAGAAGAACTTGTAGATATGATTTGTAAAATGTTTTATAGCACATTTCGGTTGAGCACATAAGTATAAACTAATATTAAAAATAATTAATTTTTCGGCGTGATTATATTTTGATCTCACGAAGATTAAAGAGATCACTTAAATCACAACAAAACTACACTATAAACTTTTAAAATTCAAAGCCCAATGATACAATGAGATAATGACAGTAAGTTCTGCCTACACTTTCTAGAAAATCATCAAAAAACATTAATAAAAAAATATTTTTGAAATAAACATGTGTGTATACCTAGACAAATATCACTGACACTTGGCGTTCTACCTTCCTTAAAAATCGACACCAACTTATTTCCAATCCGTAATACACAAACAATTTGAAAACAGGATACACGAACAACAAACGTAACAAGAAACAGATCTGCGACCACCACAACTCGCCACGCACGAGCGACAGAACGAATGTCAACAAACCCACGGCAGCCTCAACCCCTTTCACCACCCACGCTTGCCACAGGCCACGGGTCCGGTACGGCCACACACACACGCGCGCGCGCTCGCGTGCGCATGAAAAAAACGTCACCGCTCAGCACACCCCTTTCACTCCAGCGTCGCCCGTCACGCTCTCATTAGCACGGCTTGGTACTCACTTTTATGCTTGGAGTTGCCTCGCCAGATCGACTTGAGGAACGCCATGGCCGCTGTGGAGAGTCGAGGGAGCGCTGAAGCCGGAGCGGAGTGCGGCGTGCCGGGGCGTGCGGGGGCGTGCGGGCGCGAGTCGTCGGGAGCGACGGTGAGCGCGCGGGCGTGCGGAGCGTGGAGGGAGCGTGCGCTCGCGGCGAAGGCTGGGCGCCGAATGACGGGAGTCGGCGCGGCGCGGCGCTGGCGGGCGCCGGAGATGGCGGGAGGCGGCGGCGGCGGCGGCGGCGGCGGCGCACTAGCGCTGTCGCTGCACGCCGCCGCCACGTGAGAGTTCGCCCCCACCCCCGCCCCCGGCGTGCCCGCACAGGCTCCCGGGTTCGAGACCCCGGCATGCTAGCGAGAGGCTGAGCTCAGATTCAAAGAGCTTGCGCGATGTGAAGGTGCCGGAAGACACAATTCCTTAACGAAATATTCATGTTATACTTAGGTGTTCGTAACGTGGCGGATGACATGAGGTTGATTGATTGGTTGATTTTTTCGGGTTTCCGAGCGCGACAACTGCTTTGGTCATTAGTCCCGTTAGGGTAGTGCATGCTTTTTCGCGGGAGATGGCGGTGATCTTCCCCCGCTGGATGGCGAGATCCGGCGCCGACCTACCGTCGGATAGTGGGGTTTCCCCCTAACCAGGACTCTCCCACCAGCGGGGCACCGCCCCAACCGGGACAAACTCTAAGCTCACGATCGGTCTCCCGGAATATGTGGTAGTGTAGTGCATGTTAGTGTAAGTGTGTGTGTGTGTGTGTCTAAGGGGAGATGTTGGGACAAGGAAGAGGAAGGACAGATCGCGCGCGGTCCGTGGGCCGTTCGGTTGGGTACTGCTCCGGCATTCGCCTGGTGTTGATCGGAGAAACCACGGAAAACTCCCGATCAGAGCAGCCGGTCACTAGAATCCTCCTCCAGACAGCGACTGAATTCGACCTAGCTGAAACGCTAGTGGCGAAAATCCTGCCGCCGTCAGGACTCGAACCTAGTACCTCCCGGTCAGAGGCGCTACAGTGACATCAGTTGATGCACTGAGCTACCACTTCCGGTCAGATTCAAAGAGTTTTCGCTATACCGGCGATGTGAAGGTGCCGGAAGACCAGTATTCCTTAACCAAATATTCATGTTATACTTAGGTTTTCGTAACGTGGCGGATGGCATTAGGTAATTTTTACACCTTCTGCCTTATAAAATGAATCGTTATAACTGTGATAAGCTCGTTTGAGGCCATGAACCCCGTTGGGAAGGACGTTCGCGATTCATTTTATAAGGCAGGAGGTGTAAAAATTACCTAATGTCATCCGCCCCGTTACGAAAACCGATGTATAGTTAAGTGTCAATGTGCATTCCAGCAAGTATTGCCTCTAGTATAATCTCTTATGCTCACATTATCTTCACTGTGTACATAGTATGTTTGTTTATTCTTTTCAAATTTTTATTTATGCACTTTCCTTTCTGTTTTATAATTCATGTTAACACTTATTCGTATTCGCAAAGAAAAATAAGATGTACACTCAGGAAATATAAGAGCATGATCCTGCTGTCCATTGGAGAGAAAAAATGTAAACTCCCCATATTATTTCCCTCAAAGAAAAGTGAGTTTTGGATATCAAAAATCGTCATTTTTTTAAGTGAAAAGATTTGATTAAATTAGAATGCACAGATGGATCTCAATATATCGATTCTGATGCTTCCTTTGATAATATTCGATATATAGGAACTTGGATGTATAGAAATAATTATTAAATTTTTACCAATGCTTTTAAACAACTTTAACAAATATTATAATCACTCGTGCCACATATTTATGAATAGTAAATTCAAATTAGTATTGCATTCGTATGTTGCCAAATAATTAAATTTAAATTTAAAAAATCTATTGTCTTCTTACACATATGATGCACTCCGTTCAAAATATTATTTACACTTGTTAACCCACTGAAATACTTCATCTGGACCATTTTCTCTCAATCGAAAATCCTGCCGAATTGTTAAACATAATTTATAGTATGTACTGTTCATTTTTATTTCATAAAAAAATAATCAAGTCATAAAATAAATTCTATATATAGAAATAATTTTCCACATATAGAACGTGTATCAACGATTTTTTCAAGGAATGGAAAAAATATTCGATTTATAAAGAATTTCGATGTATAGAAGTTCGGTATATGGAGGTCCGACTGTATTTTTATTAGTGAATATTGCAGAATGCTAGATCACAATACAGTTGAGGTAAAAATGTGAAACACTTTTTGGCAGCGAAGAAAATTGCTCCTCTAAGAATAAAATTATTGTCTTGAACAATAAAAGTTTTTGGGTAGTCACTTATTATGTTCGCTAACAGGATTTTCTTTAACAGAAGGCTGATCAGATATCATTTAAGTATTACGAGATCTCACGATCTCGTACACCCCTGTGTATTCGGATTGAAAATAAGATATTGATATCGTGATTACGGAGGGGGAAGTCTAACTATCCAATAATTGGATAAAACATTTTATGTAGTACATAAAAGAGAAGAATGAGAAGGTACACATTTTTGTATCTCTTTAATGCATTTATTTTATATTATCCATTTCAATGTATTGTATTTAATTATGATAGCGTGAATATATATGTGATTTATCAGCAATGGCAACTTTTCGTAAATTACATTCTAAAAAGTTGGGCTTTAATAGCTTCATGGTAAAAAGAAATTGCGTAAGGAAATACTTTGGATGTATTAATGAATTTTACGTAATTATTTTTGGAATTTTGTTGCTAAATAGTTTCAATGTATTCCAAGAAAATCATGGATACTTTTCACTTGCAACGCTTATGTCCACACCTGCAGGTTAAGACACCATCGTTGGCAATAATAAAACTGTGTATTCAATCATTGATTTACATTATTCAAATGAATCAATTCATTTTGAAATGCATCTTACGTTTTTAATTACATTTAGCGAGTGTTGTGTCAGATCGCAATTACTGATTCAATTTTCCATTACCTCCTAACCATTCACCGCATCAATTAACTAACTGCAGTAGGAGAGTCGCAGGACTTACAGCTCTCTTGCTCCGAAGTTGCACAGATATGAATACACTTGTTAGAGGTATGAATATTCAAGGCTTGGAATTCTCTTTCAAGGTATTTCAAAGAAATAATTCTTAGTATTTTTAAAGAAATTTAATTCAGTATTTTACAGTTTTTGCTTACATCAGTGCATCCAGAAAATATTATTAAAGATAAGGGAATATGTGATAATCTAGTGTATAAATTATCATTTCACGGAGAAACATGAAGGACTAGAGACACGTTAGAATTCTAAACTAGTTTTAATAAAGAATTCACCTAGACGGTACCTCTGTTTGACTTGTGCACTGTTTACAAGGGGAAACTGACATATAAATAATCAAGTTAATTTTTTGTTACTTTTAGGCGTAACAAATATTTAGACAATACACTTGATTTATAGAAACTCTGTTTAGTCGCAGAACGTTTAACATTGATTATTCATATTGATGTTCACACAAATGTCCTTAAATCATAATTTCAATTCACCCAAAACACTTTCCATTTCCATTAAAGCGGTTTTTGCATGATATTCAGTGGTTCGAAAGTAGGTAAAAAGTTTGTCTTCCAACCTTCGCCATTTATACCATCGGATATCTTACAATTGAGAAGCTACAGGATTTCGCTTAAGAAACCTTTTAATGTTTTGTCACATTTTATCACATACCGATAAGTGAAGCTAACAGGCCGAATAATAAAATAAATAAATACGTATATACATAAATAAATAAATAAATAAATAAATAAATAAATAAATAAATAAATAAATAAATAAATAAATAAATAAATAAATAAAAAAAAATAAATAAATAAATAAATAAATAAATAAATAAAAAATAATAAATAAAATATATAAATCAATAAATAAAGTGAACAAAAGATGTGCCTCAAACATCTACCATGCTTACCCGCGACCGGCCTAGGATTACTCTTAAGAAGACATTGATATTAAAAATATCGCTGGCCGCCTAGAGCAGACTGAAAGCAGCTTCGTTCATCGGCAGCCCCATTTGCATCAACGTTTCCATACAATGATCATTCCCACGAACGCAGAGGATAATTAAAAAAACATTATTATTTACCCGGAGAGTTTGTCATTTGTTCAATAAAACGATTTCATGAGAGGGTCATAAGGATAAAAGGATTGAGGTAATTTATCAATTTCAAATAGTTACCAGATCGTATTGTCTGACCGTAGTACTCTAGTCAGTCAGAAAAGAATATTTGTCAAAAGAGATAGCCCAATATATTCATTTTAATGCTAATGAGTTTTTATTGCAATTATTATTTGATTGCAATTTAAAAGCGACTATGCGTGATGGTCTGTACCTGCATTGGGTGAAACATAACACAACACCCTGACAGGAAATCCATTACATTGAGAAGATAATGTTACGACGAAATTACACTACAATATGACACATTGTGATAACATATCGCAAAACAGCTTAATAATAATAACGATGCCATGAATGCATATGGGGATTATTTGTGTAATTCCAGTTGCCACATACTATATTGTGAATTAAACATGGTAGTTAAAGCAGAGGTTTTCACAATTTGTACATTCAGTATCCGGTAGATGTATTGTCGATTATTTTACGACTGCTTTCATTGTTCTCACATATCAGGAATTTCCTGAAACATAATCCGACTGGTCAAGGAATTTGGTTCTTTTCTATACTGTAAATATTTTCTATTTCGTAATTTATAAATTTGTTCGAAGCTATTTTTGTATAACGTACTGTTGGTAATTGAGATACTTTTATGTTTATGTTGAAACATTATCTTATATACCCAAAGGGGGACTCCTTATATGGTGAGTTATCTGTTAGGAAACAATTTGACCAGCGATCAAATCCGACAAAGAGTATTTCCGTAAATGATTTTTATTCGCGATGCTTTATCACATAAAGAATCTTAGAAAAACCGATGCCTTATATGTAAGATTTGTGAAACTACATTTTTGTTGTTTTTATATCCGAGACATTCACTTTTGTGTATTACTAGCGAGGACCTATTCAGATGGAAATGGAAGCTAGGCGAAATTGGAAGACTGAATGACTGTATTATTGTTACTCATTTTATCGGTCACATGCGTCATTAACCCCTGTTAACATGTAACCCTGGAGGTTTGTTAAGTGCAGTTGTACCTACCTGTATGTTAAGAAATTTAACGTACTTAACAACAGGTTTTAACATCCTTAGCAACGTAAACAATCATCAATTCATCGCAAGTCAAATGTTTGTTTAGGAAAAAACATGGCGATGTACAAAACATCAGATTCAACCAATTCAGACGTAATTCACATTGGTTTGGGGGATTATTATTCTTAATTGTAATATTATTAATAGTACAATTATAAATATGTATATTAGGTAAATTAATCTCATTTTCCTCATATTCCACCAAATGAAACACTACTCCGGTAATCGTATTTACTGTCGATGTGACGGTGTCGCTACTGAAAGTCATCGCGCCAATTTCCTAACCGAACGTCCTTTTTTTAGGTTCAGAAGAATTATTTGCATCCAATTTTCTCGAACCACGATATACGAATATTGTTTATATAGATATATCGCAAGCAGCACCCCACAATAGCGTACTAACGTGTCGCAGCAACAGCATTCACGTGTTTACTATCGCAATAATGTAAATTTTCGCATAATTCGTGAGATTTTGGGGTGACCGATAAAGTGCTGAACATATCACGAAATGTTACAGTGTTATTACTGCCTCGTCCAAATTAAAAATCTCGACTACGCTACACTCCGCCTCGATTTTTAACTATTGGCCTCGACAGTAATAACACTCATAACATTTCTAGGTATGTTAATAGCTATAAATAAATTACCTACGCATGTATGGAGTATATTTTTATAGTTACAAGAGAAAAACTGAAAAAAGAACACGTTTTGAAGGTTTCTCAGAAAGCACATTCACAAGTTGGGTCATTTAACACTATCAATAAACTTAAGGAACGATAGGGAAAACGCTTCTATATATTTCCCGCTAAACTATAGAACGATTTTCCTAAGGATGAGCCAAAGTGACAGCTAGTGCTGGCAGCATAACTGAAGGTTCTGTGGTCGATGTGCCCTCGAGCCTAATGGACTTTCTTCCCGCATTCGTTCGTTTGCAGTTGGCTAACTTGTAAATGCCTTCGACGCTTTCTTTTGTGATGTCCTCGTCCGACAAAAATATAGTGCGCCGCGAGAAATAATTGAAATTAGGAAGTGCAGTGTTATGTGCTCTTCTGTAAATATTCTTTTTTTCGTTATATATTACATTGAATTTACTTTTTGTGTGATAAATATTATGTTTATTTTAAAACCGATATTTGAATGCGAGATGCGTACCCGATGCACGTGGTTCCGGGCTTTGTGCTGTTGTGTGGCGCGGTGTGATTGAGAGCTTTCTATTTACATTCGTGGCAGTTTTGTTTTACTGATTGTGAGAGCATGTTAAGAGATTTTTCACATACGTAATTAAATTTAAATATTTCCCGGACTCGCGTACGTGCATATACCTCAGCGAAACTCTTAGACTTCTGCCTAGGGATGTTTTCACAGGAGCCATTAGAACTTTACGAAGGGGCGTGGCTGAACAGCTGTCGCGGTGGAGGGAAACTTCTCTGAAATACACGTGATGTTTACTTGTTTTCGCGAACTGTCACTTTGGCTCATCCTTAGGAAAATCGTTCTATACCATCTGACTGGGTCAGGTATGAATCGAGGAAACCGTGGAACACTACCGATCAGAGAAACCGAACGCTGAAATTCACCTCCCGTTCACTGCTGAATCCAACCCAGCTGACCGGCAAAGCTGGTTCAGGGCATCATCTGAAATCTCTGGAGTCCCTCTGACGGGGAGGTTCTAGAGTTTCATCCGACCATGGCAGGATGTACTTAGCTGGGTCGAAATCAGCCGCTAGCTGGTGGAGAAGTCTAGCGGCGAATTCTGTATGGTCTTTTGTGTCGAAGTATGGTAATGCAGTCTTGACACTTTTCAACGCTATTTGCAGAGTTGAAAAACCGTTCCACTCTCCGAAAGTCCTTTTACTCGCCTAATTATATGCAAGAGCCAATTAATTTCCAGGATTTATTTCCTAAGTTCACTACAGCGGAGGTTCAGCTCCACTAAAACCGAATCTTCGTACGCTTATTTGTAATCTAAGTGAAACGGAACTAGTGACATAAGTTCACTATAACCGAGGGTTCATTATATCCGAGTTCACTATAATCGGAGTCGACTCTAGTTGTGCGGTTTACAGACCGACGCAGAAGTTCCGCAGCCTACGCGGATTGACCGCAGCGGAAATTTCGCGTCACGTGTTGCCTTATGAGCACGTCCAGACCTGCGCGGCAGGCGAGCGTCGCGGCAACGGATTTACGGAGCGTTTAGTCAGAAGCGTTTCTTTCGCTGCAGCTCCAGTTTCGTGGAAGTCCGCCGCGTTCGGGAGCCTTCGCTCCCCTCTGGGTAGAGCGACCTTGCCAACCGTCACCAAACGCTGACTCTTAATTGACGCTCTGATGTGAACGGTCCCGCGAATTCCGCGGCCGCGTCTAGCTCGGCAATTTCCGCGCCGTACCCGCTGCGGATCTGCCGCGCCGGTCTGAGGGAGTCTTGAGCGTCCTGCTGTTGATCGCCCCTGCGGAGAGCAGCGGGGTGGAAAACACGTCGCCCGTTGCGGAACCAAAGCGCGTGTCGTTCGGACGCGTGCACTCGCCAGACCTCGCCCTTGCGCGGCCCAACGCGCGGTGCACACGGCGGCGGCGGCGGCGCGTCTAAAAATACACGCGCGCGCTCCTGCCCTGCCCTGCCTTGGCTTGCTCTGCCCTCCTTTGCTCTCGGAGTGACGACGCGGAGCCGAAGAGTGCTAGGTTGGGCGGCCTGCTTCATGGTGAATTGTTGTACCCTCTATGAATGGTCGAGTAGAGGAAAGACATCAGTTAGAAGCATCAGTTAGTGTATAGACGAGGTCACTTTTAGCACAAAAGTTGGGAACTATGAACTGGACGTATTCCACTTCCTTTAAAATTGCCAAACGTTAAATTTGTATCTTCTTGTCTTCTAGTTGGGAGATTTAAAACAAAAAATGATTTATTTACGTATTCCTTATTTCATTTCAAAGAAATATGCTCCTAACCTGTCCTGCCCTTCCCCGCCTTGGCTTGCTCTGCGCTCCTTTGTTCTCGGAGTGACGACGCGGAGCCGAAGAGTGCTAGGCCGGGCTGCCTGCTACAGGGCGAATTGTTGTACCCTCTATGAATGGTCGAGTAGAGGAAAGACATCAGTTAGAAGCATCAGTTAGTGTATAGACGAGGTCACTTTTAGCACAAAAGTTGGGAACTATGAACTGGACGTATTCCACTTCCTTTAAAATTGCCAAACGTTAAATTTGTATCTTCTTGTCTTCTAGTTGGGAGATTTAAAACAAAAATGATTCATTTACGTATTCCTTATTTCATTTCAAAGAAATATGCTCCTAACCTGTCCTGCCCTTCCCCGCCTTGGCTTGCTCTGCGCTCCTTTGTTCTCGGAGTGACGACGCGGAGCCGAAGAGTGCTAGGCCGGGCTGCCTGCTACAGGGCGAATTGTTGTACCCTCTATGAATGGTCGAGTAGAGGAAAGACATCAGTTAGAAGCATCAGTTAGTGTATAGACGAGGAACTATGAATTGGACGTATTCCACTTCCTTTAAAATTGCTAAACGTTAAATTTGTATCTTCTTGTCTTCTAGTTGGGAGATTTAAAACAAAAAATTATTTATTTATGTATTCCTTATTTCATTTCAAAGAAATATGCTCCTACCCTGTCCTGCCCTTTCCCGCCTTGGCTTGCTCTGCGCTCCTTTGCTCTCGGAATAGTGACGCAGGTTGGAAGAGCGCTCGGGCTGCTGGCTGAAGGCGAATTGTTGCACCCTCTGCGAATTGTCTTTGTGTTGATTGGCGAGTAGGGGACAGACATTAGTACGGGTCACTTCTAGCACAAAAATGTAGAAAAAGAATTGAAGGTTTTCCAGTTGCTTCAATCTTGAAAACGTGAAGCTTATGACTTCCTGTTAGGAGAATTAAAACGAAGAATATGTATATATTTCCCTATACTTTTATGACAAAGAGAGCTGCTCCTGCTGACGTAATTAGTCCTGTAAGTATAGTTCATTTTTTCATCGGTAGGTGGCGGTGGTCTTCTCCATTGAATGGCGAGATCCGGCGCCGACCTATTGTCGGAAAGCGGGGTTTTCCCCCACCAGAACTCTAGCACCAGTGAGGCACCGCCTCAGCCGGGACAAGCTCTAAGCCCCCGACAGGTCTCCTGAAATATGTGGTAGTGTAGTGTATGTTAGTGTGTGCAAGCAAGGGGTAAGGAAGGAAAGATCGCGCGCTGTATGTGGCCCGTTTATTAGCAACATGAGAGCACTTAATTCAAGGAATATAACAAAAAATACTACATGATTATATATGTATGTATCTATATGTAAGAGAGAGAGAGAGAGAGAGAGAGAGAGAGAGAGAGAGAGAGAGAGAGAGAGAGAAGGAAACCGTGTTGGCTCTCTAGTTTATAAGGTATTACGATTTGGAAAGTCTGCCGGAGAGCTTACTTGTGCGATTGGGTTGTATTGTTGCAAAAAATTCGGCGAAAGTTGATGAGCACTTAATTCAAAGGATGTATATAAAATAGTACATAATCAAATGCATAATATATTGAAAGGAAACTGTATCGAAAGTTTAAAAGTTATTACATTTTAATGGTCAGCCGCAGAACGTACTTCAGCGGTTGTGTTGTATTGTTGGGATATTTTTAGCTGAAGTTGGAGAGCACTTAATTCAAGGATATATCGACAAATAGTAAGTAATGTTATGAATAGTATGTTAAAAATATTAACTGTGTTCTGCTCGTTAGTTTAAAAATTATTACGAGTTGAATGGTGTTGCAATTCATTATTATTTTTTTAGATTAATAAGTATTAATATTTATTAATAATATCAGTATTTATGGTGAGCCTATAATTAGCCTATAATTTTGTGTAAGAAGTTTTGTACTAATATTAATTTTTGATTTGGTGTCAGTTGGCTGGTCAGTCATTCTAAAGCTGACTGAACACTGATTTGTGAGAAAACTACAAGAGTCTAAAATTTGGGAATAGGGCATTTAATTTGCATAAAATTATGAGCTAGTTTTCTTTGTGTTCTGATAGAGTGTGTCAGCCAGCTGTGTGAATAAAAAAAATGGAACAAAAAATATTCAGGACACTAACAAAAAAGATGAGAAAGAAACTTCAGGCAAAAGAAATGATATTCTGGCGAATCTGTACCCTTTTTCAATTATAAAAAATAAGAAATAATAGAATAGAAAATAAAATGAAATTGAAAACAACCTTGATGATCGAAATTAAACTAAATTGGAATGGGTTTATGATAATGCTGATATCAGATAAACTTCTACAAAAATCTTGGTAATGGATTCCCGATCAAAGAATATGTAGGGGAAGACAAAGAAAGACATGGAACACGGCAGTGTGTGAATAGACAAGACAAGACAAATAGAATAGACAAAGAAAACAACGTGTGTGATAGAGAGAGATGGAAATTGAGATCCGGAAAACGGCCAAAGCTGTAAAATAACTGCTAAGCTGATAGATAAATAGATAAAATGTGAAATGTGTCTAGATACAAAACAAAATGTGAACTCATCATTTATCTAACAGTGGAGTCAACTTTTTTTGTGTCTATACAGTGGATGCACTCGTTTGCTACAAATGCAAACTGTTATGCAAGCATAGGCGTGAAGAATGCACTTTATAATAACAATTCTCTCGGAAGAAAGTGATTCACACACACATCGTTACAGAGATTCTATGACTTCCTCTACGACTATAAAGATCACCGCGAGTCATGAAAATCTGTTCTGAAACTTAAGATTAATATCTACACACTCCATTAACATCAGTCGAAGAAAGTGTAAGAAAGTTACAACAGATATGCAAGTGATGGATTTCAGGGCCTTATTTTCTATTATTATTTTTTTCTAACTTTTCCTTTAATAGGAATATCTGATATCACTAGAGTTGCTAATCATTTTATTGTTATTTTTTAGAAACACTTTTTTTTTAATAAGAGCAAATATAAAGATTATTTTAGGATATAAAATATGAAGGGTGTAAGACATAATTACATATAAAATATGTTTGGATTTATCGCGAGGCGTGAAGCATAGAGATTACGGCGGCAGTCACGAACTGCCGGGTCTGTGGGTTTGAATCCCACCTTAGGGGTTGACCAAATACTCCCAACCTGACAAAATTTCAGTTCGAGAACAAAATTTTGTTACAAAGACTAAACCTCATTGCCACGCCCTATCCGCTTAACTGGAAGGCAACGTTCGACAACGCGATACGGTTTAGTGTATCAGTTGATTTCCATTTTGTGAAAGGATGTGTTATCTGATCTTGGCGATGTAAGTGTCACTCGTGAGTAGTGCAATTTGAAGTTTTTAGAAAATTAATATAAAGACAAGGACAATTACATCTAATTTTCAAAAATTAACAATTGTCGAGATTTTGATGTAGAAAAATACTGAAAGAATAATGATTGATAGAATAGTGATTCCGGACGCGTCAACTGCTAAGGACATTATCCCCGTAAGTGTAGTGCATATTTTCGTCCTAAAGGTGGCGGTAATCTTCGGCCGCTGGATGGTGAGATTTGGCGCCTACCTTTCCGTCGCCAAGTGGGGGTTTTCCTAACCAGGTATCTCTCTAGCGGGTCACAGTTCCAGCTGGGTCAAGCTCTAAGCTTCCGATTGACCTCCCGCCATGTGTGGTAGTGTAGTACATGTAAGTGTACGTGTGTAAGTAAGGAATGAGAATAGGATTAGGGGCGGGAAGGAAAGATCGCGCGCGGTTTGTGGCCCGTTTGTTATGGGACTGTTCCGGTATTTGCCTGGCGTTGATCGGATAAACCGCGAAAAACTATCGATCAGAGCAGCCGGCCACTAGAATTCTGCTACATACGGCGACTAAATTCTCCAAAGCTATCTAGCTAGTGTCGCAAATGCTACCACCGTTCCGACTCGAACCTCGGACCTCCCGGTTAGAGACACTGCAGTGACATCTGTTGATGCCCTGAGCCACCTCTCCCGATTAGTATAATGAACTTATGTTCGAAGTACGGACCAACAAAGCGGGTTCCAGCAAAAGAAAACGGAACTGGAAGCCACAAAAGATAAAGCTGGTTATGGTAGCATCCACATCTCCAGTCATTTGCACACAGCTAAAGCGGCCGCATGTTTCAAAGGCTCATATGACGCGTTTCTGACTCATTCAGCAACTGAAGTCTGGAAAGTCGCTCGAGTCAGCGCATGGCAGTGCGGAAATTTCTGCGCGACGATTCAGGAGGTGGAGGCTAGTGATTTTTCGCCAAACATCGATACATTATCAAAATTTTTTCGATGTTGATGAATCGCTGTTAAATATGATTTAACATTTCGAAGTAAAATATGGCTCTAACATGATTCATAAAACATCAGTATTAGTTGAAAGTGTACTCTGCATTAAATCTGACCGTCATCTTAATTTTCTAATCAATGTTCTATATAGGCAACGTTCATAATGATATTACCACATACAACAGAATCAAAAAAGTTATCAACACTGGTGAAAAGTTGCGTATAGCAAACGATTTCTTGCCGCCTGGGGATGCACAACAGTGACAGTTATCAATGGCTGTTGATTGCGAGCAATTCACGGAAAACGTTAGATACTGGAAATCTTATTTATTTCATGAGAAATTGATTTTGTAATCATCAGTGTTTCTGGACAAATATATCGATCTGAATATATATTTGTTCATGTGATATATCGATCTGTTTCTGGACAAAGATATGGATGTTTGTGTTAGAAAAAATCCATTAATAAATTTTTTTGCCAACCTTAGGCGGGGCGGGTTTCATGGCTAAGAATGCGACATCGATATGAACGTTTTCAAAGCATCTATTTTTTTGCAAACATCGATGTATTTGAGGTCGATTTACCGAAGCGGATGCTTTTTAACATAGGAGTTTTGAACTCGATACTTTTCTTGATTGATATTTTATTTTGAATAAAAAATATAAGAATAAAAACTTCAATATTTTTTAACAGATGCGTAATTTAAACATTCTTCAGATAAAAGTCACCAACAGTGAAAATCAGTTAATAAAATTTTTTTAATAAATGTAGTGTATTATTTTTTAATTATCCAATAATAAAATAAACGTATCTTTATTGTTCTGTTTTTTACGATAGTTTTGTCAGCTAAATCTCAATTGTGAATTAATAAACTTGACTATTGTAGCATGAAATTGCACCCCCCCAAGGCCAGCATGTGAGAGGTTATTAAAATAGTTTTACAAACATCGATGTTGAAGTTTAGAAGTTGAAAATATAGAAGGTTTTCGGACGATATATTTTGAACATCAAGTTTTAAAATTTGAACATCCATATTTTGTTACCGGTGTCGCAACCCTTGTAATATTATGAGCTCTTCTCAACTTTGTGCTTATATTTCGCTTCCCCGAAGTAACGCCAGTGCTACTACAATTATGACAAGTCCATAGACCAAGAACCCTAGAGAACAAGAGGTTATGTTGCCGACGATTCAAAAGTAAAGTAATTTAAAACTAGTCGTGCTAAAGTACTTAAATTTTCGAAAAATTGTACACGACATGGCACCTTGGTATTTTTATTCATCATTCAACTCTGTGTGCTGAAAGAGAGAGAAGTGATTCTAGATCTCAATAAAACGCGTGCAGATCACATTTCTCACATAATTACTGCTTTTAAACAATAAATGAGTAAATTTTAAAAACAGCACTGAGTTTGTAAACATGCAAACTAGAAAACAAGTGAGTTGATATCTGTTCATTGATATATTGTCGGGGTGCAAGACAAGGGACAAAAAATATTCTCTTTGGAAGATCCTAACGTGTCTAGGTCTTAAAAATCTCTACAAATTATTGATCAGTCTGAAAATTAATCTTCAGATATCGTTAGAATTATTTTTGTATACAGAAGCCATAGTTAGGCAAGTGTGGACATAAATATGTTAATTTACTTTTAATGAAATCATTGCATTTCTTTAGATGGATGTGTATGCAAGTTTTCGTGCAATTCACGAGATTTTCCGAATCCTTTTTAATTAGTGTTCAGTGGCACTCATCACATATCTCTTTCAAGCAGAAAAACATCTTTACATATTGTATTCTGAACCGCATAACTGGAAGACTAGAAGTAGTACTACGAAAAACTAAAGATGGCCAGTACATTTAATGAAGACTTCAGGAGCTCAAAATATTTCAGAAACTGTTAGACAACGTCATCTTTGGAGACATAGCAACAAAAATCTCCATTTGATTGTAGAATAGGTACACCAAAAAGAAGAGTGAGATCGTTTGGACTGAGAAGAAGAAATAACAACACAAAGCAAGAATGAAGAAATTTGGGCATATAAAAAAAGAAAGAAAACGTCAAAATCAACATAATTTCTAGTGATTTGTCCGAAAAAAATATTTAGAAAGAAATAAGAAATGGAGGAAAGTTGACATCATTCGTTCATGACAATCATTCGTTTTTTAATTCAAATAGTTCTGATTAATTTTGTCACAAATACTATTGCATGAATATGTCTTTGGTTAATGTCCCTGACAATATTATGTTAATGAGTGGCGGTGAATCGAACATTGAATGACGATCTTCAATGATGAGCCCTTGATAATGACGAACTTTAAAAGCTGTAAAATAGCCTTGCCCTCCTGTACACCTTATGTTCTTTCCCACGCAACTAATAAGTCCTTCTAAGTAGTTTCCGTTACACAGTTATGTGAGGATAAGGATGATTATTTTTGATTATATAATTAAATAGGATACAAGTAAATAGAACAAACAAATTACAAATAATCCAAGTAATCCTTGAAAATGGATTTTATTACATGGGAGGTTTTTGTTTTTTTTCTCCCTTTCAAAATTCAAAATTTATTGCTTGTTTATCCTTGAAAATACATTTTATTACATGGGAGTTTTTTTTCTCCCTTTCAAAAATTCAAAATTTAAGTAGTATATGACTTAGTGTAGGGATCACAGAATTTTGAAAATGTGCACACAATTCACTTTTCCCCATAGCACGTCATACGCAGTTTTTAACTGTTTTTTTGACGTGAAATAAATAAAAAATGATTACGGATTCATCAGAGACAAAGAACGAATATATCAGAGACTTAAGAGAATCGGAATTCAATGACGATTTTATGATCGGTTTGATGTGTCACAGCAATTACTCCTCATCAAAATAACAGCATACTAATCCAACGTTCATCAGGTATTGTAAAACAACACAATGGGTTGAATACTAAAATCTTAGAATTTTCTTTTGCTTTGTCAATAGGAAAAAGTGTTTGTAGTATCATATGCATAATGTGGGATTGTCTGCTGTGCAAGAAATATTGCGCGACTAGAGATTTTAAGTTTCGATAATAATTGATTGGTCACTTCATGTATTATATAATTACAACAAATTCCGGGAGACCGGTCGGGTGCTTAGAGCTTGTCCCGGTTGGGGCGGTGCAAGCTCTAAGAAGTGTAGTGTAGCTCTTGTAGTGTAGTGCATGTTAGTGTAAGTGTGTGTAAGGGGAGAGGATAGGACAAGGAAGAGGAAGGAAAGATCGTGCGCGGTATGTGGCCCGTTTGGTAGGGTACTGCTCCGGCATTCGCCTGGTGTTGATCGAAGAAACCACGGAAAACTACCGATCACAGCAGCTGGTCGCTAGAATTCTCCTCCAGGCAGCGACTGAATTCGACCTACCTCGAAAGCTAGTGTCGAAATTCCTGCCGCCGTCTGGACTCGAACCTAGGACCTCCCGGTTAGAGGCGCTGCAGTGACATCAGTTGATGCACTGAGCTACTGCTCCCGGTTTCAGTTTGATAAAATACGTAAAGAAAGAGATATAAATTTTCCCATAAATCACACACACACACACACACACACACACACACGCACACAATGCTTGTAAACATTTTATGTCACATCAGGCAAGCACTTTATCTTCTGAATCTTAAAACATGAATGACTGAAAACATGATTGTGTCTCTCCTCCTAACAAGTCAATAGAAGCGGAGTAATGTTCATTGAACCTAAAGGATTTAACAATCTAAAATCAGCCTGGGTCTGTCTTAGATATTAGGACAGACATATTTTTCGCTCAAAAACCATATCCTCACTTTCTTCCTCTTACCATTACCAACTCCCACGCCAAGGTCATCAAATAATTCTACCAATTTTATGAACAATGTAACGAAATAGTCACGGGTCTTCTCTTCATATGGACAAAGCTTGACAACACACTTCTACGTCTGCATGGTCTTTAAATACACGTTTTCTGAAGACGATGTGTTTCTCATAGATGACAAGGCAATAGAGAAGATCAAAGTTCATTGGACCCAGATCGCCTTCTACTCCAAATGTTGGGTGAGCCTGTCCTAGATATTACGGACGTGATAATGTTTTCGCCCAAATAACTCCTACTCCTCTTCCTCTGACGTATATTTAGAAGCGAGCCAAGGCGTGTGGAGAAACGGAAGCAAAATATTTCGTAACTTTACGCCGAATCTTAGCGTTCCATTGACCTCTTGCATCAAAAGCGAGGGGATCGAAATAGAATTCGATAATAACGACCTCAGTAGTTCTCGCGAGACGCACTTTATCCATTTAGATCAGGGATTTCGAACCCTTTTCTTTCATCCTCTCCTTTAAAATTTAAACAGTAATCATTTACGAATCAGTGGTTTTTGTGAAAAATGACTTGCTTAAGGGCGGGAATATATTTTCAAACAATGCCGATGTCTATTACTATAACACTCGACGTAGAAATCATATTCATCAGGTGATAGTATCAACAGCCCATTACAAAAAATTCACATACAATACATGTACATTATTTTACAACACTTTGCCAGATGACATTAAACGATTAAATTCGATAGAAAAGTTTAAATCCCAAGTGAAAACGTTTCTGCTGCATAATTGTTTCTATACAATTAGAGACTATACTGAGCATCACAAAAAAAGTAACATTAACTAGTGAGAACCCGTCAAAATTTAACGGTGAGATCTGAGATAAATGTAAAATACTGTACTCAGACTATGTTCACAATATATTGAATTGTTTGGATCTTCATGGTATAATGAAGATATTATGTTATGAGTTCCCAAAATTTAGAACACGTATGGCCCATGACCAGGCGGCAATGCAATATGACTCACATATTGTAATAATATACCAAATGACACAAAAGAAAGAGCACTATTATACTGAGGGATATTATTTCTGAAGTTTCTTGATGTGTCATCATCTTCTATAAACAAATTTGATTACTTTTGGCATGTTTCTCGAAGGTAAACTTATTTTCCCATTAAAGCAACACAGAATAAACTCGTTTGCAGAATTTCTCTCGCATGGGAAGTATAAAGCAGAACAAAACTGACATTTCATAGACAACGACCCAACAGAAAACGAAATGACAGAAAACGAAATGACCTCACTATCACGACACCTATGCCGGTTTTCTCTTTCCCTGCGTCCAGGTAATGTGCGTTTGCGTCTTTTGGGGCTCGTGGGAAACGATTCGGAATTCGACATAACCTGTGAACAACTTCACTACTTCAGTACAACCGAGCAAAACTCACTGTCCGAATGTTCTCTACAAAATACACCACAAAAGCAAATACATGCAAACTGTCAACGCCACAATGCAATTATTACACTGAAACAAAACGTTGACGAATTATAAGCAAATCTCAACAATCAAAACAAAACATCAGGCAGCGCCACCATGAAGCAACATGGACTTGCATCTATCGATTCATGCAATCGATTTTAAAACAGCCACCCTTTGGAAGAAAACAATTGACTATTGATATGCGTACTATTAAAGAATGATTTAATTAATTAATTTACAGCGTAAATGTTGGTGAATCAATACAAACGATATTTGATAACACATCTAGGGATCACATTCTTTCATTTAAAGGAAAAAATACTAAAATCGGTACAGTAGAAGCTCTAAAGGAAGTCATGGCAGAATACCTTATTTTTTTTAAATATATAGATTTTAACAATTATACAGAATGCATTATTTGACACTTGAACTGTATAAATGTGTATAAATAACCTGTAACAAGTATTGTAGTGCAGCCTCCGGGTCAATGACCCCCATCTCGATCAGGTTTTTCGTCCAGTTTCCCTGATCCATTGAGCAAATGCTGAGATGGCCCCTTGTTTTGCTTCTGGACATAAATGTAACTTCATTTTCTGTGCATGTCTTCTAGAATTCAGTGGGAAATACAATTATTCAAATTATCGTTTCCATGTTGTCGCGTCAGGAAGTATTATTGCGAAGGACAACATGGATAAGAGCCAAAATTTATTGCATTTTTATCCTTGAAAATAGATTTTATTACATGGGAGTTTTTTTTAATTTTAAGTAGTATATGACTTAGTATAGGGATCATAGAATTTTAAAAATGTGCACACAATTCACTTTTCCCCATAGCACGTCATACGCAGTTTTTAACTGCTTTTTTGACGTTAAATAAATAAATAAATCCATCGATCGCCTTACATTATTCTTGTGAATTGCACATAAATGCTTTAAAGGCAACAATTTCGTACGCCAATATTTTGGTAAATATTTAGATTTTCAATAACCGTAAACGCCTTTTCCTATGAAAACCTGAATTTCTAATATACCTTATACATAAACCATTAGGTTATAGAAGTGAAAGATTCTTAATATTAGGTGACACATTGTTAAAGAGCAAAATTAGTGAAACTGAAATAAGGAACGTACACATTCAAAATGAGTGTATTGATACAATAAATTATAAGTGTTAATCACCATTCTTCCCTGCAGAATGGTTTTGCACTCGAATCTAATGCTTCATCAAATTCAATGCACCCCATGATTTATAGTATTACCTTTGGTCAAAAAAGGTGCGCATTATATTCGCGTAAAAATTTGTTGTACAAGGTTTTCAAAACGGTTATCGGGAGTTTAGAGTTGGTCCCGGTTGGAGCGGGTCCCTGCTAATGGAAAATACCTGGTTGAGGAAAACTCCGCCAAGTGACGTGTAGTTAGGCGCCTGATCTCGCCAACCAGCGGGGGAACAACACCACCATCTCCCGGTATGAAAGAATTCACTACACTTACGGAAATAATGACCTTAGTAGTTGACGTATGAAAAATAAGAATTGTAGTCTTCAAACTTGCAGAACGCGAAGCTTATGCCTTATTGTGGCGAAGGTTAGAACAAATATAATTTATTTCTTTTCCCTCATTTTATATTTAAATAATAAGATGAAAATGTTTTATCAATATTGGCTTTGGAGTAACGTAACCTGAAGGACATTTCTTAGATATTGCAGGTGTCAGGCACGTTCAGAGATTTAATAACGATTAGCCATTGCTGATTGAGTATCTGATCGCTACCAAACTTCGTCATTTTTTTAAGAACTGTTGGAGCAAAAAAAGGGGTTTGGTTTGGAAATAAAGGAGGTTTGAAAATAAATTTTAAAAAATTGGAACAAATTAAAAATTCGACATTTTTCGGCAGGGAATCACAAAGAGGTATGCTAATACTCCTTTGAGTTTCACATAAAGGCTTTCGTACTGCAGTCCAAGAATTTTGAAAAAGGTACGGAAATATTCTTAATTAAGGTCACTACCGGTACCTTTTACGCTAATTGTGATTAAAATATCAGAAAAATAGTTTTATTTTGTGAAAATGTTTGGCAGACAGGACATGGGACTATTTGACTCTGCCAACCAATTCTAATTGAAATATGCCAACCAATCCCGAAGGAGATTTTTGATTAGAGATGATCACTCAAGTAACAAGGGAACTCAAAATGAAAAAAAAATTGAAGAAAATCAAGAGTTTCGTTAAAGGTTTCAGGTGAAAAAAGTGAGAGGCAAAATCTTTGTTTTTCAATATAACAGGCGAAAATATTAGGCCCGAAACATTAGGCTACTAGTTTTGAAACACAATAGAGATCACGATTCCACCATCGTTGCATTGATCATAATGAGACTTCTGAGAAAAGTTGACTAGATTGTAAAGAACACGTGACACACAGCTAGGGCTTATAAAAGCTATGTCGCAGATGTAGTATGTAGCAGATGTAGTCAATCAACCCCTTGTGGCAACCACCCTCAGACTTCCCTACTGAAAAATAGCGTCTCACAAGAAATTGATACATCTCGTGTAAAAACAAATTACCTGATTTGACTTACAGAGGGAAGCCAGTTACATCTATTGTCCGGAAGGGAAACAATGGGTTAACCTATGCATGCATTTGGGAGTTAACTGATGCATGCGTTTATTCTCCAGATCAAGGGGAACTGGGAACAAAAGTATTTGAGACTTATCGAAAGAAGGTCATTGATTCACAACACATTATATTTGTTGTAGATTAAGTTTCAAATTAAATTATAATGTGATTTACGTGTGATAGAAACAAATCGTATCGTATAATCAAATCGTATCGTATCGTACTTCGTATAAAGTAATGCCCAAATAATCGATAATGTTGTAATTACAGTTACAATAATTTATTTCATTTGTTGGTTTCCTGATGAACTGTCCTGGAATAAGAATTCTATTTTTTCATTTATTTAAATTTAAGCTTTTCTTATCAACTTCTCATTCATTAAACCAATTTAATGCTACTTAATTCATGTGCAGACGAATATGAGAATAAAAATCTATTAATAAATAAAATCAATTTGTAACAATAATAATGAATTAATAACAATATTAATGTAGGCTGCATATTAACATATTTCTCATCAAAAGGGAGAAAAATGTTTCTATTAGGTGAAGCAAGCAAGAGCCTTTCTTCATTCCCAGAATCCACCTTATTCAGATGGAATGAAAACGAGCATGAATGGGGTACAATTAATACCGAAAGACATCGCGTCTTCACTTCACCAATTATTCCCAAAGACAGAAACGACGTTTCCTCCTACAGAAGACTCGAGTCGACACGCGCTTTCGGAATGAGAAACGGGTCTTTTCTTCCTAGAAACTCCAGGCCCGCGTCGCCCTGTCGATAAAGTAGGTCACTTTCAGGTCTACCGCCCCGCCCGACTTACAATCCGCCAGACATCCGCGACTCGCCCGAAATCACATTCTGCATCGCCAACATTTGTATCTATGACCTCTTCATGTTACAGGCTACCTCTCAGAACTACCGAGGATGCCAAAACAAATTGTATACACACTTCAAGCAAATAAAAACTGACTTAACATGACAAAGCTGAATTCACACAAACAGTAAATGATGAGCACTAATCATCTTAGACTTTTACAGGCACAGCCGTTACAAAAGATGCTTCAAATTTCAACGGCGTCGAAATCCATATGCGTAGTGGAGATACTCTTCGAGCAACATTTGCGAAAGTGTCCTCAGCGATTGCAGGACATGCCGTTTCAATTTATTCCCAAAGTGCTGCCAGCGTAGCAGGTTTACTATGGTTTACATTATTCTTAAGACTTCCCCATAAGTAGAAGTCAAACGGAGTTAGATTAGGAGAACATGGTGGAAACTCAGTCGGATCTCTTCGTCCTATCCTACACTGTCAGAAATTACATTAAATTTAATGTGTATTTAATGTACGACTGTACATGAATTTTAATGTATCTTGTACATTAAAGGAATATTAATATTTGTACATTATACTTAATGCGTAAATTAAAATCAATGTAGATTTAATGTACGACTGTTGACTTAACTTACTTCATTAAATTTAATCTACATGTCCATTAAAGTGGCTGTACGCGTACATTATATTTAATTTACGTACATGATAATTACTTTCATGTACTTTACATTAAAATTAATGCAGAAATTTCTGAGAGTGTAATGTTCAACTACTCAGAGGTGTGTCGACGCCGATAGTGGGCGTTTGGAGCATCCGTTGTACCGGTTGTACCTGTAAAAGTCTAATTTGCTTAGCGTTCATCATATACTGTTTGTGTGAATTCAGCTTTGTTATGTTAAGACAGTTGTTTTTGCTTCAAGTGTGTATAGTGCTTATGTGATGTAGTACACAAGTAGTCCCCAAACGAAGTTTTGTAGGAGTGTTTGGAATTACAACAGAGTACTCCTTGACGCAACGCGTCTCCAAGCCCCTTAAGGGGCGTTGAGCGCTTTGCCCTTGGGAATAATCCTCCATTAATGTGCATTATTATTTTTTTTTAATATTAGTCAAATCTCGTCACGTCGCAGTCAGTCAGTGCCTTTTATCCCTTCGGCCAGGGGCTCGACGTCGTTAGATCCCGGGGTTCCTGGCCGGTCACCCAACCACGAACCCGCGAGTCTCGAATGCGCTTAACCTTCGTGACTTCACGGAGCGTAGTAAACGCATTCGGCTAGCGCCGCCGGCGGTATAGCGGGAAACATGTCTATATTCAGGACATATCTCGCTTTTCCAGGACGTATGACAACCCTAAATACTTCAGAACCGCAGTTAGCGCAGATACATCAGAAACGATCTTTACTCGAGATCCGAATCCACCACCAACCGCAGAGCGGTTCAACCGCAGTGGGCTGAGCCATTAAAATCAGCCTAGCGCTTTTACGAGCAAAAACTTAAAAATCCTAGTGAGTAGCATAAATTACATGTATGTAGGCAAATAGGGCGAAACGTAGAAGCACAGCGGCTCCTTTCAGTGGCAGATAAGACATTTTGATGTGAAAAAAACACGATGTCGGTGCCCTCTTTAACACATTCAAACGAGATAAATTGTTTCAGAAAAAAAGTCAGGAAGCGATAACACATGGCACGCGTCGGCCCAAAAGCCAAACGCATCCAATTTTCAGCAAAATGATAATAATTTCAACTCGACACGCTCGTCTCGAGTTAGTAAATACAGATCGTATCGTCGTTCCGCAAGTCAAGTCAGCAGTTCACGCTCACTTCTGTCGACAGACTTTGGAACTAAACACAAATCTGTCTGCACGTGGCACGAAGACTGACGGCCACTAAATGCTGGGCTTCTTAGTTGCGACAGTATATCATACGAACCAGGCGGCGGATTGGTATGGGCGGTGGCGAAACTGGACAATTTTGGGTCGACAATTCTTAAACGTACCCACCCGAAAAAATCGAAAATGTGAAAGTTTTATCAAGAAACTATATGAATTATTTTACTCCGACAGATACCAAAAATTACGTTTAAGCTGGAAAAAGGTTTGGAAAATATATATTAAACAATAGTTTTAACTAAACGTATTTAGTGATCAAATGATTGTATTTACTAGGTAAGTTTAAAACGCTAAAAACTTGTTGTGTTTAGTTAGCGTTTAATAAAATTACTTGTTAAATACATGAAATAATAAATATTAATTTCAGTTCAGCGTATTTTAATGTTATGGTCACTTGATTCATTTCATCGAGTCGTACCCTATAAGTGATGACTATAATGAACTATTTAAGGTAAAAAATGAATTGACAATTTATGAATTATTAGCCTACTGCACAGCAACTTATGAAATTATGAAAACGATTTTCTCGATTTATAATTTATTTTTACATTTTTCCCCATCAGTCCCACCATTGGGCCCCGTGACTTGCGGGGCCCCGTCTTCCCATGCCTAGCTTCGGCATTGGGCAGGGGAATGGGGTAAATCACCCCCCCCTAGAAAGTTACGGATATGGTGACTCAGGACATGCCCTGATGTCACCGCAATGCCCCTGACCTGGAGGTCCTAAGGTTTGAGTCCCTACAGGCGCAGGATTTTCGACAATTTTTCGACAATTAGAGACTATAACGATCATCAAAAAGAAAAATAATGCTTATTTTAACGAAACAATGATATATAATGAATTGATTGATTGAGTTTTTTCGCCGGATCTCACCATAAGGAATAACACAGCATTATAAGACTAATGAGCATAGCCGTTGAGTCCCTATAGGCGCAGGATTTTCGACAATTTTTCGACAATTAGAGACTATAATGATCATCAAAAAGAAAAATAATGCTTATTTTAACGAAACAATGATATATAATGAATTGATTGATTGAGATTTTTCGCCGGATCTCACCATAAGGAATAACACAGCATTAGAAGACTAATTAGCATAACCGTTGAGTCCCTACAAGCGCAGGATTTTCGACAATTTTTCGACAATTAGAGAAAATACTGATCATCAAAAAGAAAAAATGCTTATTTTAGCAAAACAATGATATATAATGAATGGATTGATTGAGTTTTTTCGCCGGATCTCACCATAAGGAATAACGCAGCATTAGAAGACTAATGAGCATAGCCGTTGACGCGCCCGGAAACAGGAAATAATCAATCAACCCTAGAAAGTTTTATGGCCCCTGCTGGAAAAGTATTTTTCTTCTCAATGTGTCTCATTTATGATTTCCTCGATTTAAGTGTACAAATCAAGGAAATGGAAGAAGAAAACATTTCTGATAGTACTCTTAGGATTCATTCAGAAATCATTCGATCATTGTTATGGTAAACGAAAAGAGCGTTTACTATTAATTGTTCAATTCCTCTCCTCATTGAATTGTGCATGTTTCTTTCAGGAGAAAATGACCAATTAGCATCCTAACAAGAACACAGAAATTTGAAACCGTTTACCCAAATACGATTCAATGAAATTCATATGACCCGGGTATCCTGCAAATTCTGGACCAACACCCATAAATAATTTTATTGTGTAACATACCCTCTGAAAGGCTAAAAAGTAGTTTCTTAGAATATATCTCGAACCTGAAGATTGTAAGATCATTTTACTTATGCAAGAGGAAAACTCAGACTGCTGGAACGTAAGTCAGGTTTGTCTACAATCTGCCCGTATTTAAATAAAAAACTGGTTTCAGTTACTCGTAGAACAAGAGTAAGAGAACAACCTTACTTGTCATTTCATAATGCATGAATTATTATTAAAACTTTTCATTAGTTTCGAAAAATCTCTGATTAAACTACAAAACACAGGTAATAAAACATATAACAAACTATTTTTCGACAAAAACAGCATACAAATACCGCGAAATAATACATATCTAATATGAAAGTCAAATAAAAACAATAGAGTGATATTTTTCATGAGTTGGAACCAATGTATTTCTTTAATATTAGTTTTCTTTAGAAAAACTTAAACATTTACAAATCTGCAGGAATGTTTAAGTGGTGTGTATTTTCATCAGAATACTTTTTCTTAAAATAGAATCTAGTTGCATCGCTTCATGTTATGAAGGCAGACTAGGAGAGGTGGCTCAGTGCCTCAACTGATGTCTCTGCAGCCTCTGACTGGGAGGTGCTAGATTCGAGTCTCAACAGTGGCAAGATTTTCGATACTAGCTTTTCAGCTAGATCAAATTCAGTCGCTGTTTGGAGGAAAATTCTAGAAGTCGGCTGATCTGATCGCTAGTTGTCCGTGGTTTCTCCGATCAACACCAGGCGAATGCCGGAGCCGTACCCTACCAAACGAGCCACGGACCGCGCGCGATCTGTCCTTCCTCTTCCTTGTCCTATCCTCTTCACTTACACACACACTTACACTAACATGCACTACACTACCATATATGTCGGGAGATTGGTCGGGAGCTCATCAAAACATCGATGTAACGATGTTTTGGTAAAATTTGCCATCACTAGACTCACTAACGCAGAACAGTGTATCGAATGAGGTCAAAAGGACGGATGAACAGGAGGCAACACGCAAGCTACCACTCGTATGATTAAAATGTATACTCGTAGGATAGTTCACATTGAATCAAATTCAAAGAAAAGACTCTACCTGATGAACTGGAACTGAAAAGGGCGACGTAAACATACATTTTCACAAATGTTCTGAAATCTGTAACTCCGGTAACGTCAGATTTCACGTCAATAAACCTGCGATAGCCTACGTTATTATTCTGAGCACAAGTGAAACAGGAATTTAGATAAGGCGACTTTCCTTTAAGAAATTTACAATGCAAAACACTAGTCGCACCGCAGCAGTAACGATGTAGTCCCACTACGAACAGGTTTGGACCTCACACTTCTTCTCATAGCGACGAAAGCACGAAGCAAGATCGCCAAAATGGGGCAGTCAGGTCAGTTCCTTCTCTTTATTTTCCTCCATTCTTTTCCTTCCTCCTTATTGTTTTTCACTATTTACACATATTAAAATGTTTCTCGTAATGATTTGTTAACGACCATAAAAATTTCACAAACAGGCTGTAGTATATACTTAACAATCTTTCAAAACTAGAAAGATATATTCTTACTAATGTTACTACGTTTCCACCACAGATCGTGGTCTTCTATAGAAAAGTTAATGTGTCGTTACGTTTTGTTACAACAAACGCAGTAACATGAAAAGTGATATGTCTTAATATTTAAAAATACTGTTAACTACTGTAATATGACTGCATTTTTTTATGGTTAACATTGCGTGTGTGTGAATATATATATTGTGACATACCAATATGGGGACATTTTTTTATTACAGAATATTGTCGTAAATGGGCGAAATGGTTAGGGCAAATAATAGGCAATATGGCGTCTTAGTAACGACGTCGTGGTTGTTGTCAGGAAAAAAAACATTCATCTGACCGTGGAGGCGACTGATTATTAAAAGGAAGTTTGGGCATTTTGTAAATGAAAGGCGAGGCATTGTGGGTTTTAAAAGGAGGATAAAATTCATTCGGTCGCATGTCGTGACGGTGAGCAGTTCGCTCGTGAATAGATTAATTTGTGCATGTTGGGGCTTTGAAATATTTTCATGGGTAGAGAAGAATCGGACTTGAGGGACATATTCGGACTCTGAATATTTTCGTAGCAGAACCAGAAGTGAACTTGTGATACTTCTAAGATTTAGGAACGTGTCGAGTTCCGAATATTTTTGCTGTGCATCAAAATAAGACTTGGAGTTTTTCGCGAGTGAACTCTTAATCATTCTTGAACTGATAACTGTATGCGGTTCACAAGCGATACGGGACTATGCCTATTTTCTTGCTATAAACGGAAGATAGAACTGAGAGATGTAATCATAAAATCACTGGATATTTATACGGTGAGAACAGGCATCGGACATAATATAGTGGAATTGGAACAAATATTTGAGTGGTGCGAAGCGGTGAATCGGCGGTGTTCGTTTTCAAAGAGGAAAGAAGATTTGTGGTATTTGGACTTCGGAGCTTCAAATCGAAGAATGGAAGCCGTTTCTTCGAGGAACCACCAATCAAGAGCACGCGAAGACCAGAATCACGTATAAGGTTCGAACCAGGATATGACTAAGAAAGTTCTCCATGTAAATTCTTCACATTTTAATTTGCTACATTGATAGAAATAAACATTAAGTTTCTCTTGAAAGAAAGATAAAATGATTTTCATTGGCCAATTCAAGCTAATAAGTAGCTAGATCAAATCTCTGTTTTCAGATTCCTCGCCATTCTGTATAGATGGCAGATCGGGTAATCGGCTATTAATAGATAATAGCGATTATTTCTGACGTGACCCATTGACCCAGCTAGCGGGATAATATTCAGTTTTTACCAGAGTAATAATAGTTAAAATATTATCGTAACCTTTTTCCTGGCGCCCATGTCATTAGAAATTTGGGTTACGACGAATCGTCCAATAATTGTAGCAGTTAGGGGTATGTTTCAATTCGACCCAGCTAAATACAAATTAAATAACTTGATACCATGTGGCTAGGCCCAAGGCCTTTAAGTCATTACAATATCTACATTCTACCGCGTTCTAACCTTTCGAACTCTGGCTGAGGAAAAACCCCTGTGGAGAAACCTGCCATCAGAAGCCAAGTATATGCTTATCTACCAGACTTTTTAAAACTTCTCATTCTTCTTCTTCTGCACTTGGATGGATTAGGCTTGAACCTATTCCGTCTTCACAAGTTTTCCTTTCATCGTTTTTTGGGTCTGCACACGTCTCTAAAATCTATTTATTTATTTTATTTCCTGGACGTCACGCATTCTTCCTCCAGCGTTGGGTTTTATGATTGATTGATTTTTTCGTGTTTCCGGGCGCGTCAACTGCTTTGATATTGCTATTGTCAACTGCTTATTATATTGCTCATTTATTCCCGTTAGTGTAGTGCATGTTTTTTCTCGGGTGATGGCGGTGATCTCCCCCGCTGGATGGCGAGATTCGGCGCCGACCTACCGTCGGCTAGTGGGGTTTCCCCCTAACCAAGGCTCTCCCACCAGCGGGGCACCGCCCCAGTCGGGACAAGCTCTAAGCTCCCGACCGCTCTCCCGGAACATGTGGTAGTGTAGTCAATGTTAGTGTAAGTGTGTGTGTGTGTGTGTAAGTGGAGAGGATAGGACAAGGAAGAGGAAAGACAGATCGCGCGCGGTCCGTCGCCCGTTTGGTAGGGTATTGCTCCGGCATTCGCCTGGTGTTGATCGGAGAAACCACAGAAAACTACCGATTAGAGCAGCGGGCCGCTAGAATTCTCCTTCAGACAGCGACTGAATTCGACCTTGCTGAAAAGCTAGTGTGGAAAATCCTGCCGCCGTGGGGAGTGGGAACCTAGGACCTCCCGGACAGAGGCGCTGCAGTGACGTCAGTTGATGCACTGAGCTTCCGCTACTGGTCCCAGCGTTGGGCCTCCTCAGCATCTGAAATCCAAGAGAGACACGGAAGATAGTCCGAGCCACTGCCTCTGCATTTACATTTACGACACCCACTCCCCTTGCCGCCTACCGTGCTCATTAATTTGACAGTTTCAGTTTATTTTACTGACTTACTTAAAAAATTATACATGACACTGGATCTGAAGAACACGTCGTACTGACAATCGTGCAACTGCCTGATAGGGGTGTACTTTCTAGCCTCATTCAATAGGTCGCTATTTCTATATATTCCATTGCATTTGCATAAGCATTCCTTCCAATGCATTCATTGCATTTCGTTTGCATACTATATTGCATATCATCTTTTATAACAAGCGTCATTATTGTGGTTCCATAACAGACTCTGGGGAAGACACGGTCGGATTGCAACGTTGCCATTTCCGGGCAAAAGCAAGGTAAGTCATGGAGCAACCAATGCGGAAAGGTATTTTGAACTTTCTGCATTTCAGCAGGCCACAACACATCGTTATGTACCGCTCATTGTAGAAAAAGAAATAGGAATGTTATTTTTAAATAAGGATCGTTTGCAGTCTCTATTTTGATGTAAAACTAACGAGGATAGATCACATAAAAATCAAAGTGATGGAAGCCCATCAGAAACTTCATCAACTTCAAAACATTACAAACCGCAAAAGTGGCCTCAGACCCGAAAATACAGCGCTCCTGTATAAATCCATTCTCCGATACGTATTCCCGATAGGTGTCATTCAGCAACATCCCAAATAAACAAGATTACAATTTTCCAAACCAAAATCCTCCGCATTGCATCCAAAGCCTCATTGTTTGACAGAAACGCAACCCTCCATTCCGATGTCAAACTAAAACTAATAAAAGATCAAATCATTCACCCCCCCCCACAATTTCTTCTACCTCATATCTAGCTCAACCGGAACATCCTTTTGTAACCTCGGTGTAGATAATCCTCCCTTCCTGAGAATAAAAAATAGACTTCATTCCTAAACTGCTTTTCTACTTTTCATTAAAAATAAATAATTTTAGCAATTTATATCATCTCTAAGTGACTTTTTGGTGGTGCGTGATGAATCTGCTGTGCAGTTTTCCGTGGTTTCTCTAATCAATACCAGGCGACCGTCGGAGTAACCTTTAACGGAGGACGTTAACGAACAGACCGTGGCAATTTTTCTTTCTCCATTCGTGTTTCCTTCTCTTTTCTTACACACATACGATACTTACAGTTACATCACGTCACAACAAACACATGTTGGGAAGCTCTTTACTTTTTAAGCTGAGAATAAAACATCAAACATCAAACATCAATCATCATCAAACATCAATCATCAACGAGAGTGAGATTGACGCACGGTCGCCCTAGTGCGCATAAATTTCTTATTCCAGCACGCCTTGTCCGCGTTTTGACGTCTTTTTCCAGCTGTCTGTGAGCTGAGCTGTTGAACTTTACATTCGACTCCGGTTATAGTGAACTGGAAACAGTGAACCCTCGGTTAAAGTGAACTTAAGTCACTGGTCCCGTTTCACTTACATTAGAAATAAACATAAAAAGATTCGGTTATAGTGAACCTGAACCTCAGATATAGTGAACCTAGGAAATAAGTTCTAGAAATTCATTGAATTTCGTATGTTATTAGGCGATTTAAAGGGCCTTCGAAGAGTGGAATGTTGTTTCAACAGTGCAAGAGGCATTGAAAGGTGACAAGACTGAATTACGAAACAAATAGACAGAGGACAATGCTGGAGGAGGATGGAGAGAGCACGAGCTCTGGATAAGGATCTAATGAAAAATTACTTAGCAAACAATTAAAAATAATTAAATTGTTTACGTGCAAATAAAAAGTTTGAAATTTTCAGTTCGTGCTGTTAATCAATTTTGCTGCTTATTAATAAAATCAGTTATTGTGGAGATATTTCATTTATTTTGTCATCATCGGATATACTGAACCTCTGATATAGTGAACCTCTGATATACTGAACCAAACATGTTAGTCCTCAGAAGTTCACTATAACCGGGGTCGACTGTATAATGTTTAAGAAATTTGAGTTGCCCGCCGATGTCACCGTGTTTCTGTACAAACACATGGTCTAATCAGGTCTAATCAGGATGGAAACAACAGAATCGTCCTCATTACAGTCCAGAGCTTGCACCCATTAACACAGTTTCAATGTTTAAAGGATTTTCTTGGTGGTCATCTCTTCAACGACGACAAATAAGTGAAAACTAGTTATGGATTGGGTTCTTCGTAGGTGACAGATTTCATTCACGTCGGAAATCAAAAACTTGTTAAATGATATAAAAATAGTTCACCAAAAATGAAAATTATATATAAATGAAGATTAACGTATGTAGAATATTGAAAAAACATTTTAATGATATACAAAATATTTCCTTATTATTAACAAACAGACCTATTTAAAAAAACAACCCTCGTACAGTGTGTTCAGAAAGACTGTCCACAGTGATTTTCTTGTCAAAGGGATCCCTGTTAAAGAAAAATAGCAACGTTGCGATGGTCTCTACCGCATTCTATTCTTTTTATAATGGAAACTCGGTAATGATTTTTTTCATGGGTGTTGTTAACTTTTTAAATAATCCATTTCAGCTTGTTCTCGAGAACATAGCAAACGCTTATCGATTCGCAAGCGAAATCGCGTTGCGGAACACCGGGGTGTTTCCGGTACATCTCCATCATCAACCATTTTAATTGTGGTTCTCACACCAACACAGACTCATTACTTTTGCATTCGCCTGTGGATTAATAAGCGCTTTCTAGTGACTAATCAGAGCCTGATTTACGGGGCTGCGAAACTAACATACCGGACGGTTTCCCCATTGCAATGGCCTTGATGTGAACCACACTTTGAAACCGAACGTGGGCAATAGAACATGGTTATATCCAACTGCCCATTCTTATCCTTTCAGATAATCCCGATTATCATAGGTTTACTAGTACGAATGCACCGGGAGCGGTAGCTCAGTGCATCAACCGATGTCACTGCAGCGCCTCTGACCGGGAAGTTGTAGGTTCGAGTCCTGACGACGGCAGGATTTTCGACACTAGCTTTTCAGCTAGGTCGTATTCAGTCACAGTCTGGAGGAGAATTCTATTCTCTAGCAGTCGGCTCCTCTGATCGGTAGTTTTCCGTGGTTTCTCCGATCAACACCAGTTGAATGCCGGAGCAGTACCCTACCAAACGGGCCACGGACCGCGCGCGATCTGTCCTTCCTCTTCCTTGTCCTATCCTATCCCCTTACACACACACACACACTTACACTAACATTGACTACACTACCACATGTTCCGGGAGACCGGTCGGGAGCTTAGAGCTTGTCCCGAGTGGGGCGGTGCCCCGCTGGTGGGAGAGTCTTGGTTAGGGGGAAACCCCACTAGCCGACGGTAGGTCGGCGCCGGATCTCGCCATCCAGCGGGGGAGATCACCACCATCATCCGAGAAAAAAACATGCACTACACTAACGGGACTAATGATCAAAGCAGTTGACGCGCCCGGAAACACGAACAAATCAATCAATCAAAAACACCACCAAACACACACACACTTTCACTAACATGCACTACACTACCACATATTCCGGGAGGCCGGTGGGGAGCTTAGATCTTGTTCCGGCTGGGGCGGTGCCCCGCTGGTGGGAGAGTCCTGGTTGGGGGGAAATCCCACTAGCCGACGGTAGGTCGGCGCCGGATCTCGCCATCCAGCGGGCAAAGATCACCGCGCATCTCCCGAGAAAGAACATGCACTACACTAACGGGACTAATGACCAAGGCAGTTGACGTGCCCGGAAACACGAAAAATCAAATCAAATCAATCACTACGAATGCTTTGAAAATTGTCGATAAATTGTCGACTCGCTAAGTGATGAGTTCCAAAATGCACCAAATATTGAAAATAATTGAAAGCATGTTAAAATGAAAGAGGTTATGTTCTAGTACATACGCTGTTTATTGCACATTACACAGCGATCGGTACATACCGCCTTCTAAGATATATGAGGCGCAGCTTATTATTGGCCACCAGAGAGGGGTGGTAAGCAAAATCTCAGAGAAAAAGCAATATATTTTTTGAGATACACCACCCTGATTGGGGTATTATATGTTTAGTTAAACACTATTGGTTTTAATTTCACGAGTGGAATTGTCTTATTAATTATTTTTTAACTTTTGTTTCTCAATACAAGTGTCTCAGAATATGTATTACAAATGTCTGGAGCAGAAAGAGGCGTAGAAAATAATTACATTTTGCTAATGAATATGTGGAAATTTCATTTAACGGAGTTATGTCTTGAGCCACTTGCTATAAGACAACCCCGCACGCACAGGTGTTTGGCACGGACATGAACTCTGCTTGATTACCTCAGAGCGTGACGTGCCGAGTATCTCTGTGTTGAAGACGTTTCTTGTATATGTGTGTGTGTGTGTGTGTGTATATATATATATATATATATATATATATATATATATATATATATATATATATAAATGAGTCACGTAACTTTAGCACCTCCTACAATTTTTGCAACGGTTGAAGTTTTGAAAAGAATTTTCACGGAAGTGCGTGAGAGAATGGAGCTAATTGATACGTGTATTCATTAATATTTTATAACTTGCATTTTACGTGATATTCAGGTAACTTGGTGTTTTTCAAATGGAACTATACACATTTTTTAGTCCATTATGACGAGCGTAAAAGATGAATACAATTATATAGATATAATCATATGTTAGATAAGCATTTGTTTGGTAATTTTGATATTTTGCGACTGGTATTTAACGCGTATTTTAAATTTAACATTCCACAAACCAAGGTCACGCAGCGCTCTCTCTGCTAGCACGTGATCGGGGCGTCACAATATCCGTTAAATACGGGTCGCAAAAATCAAAATTACTCAAGAAAATGCTTGTCTACCATATGTCAATATGTATATCATTGGATTCGTCTGTTTACGCTCGTCATGATGACTATCCGTAGAAGTTTGTAACATTTATTCTGAGGCTTCCTGTGTCTTGTTCATGTGTAGCAAAGGCTTCAGGTAAACACAGAAACCACACTCGGAGCAAACTCAAACTCTTAAAATCTCCGATTATCGGGAGACTTCCGGTACCAAGAGCAACATACATTGCGCGAAGCAAAGCAACATATCTTCATTGATTGATTGATTGATTAGTGATTCTGGGCGCGTCAACAGCTAAGGTCATTAGTGGCATTAGTAGTGCATGTTTATTCGCGGGAGGTGGCGGTTATCTTCCCCGGACTCTATCCCTAGGACTTCCCGGGCAGAGGCAGTGCAGTAGCATCAGTTGATGCACTGAGCCACCTCAGCCGGTCCCAAGCCCTTGGTGTATTCAGAGAGATTACCATAGGAAGGGACCGCTTTGACAGCTACTGCTTGGCCACTGCTGGCAACATAACTGCAGTTAATGTGCATGAGCTCATTTTGTCAGTGCGTTCGTTTACAGACAGCTCATTTGTAAATAGCTTCATCTCTCTCTCCATCCCCCCACCCTCTCTCCTCCTCTCTCTCCCTCGCTCTCTCTTTCTCCCTCTCTCCCTCTCTCTTCCTTTCCCTCCCCTTTCCCTGCCTCTCTCTCCCTCTCTCTTCCAGTCTCTTCCTCTCTCTTCCTGTCTCTCCCTCTCTCTCCATCTCTCTCCCTCTCTCTGCCTCTCGCCCTCTAGTCCTCTCTCTCCCTCTCAATCTCTCTCACTCTCAATCTCTCACTTTCAATCTCTCACTCTCCCTCTCACTCTCACTCCCCCCTCACTCTCACTCTCCACCTCTCCCTCTCCCCCTCCCCTCTCCCTCTCCCCCTCTCCCCTCTCCCTCTCTCCCTCCCCCTCCATCACCCCCTCTCCCCCTCTACCTCTTCCCTTCCCCCTCTACCCCTCTCTCCCTCCCCCTCTACCTCTCCCTCTCCCCCCCCTCTCCTCTCCCCCCTCTCCCTCTCCCCCTCTCCATCTCCCCCTCTCTCCTTCTCACTCTCCTCCCTCCCTCTCTCTCCCTTTCCCCCTCTCCCTCCCTCTCTCTCCCTCTCTCTCTTTCTCTCTCTCTTACAATGTCATCGCCCGGCATCATTTGTTTCCCGACCTGTCAAAGCGGTTCCTTCTTAGGGTAACTCCTCTCCATCGGAGCCGGAGTGGAGCGGGTTGAGCGCGGTTCCTGACGAAATCCGCGTGTGCCGCGCCGCCCGCCGCAGTCTTCGCAGGAAGTGGGGCAAGGCCGGCGGCGCAACGTAATGGTCGTCTGGAGCGGCTGATCGAGTGATTAAGCGCATGGGCGGGGGGAAAACGCTCCAAGCATTAATTCCCCCTCCCAAAGCCCCGAGTATGTCAACATCGCGGTGAGGGGGATATTTAATGGTGTGCAAGTTCGGAGCCTGAAATTTGGTGTAATTAGAAAAAAAAATAGTTTTCAAGCTAGTGCTTCATACTTGGTACCGACTAAGCTAGATCGGAGGCAGCATTGTACCGACTCTGACCGGGAGGTCCGAGGTTTCGAGTCGAGAAGGTAGACACTAGCTACATACCTATGTCGAATTCAGCTGCTGTCTGGAAGATCATTCTAGTTGTCGGCTGCTCTGATCGGTAGTTTTCCGTTTGCTTTGGTTTGTTTTTTTCGTGTTTCTGGGCGCGTCAATTGGTTTGGTCATTAGTCCCGTTAGTGTACTGCATATTTTTTCTCGGGAGATGGCAGTGATCTTCCCCCGCTGGATGGCGAGATCCGGCGCCGACCTACCGTCGGCTAGTGGGGTTTCCCCCTAACCAGGACTCTCCCACCAGCGGGACACCGCCCCTGCTGGGACAAGCTTTAAGCTCTAGACCGGTCTCCCGGAATACATGATAGTGTAGCGCATGTTAGTGTAAGTGTGTGTAAGGGGGAGAGGATAGGACAAGGAAGAGGAAGGAAAGATTGCGCGCGGTCCGTGGCCCGTTTGTTAGGGTACTGCTCCGGCATTCACCTGGTGTTTATCGGAGAAACCACGGAAAACTACCGATCAGAGCAGCCGACTGCTAGAAGTCTCCTCCAGGCAGCGACTGAATTCGACCTAGCTGAAAAGCTAGTGTCGAAAATCCTGCCGCCGTCAGGACTCGAACCTAGGACCTCCCGGTCAGAGGCACTGTAGTGGCATCAGTTGATGCACTGAGCTACCGCTGCCCGTTAGTTTTCCGTGGTTTCTTCACTCAACATCAGGCGAATGCCGGGGCAGTAGCCTAACAAACGGACCACTGATCGCGCACAATCTCTCCTTGCTCGTTCTCGTGTTATCCTCACACCTTACCTACACACACCTGCACTTACACGCACTTCTCTATCACCCGTGCCGGAAGACAAGTCAAGAGTTGAGAGCTGGTCCCGGGTTGGGCCAGTAGTTGGGAGATATCTTATTGGGGAGAGAAACCCGCAAGCGGCGGTTAGTTCAGCGACGGATCTCGCAAGCTAGTGGGGGAAGATCCCCGCCACCTCCGCAGGAAAAACGTGCACTACACTTACGGGACTAATGATCTTAGCCGTTGACGTACCCGGAATCACTAATCAATCGGCAAAATATTGCCGATTTTATAAAGGGTAACTATATTAGTAAGTGTAGGAAGAGGATTTGAAGGGTGATTCATGTTGGTTTCGTCTCTGTTATCATGCCACAACACACAACGACCAGGCCTCACGCAGAATTGAAGCCCGGATGAAACTTTTTGGGGCGCAAATATCCAAAGCTGTAGGCCTACCAGGAACGGAAATTACATAGTGGAAATATGAAGCATGATGCTCGTCCCATCATGCCACAACACAGAAACACACATCCAAGTCCATGGAGAGATTCAAACCGTGACTAAAAAGGTGCAACCGCTGTAGCAATCTCAACTTTTAAGGTCGACTTTTATCTCGTATTTACATATTACATTTTTTAATGATAAAAGAATTACAAATCTGATGATGATCGCTTCAGCGGCGACAATTATTTAAGATTTTTATTTATTAGATATCTAGACAACACGAGTGTTTCAATTATTAATTTAAAAATTAATGAATAACAGATGCGCATCTAGGATTTTTCTCATATATGAGAGCAAGGGGAATTACATGTATATTCTCCAACCGACGTGATATTTTCTTATAAAGAAGTGTTCGTTTACGCAGAATATAAAATGTATTTTTATTTGTTGGCTCATTGTTAACATTTATAATGTTAACAATTGAAATATTGAATGACTTTAGTTAGTATTGAAAATTAGAAAAAGCCACTTTTAAGTGTATCATTGGTTTCTCGCAGGCGGTATCCCCGCGATCGTTCCCCTTGAGTGCGTCACTGATTAATGTTTATTAATCAACCAATGAATTATAATTGATTGATGACTCCGAGCGCGTCAAAGGCTAAGGGTATTAATCCCGTAAGTATAGTGCATGTTTTATTGCTGGAGATGGTGAACATCTTCCTCCGCTGGATGCTGAGATCCGGGACCGACCTATGTCGGCTTGATGCGATTTTCCTCACGCAGGGGTCTCCCTTTAGCAGGGCACCGCCCAGCCTGGACCAGCAATAAGCTCCTTACTGGTTTTCCGATAAGTGTGGTAGTGTAGTGAATGGAATTGTAATTTGTGTAAGAAAGGGGTGATGATAGGGCAATGAAGGGGAAGGAAATATCGTGCACGGTTCATTTGATAGGGTACTGATCCGGCATTCGCCTGGTGATCGAAACAAAACGACAGAAAAATACCGATCAGACCAGCCGGCAGATCTCCTCCAGACAGCTGCTGAATTCGACCTTTTATCAAAAATCCAGCCACGGTCGGGACTCGATCCCTAGGACGTCCCGGACAGAGGTTGATGCCCTCAGCCACCTAAGCCGATAACTAATTAATGAACAAATTAATACTTTTCTAGCTGGGGCATTAAAGTCTCCTGGGAGAATGATTCCCGGTGCCTGCTATTTTGCCACGTCACACCACCGCGTAGAGTTGACACGAAGAAAGCTTTGGCCTTGGAGATGCGAGCCTGCCGTGCTGCATAGTGTGGGAATTGTGGGGAAACTTGCATCGTGGCGCATTACATCACACAAACGGCCTTTCACACGTTTCAGCATTGCACATCTATTCCGAGGTCCGTTGTTCACGCATTAACACCCAGCAGATTCCGAGATTGAGAGTTGAAGTCCCATAGTGATTCTTTCTGACATGTCATATTTTTTGCTAGATAAATCCGGAAATAAACTTTGCACAATTTCTGACAAATTACGGATTTTGTTTTGGTTATGATTCCAGCACTTGCGTCTGTGTCTCAGCACTTTAAATGTACAATAAAGAGATTGGCAGATGATGATAGTAAGAGTAATATTATTCCTGATAGTAATATTAATCCATTTCTTAAAGAATATAAAAACTACAGCAATGAATATCGTTCATTGAATAGAATTGTTATCGACTTCAATGATAGCACACTAACTTTTCGTTAAACTTTTGTTTTATTCAGTATCTATATATTTAAAAAAATAAGGTATTCTGCCATGGATTCGTTTAGAACTTCTACTGAACCGATTGTTGTATTTTATCTTTTAAATGAAAGAATATGATCCCTAGATGTGTTATCAGATATTGATTTTGTTGATTCACCAACATTTACGGTGTAAATTAATTAATTAAATCATTCTTTAATAGTACGCTTATCAATAGTCAATTGTTTTCATTCAAAGGGTGGCAGTTTCAAAATTATTTATTTATTTATTAAAATAAATAAATAAATAATTTTGAAACTGCCAATTAAATCATTCTTTAATAGTACGCTTATCAATAGTCAATTGTTTTCATTCAAAGGGTGGCAGTTTCAAAATCGATATACATGAGTCCATAGATGTGAGTCCATGCTGCTTGATGTTTTGTTTTGATTGTTAAGATTTGTTTACAATTCGTCAAGGTTTTGTTTCAGTGTAATAATTGCATTGTGGTGTTGTCAGTTTGCATGTATTTGCTTTTGTAGTGTATTTTGTAGAGAACATTCGGACAGTGGATTTTTCTCGGTTGTACTGAAGTAGTGAAGTTGTTTACAGGTTATGTCGAATTCCGAATCGTTGTCCACGCGCCCCAAAAGACGCAAACGTACATTAACTGGGCGCAGGGAAAGAGAAAGTCAGCGTAGGTTTCGTGATAGTGAGGTCATTTCGTTTTCTATTGGGTCATTGTCTATGAAATGTCATTTTTGTTCTGCTTTGTACTTTCCATGTGAGGGAAATTCTGCAAACGATTTTCTGTGTGTTGCCTAAATGTGAAAATAAGTATACCTTCGAGCAATATGCCGGAAGAAATCAAACAGTTGTTTATAGGAAATGATTACACATCAAAACACTTTAGAAATAATATCTTTCAGTATAATAGTGCTAAATCTTTTGTGTCGATATTGCATTGCCACCTGGTCATGGGCCATACGTGTTCAAAATTTTGGGAACTCATAACATAATATCTTCATTATACCATGAAGATCCAAACAATTCAATATATTGTGAACATAGTCTGAGTACAGTATTTTACATTTATCTCAGATCTCACCGTCAAATTTTGACGGGTTCTCACTAGTTAAGTTAAAAGAACGGCCGGAAGAAATAATAGTACCGTTTCTAATTCTTTTTGTGCCGTAGCTTGGTAGGACAGACCCAACCATCCATGCATCATGATAGATCCTTCCCTTCCAGATACCACCCACTATCGAATATCGGGCAGCTTAGCTGAGATAACCCCGTGGGATACCTCGAAAGTCTCTATCTCGCGAAAAAAACGATATATCAATGGGATACCTCGGAAAGCAGTTGAAAGAAAGTTTCCCAAACTGACACTGAATAGAATATCACACGAATGTCTGGTTCGACTCTAAAACCTATCGTTCCCTAGATGTGCAGGATACTTGTGAAGTGCAGCCTGTTATGGGTTGGGTCAGTAGTACGTTAGTAATGAAGTATGCTAGTAAGTCAGTAAATTTTGGTAATGAAATCTAAATATGACGTATGTAACACAATTTCAGTCATTTCCCCCCGACCGCATTTTGTTCAAATACCTTTCAAATGATACTATAACTTTCTTAAACGACTCAGTGTTACGGACGGAAATGGATCTCTCCAATATAAATAATGAGATGAAGGAGCAAAGATGGAATGAGAAGCAGAGAAAATGGGAGCATCCGGAGGAACCGTGGCGCAAACCCTCTTGGTCCACCAGAAATTCCACACAGATCGACCGGGACTTGAATCCGGTACCCGGCGTGTGCAGGGCACGTACGCAGGGAAGTGTAGGAACTTCGGCAACATCATTAGTTCTACCCAGTTATTTGAAATTTCACGGGGATACTAAAGAGCAGCCATGGTCTTTTATTACAAAATTGGATAAGAAATTGTTTTATAAATTTTTCCCTTTATATAAAGGACCATTTCGAATAGAAAAAGTTTTAAGTAAAAATGCCGTAATTTTAAAAGATGAAAATGGTCAACAAATGGGGACATATAATTATAGGAATACGAAGCCGTACAAAAGTGAAGATACACATGACTAGACAGTCTAATGGAACGAATTAATGTTTGTAAATAGAATTTTGTATATATTAGTGTGTAATGTTTTTCTCTTTTGTTGATATGTGTATTTTTGCCAGGAATTAGGAGATGAAGGAATTTTAAATTATTATGTTGTACATAGGATTGAAGCAAATAACGGGTAGGATAGCATAATTAAATAATGCTCAATGAGGTGGTTAATGACAATGTTGGCATAACAAAGATGTAAATAGTTTAAGGCTGCAAGAACCCAGATATGTGTAGTGTAAAGTGAAGAGTGTTACTGAATATTAGTGTTATGAAACAACAAGGAAAAGTTAAAGTTGTCTTGTCATTTAGTTAGGTCTTGACAAACAAAATGGCGCTTTGGTGGGGGGGGGAGTTGTGACATACCAATATGTCACTGAATATTGCACAATATTTATTATAAATGGCGTCAATTAAAGGGGATAAATTATGTGAATATGCTAGCATAGCAACGGTAAGCGAGACGGCTCAAAGGTCAACATATTCATGCAGTGACAATCGCGGAGACGGCTAATTAATTCTGTATGGAATTCAGGGATTGGCCGAAAAAGCAGTGACAGTCGTGAAGACGGCTAGTTCGTTTTGCAAGAAATTTAGGGATTGGCTAGATACGAAGTGTTATCTGCAAATAAACAATCGAAAAATGGACCGAGCTTTGCAGGGCTGAAAGAATACGAGAGGCATTCATTCTGACTGATGCCGTGCTCATGAACGGATCGTGCTCCAATTAATGTTAGGAATTTTTTTTCTTTGGGGACTTGTAAGCATCTACTAGGGAATGAATATAGAGAGAACATCAAAATTTGAACACTAAGTGTGACAGTGGAGCTTAAAATATTTCATGTGAACGAGTTGGAGGGACATTGAGGGCTTGGGCGAAGTTGTCAGTGATTGGACTGGAATGTTAGGAGGCAAATAGTTTATTGATCTGATGAACGGTGATTGAAGTGTGCTTCCGAGAAAAGAAGAGAGAAGATGGTGTCTGGACCTGAGGACGGCGGCGTCGGAGATGGATAAAGATGGTCCAAAAGCGCGCCAAGACATAAGGTTGGAACGGTCATGACAAAGAAGTTATACAATACCAAAATTGTTTTAAATTGTTTAATAAATTTCCATGTTTTTGTCAAATGAATACACGATTTTTCATTGAGCCAATTCTAGCAATGAAGTAGCAAGATAGAAATATATTTGCTTTTCAGGTTCCTCGACCACTCTGTATAGATGGCAGATCGGATAATCATCTATTAGAATACAATAGTTATTATTTCTATAAAACCCATCGACCGAGTTTGTTTGAATATATTCAGTTTATTTCAATATATATATATATATATATATATATATATATATATATATATACACACACACACACACACACACACACACACACACACACACACACACACACACACACACACTTCGCCTTTTGTATAGTAGCCGATAAAATTAGGTCATTGTTACTCCTACCTTATAAAATGAATATTTTTAATTAATTTTCGAACGTCCTTCTCAATGGGGCCCGAGGCCTCAGAGATGTTAAAAAGATTAATTTTTATTAGGCAGGAGGTGTAGCAATGACATAATGTTGTCATCGGTAACTACAGAAAGATTTTTCTGTAAAGTGTAAGTCCGATTTTCAATAAAATTTTGAACTGTCGGAAATGTCTTATCCTTTAAAATTGCAAATTGGAATCTCTCACAATTCTTTTGCTGAAGAGAGTGTTTTCGAGAACGCTGGAGAATTAGTAGAATACAAACTGCAGTTCAAAATAATTCGAGATAGTATGTGCTGTTGTAGAACCACTAGTTCCGGCTGCATTGCGTAACTTTCCCTCGTACGAGAAAGTAAAAAGAGAAGTGATTGATATTGATTTTTTGCTGTTTCCCGGCGCGTCAACTGCTCTGGTCATTAGTCCCGTCCGTGTAGTGCATGTTTTTTTTTCTTTCTCGGGAGATGGCAGTGATCTTCCCCCACTGGATGGCGAGATCCGACGCCGACCTACCGTCCGCTAGTGGGGTTTTCTCCTAACCTGGACTCTCCCACCAGCGGGGCACCGCCCCAGCCGGGACAAGCTCTAAGCTCCCGACCGGTCTCCCGGGATATGTGGTAGTGTAGTGCATGTTAGTGTAAGTGTGTGTGTGAAGGGGAGAGGATAGGACAAGGAATGGGAAGGACAGATCGCGCGCGGTCCGTGACCCGTTTGGTAGGGTACTGCTCCGGCATTCGCCTGGTGTTGATCGAAGAAACCACGGAAAACTACTGATCAGAGCAGCCGGCCGCTAGAATTCTCCAGACAGCGACTGAATTCGATCTAGCTGAAAAGCTACTGTCGAAAATCCTGTCGCCGTCAGGACTCGAATCTAGTACCTCCCGGTCAGAGGCGCTGGAGTGACATCAGTTGATGCACTGAGCTACCGCTCCCGGTAGAAGTGATTGAGGTAAGCCGCTGAGTTTTTCTATGAAATCAGAAATGGGAAGCGCACCCTTCAAGTTAAAGTTCTTTGATCTAGGCGGACGGACGATGATAGCTCCTAACGTTTTTTCCTTGCGGTCTACCAGCGTCGCGTCGCCTCATTTCTCTTCTTTTTCACCATGAGCATGGTGGGGAGGAGGACGGAGATGAGGTGGGCCAGGTCGGATAGTGAAGGGGCAGGGCAGAGAGATGCGGCTGCATGGTGAGATCCGGCACCGACCAACACATTGGCTAACGATGTTTTTCCAAACTAGGTATCTCTCAGCACCAGGGCATTAACCCAGCCGGGACACTTCTAAGTTCCCGATTGGTCCCTAGAAATATGCATGGCAGTGTATAAATGAAAATGTAAGTGTGTGTGCACCTAGGGAGTGAGGATAGGTCAACGAAGAGGAAGGAGAGATCGCGCGGGGTCCTTGGCCCGTCTGTTAGGGTACTGCTCCGGAATTCTCGTCGGAATCGGAGAAACCACGAAAAAACTATCGATCAGAGCAGCCGGGCAGTAGAATTCTCCTCGAGACAGCAGCTGAATGATACCTATGTAGCTAGAGTCGAAATTCCTACCACCGTCGTGACATGAACACCAGGACTTTCCGGTCAGAGGCACTGCAGTGGCATCAGTAGCCCTCCAAGCTGGTAGGGTGAGGTGGAGCACGGTGGAGCGGGGAAGTGGGCGGGATGGGACGTGGAAGGTCAGAGCGGGGTGGGACGAGGTGGGGTGAGGCGGGGTGGCGGGGCGGAGTGGGCGAGGTGGTGCGGGGCGGGGCCGATTGGAGTAAGCCGGGGCGGGTTGGGGCGAGGCAAAGCGGGGCAGAGCAGGGTGGGGCGGGTAGTGTCGGAGTGGGCGAGGTGGTGCGGGGCGGGGCCGATTGGAGTAAGCCGGGGCGGGTTGGGGCGAGGCAAAGCGGGTCAGAGCAGGGTGGGGCGGGGTAGGGGCGGAGGGGGCGAGGTGGTGCGGGCGGGCCGATTGGAGTAAGCCGGGGCGGGTTGGGGCGAGGCAAAGCGGGCAGACCAGGGTGGGGCGGGGTAGGGGCGGAGGGACGAGGTGGTGCGGGCGGGCCGATTGGAGTAAGCCGGGGCGGGTTGGGGCGAGGCAAAGCGGGCAGAGCAGGGTGGGGCGGGGTAGGGGCGAGAGGGCGAGGTGGTGTGGGGCGGGGCCGATTGGAGTAAGCCGGGGCGGGTTGGGGCGAGGCAAAGGGTCAGAGCAGGGTGGGGCGAGGTAGGGGCGGAGTGGGCGAGGTGGTGCGGGGCGGGGCCGATTGGAGTAAGCCGGGGCGGGTTGGGGCGAGGCAAAGCGGGGCAGAGCAGGGTGGGGCGGGGCAGGGGCGAAGTGGGCGAGGTGGTGCGGGGCGGGGCCGATTGGAGTAAGCCGGGGCGGGTTGAGGCGAGGCAAAGCGGGGCAGAGCAGGGTGGGGCGGGGTAGGGGCGGAGTGGGCGAGGTGGTGCGGGGCGGGGCCGATTGGAGAGCCGGGCGGAGTGGGCGAGGTGGTGCGGGGCGGGGCCGATTGGAGTAAGCCGGGGCGGGTGTAACGTCCACGTTACCTTGCCTTAATAACTGGCCGTTAACTGGCCTTAATAACAAATCCAGGCACACCACGTTGTTCCACCACGTTGTTGCAACCATTTCTTCTAACAATTTCCACGTCGTCTCACCGCTGCCACCAATTTTGTAACGTCCACGTTACCTTGCCTTCATAACTGGCCGTTACAACTTTATATATCCATACAACATCACCTTTTTATGTTGTATCTTTATCATGTTGTTTATTATGTTGTAAGACGTTCTTCACTTTTCAGATATCACATGAGATAGATTCTTTTTCTTTAAAAGAACAATTTATTTAACCTTTCAAAGTATACATACGATTCGTACAATTCCTAATTCCAATTTTGTATCAACATCTTTTTTCGTCTTTCAATCTCTGTCAACAACTTTTCATATCATATCAACACTCTCTGTTACTATCGTAACCTTTAACAATGTTTCCAATATTTGTTTACATATCATGTTAACTTTGGCAAATCCGCCAGCGAAGTTGAAACGTTACACGGGTTGGGGCGAGGCAAAGCGGGGCAGAGCAGGGTGGGGCGGGGTAGCGGGTGGAGTGGGCGGGTGTTGCATGGCGGGGGCGATTGGAGTAGGCCGGGTTGGGGCGAGGCGAGCCGGAGCATGGTGGGGCGTGGTAGGGCGGAAGGGCCAGGGCGTTGTGTGGCGGGGAGGGGCGGGGTGGGATCATGTGGGGTAGGGTTGGGCGCGGCGGGACGGGCTAGGAAGAGGCAGAGCGGAGCGGGAGAGGCAGGTGGGACAGGTGGGCGAGGTGGTGCGGGCAGGGCCGATTGGAGTAAGCCAGGGCGGTTGAGGCGAGGCAAAGCGGGGCAGAGCAGGGTGGGGCAGGGTAGGGGCGGAGTGGGCGAGGTGGTGCAGGGCGGGGCAGACCGGGACGGGACAAGGCGATGCGCAGAAGAAGCTCGTGGCCGGGAGGAGCCAGCTGGCGGAGACGGTGGGGCCAGGGCGAAGTGGGGCGGGAGCAAGCGGCAACGAGAGAAACGCGAGGAGGCTCGACGCGCGGTCTCCGTCTACGGCAGCCCGCCCCACCGCCGCCGCCATCCGTTGAGCGGTTACGGCTGGCTGCCTGGCACGTGCCGGCGCGTAATCGTGAGCGGCGTTGCCATACTTAACTAGTTACGGAGGTCATAATATACGAAGGACTGAAATTTCGAAGACAAATACCGGCAAAGCTGCCTCAGGCCATCATGTGATCACACTGCAGTGCCTCGGACCGAGAGGTCCTGGCGTCAAGTTCCGACGGTGGCAGGATTTTCGACACTAGCTTCTCATCTGGGTCGAATTCAGTCGGTCTGGGAGAGAATTCTAGCGGCTGGTTGCTCTGATGGGTAGTTTTTCGTGGTTTCTCCACTCAACACCAGGCGAATGCCGGAGCAGTACCCTGACAAACGGGCCACGGACCGCGCGTGATTATTCCTTCCTCTTACTTATCCTATCCTCTCCCCTTTCACACACAGTTACACTAGCATGCACTACACTACCACATATTCCGAGAGAGTGGTCGGGAGCTTAGAGCTTGTCCCGGCTGGGGCGGTGCCTCGCTGGTGGGAGAGTCCTGGTTAGGGGAAACATTCGCAAGCCGACGTCGGTCGGTGGCGTATCTTGCCATCCAGAGGGGGAAGATCATTGCCAATTCCAGCAATAAACACTTCCACTACGAGATTAATGACTGTATCATTTAACGCGCCCAGAGCTATTAATCAATCAATCAATCAATCAATGAATCAGTCGGAGGTAATAAAGCAGGGAGGACTGAAATCTCAAAGAAAAAGTTCGTGAGGTTGTTCCTTGCTGGGAAGAAAAAGAGTCACATAACCTGTTCTGCCTGACCGCCTATCGGAGACGTCTGAGACTGTAATCAGTGAGGGTTGCGACTGTGGATTCGCATCTTGCAAAGCAGGCCTTCTTCCTCCATGTTCCTCTGATGGTTGCGGCTGTGTGGTTATTTAATGAGTTCGAGCGCGTCCACTAACATGATCATTAGTTCCGTAAGTGCAGTGGGTTATATATTCCGGGAGGTAACGGTGTATCTCTACCGTTGGACTACCGAATAACCGACCTACTGGCCCGCTTGCTTGGTTTCCTCTTCCAGGTATCTCCCTCAGTCGGATACCACCCCAACTGGATCAAGTTCTATGCTCCCGACATGTGTGATATTGTAGCGCGTGATTTTCGACACTAGGTTTTCAGCTAGGTCGAATTCAGTCGCTGTCTGGAGGTGAATCCTAGCGGCCGGCTGCTCTGATCGGTAGTTTTCCGTGGTTTCTCCGATCTACACCAGGCGAATGCAGTAGCAGTACCTTACCAAATGGGCCACGGACCGCGCGCGATCTGTCCTCCCTCTTCCGTGTCCTATCGTCTCCTCTAACCCACACACTTACACTAACATGCACTACACTACCACACATTCCGGGAGACCGGTCGGGAGCTTAGAGCTGTCCCGGCTGGGGCGGTGCCCCGCTGGTGGGAGAGTCCTGGTTGAGGTAAACCCCACTAGCCGACGGTAGGTTGGCGCCGGATCTCACCATTCAGCGGGGGAAGATCACGGCCATCTCCCGAGGAAAAAACATGCACTACACTAACGGGACTAATAACCGAAGCAGTTGACGCGCCCGGAAACACGAAAAATCAATCAATCATTCAATTGTAGCGCGTGTATGTTTATGTTTGCATCTATGTGTGTGTGAGGGGAGAGAAGGGACAAGGTTATAGTGTGGAAAGACCGCGCGCGGTCCATATTTCGTTGCTAAGGTACTTCTGCGGCATTCACCTAGCATTGCAACTACGGAAAACTACTGGTCAGAGCAGCGTGCCGCTAGAATTCTTCTTCTACAGCTTCTGAATTCGACCCTACGTACTCGTATATAGCTTGTTTCGGACATCTATCGCCGTCCGGACTTGAACCGTACGGCATCTCGGTGAGGGACGCTGCAGATCATTGTGTGGCATCATGCTGTTGCAATAATAACACAGGCTAGTGTGAGTTTAGTAATTTAGAGGTTTATTATCAGTCCACCACCTTATTACAAAATAACGTAATTACTAATATCCCTACACGGCGTAATTTCCCGTTACGGCTACCACACCACTACGCACTAATCTCAAGCATTAGATGGCGTGAAGCGCCGCAACCCACCTACGACTCGTCCTCGAGTCGGCCTCTGTACGGCAACACATTGCCGGCTCTTGCACAGCTCGCGGCCCGCGCCCACCCAGACCGTCCGATTCTACCAACAGAGCGTTCCGCCGCAGCCAGGGCGCTCGCCCTTCCCCCCACCACGCTGCCTCCTAGGGTTTCCCGCCGACGTCACATCCGCTCCTAAACAAAGGCTAACGTGTGGCGCCTTAGCGTCGCCTATGCCACGCGGCCGTTCGTTACAATTGCGTTTGTGCATGACGCTACAATTGGCAATACTCTTACTGCTGTCACCGTCCCTAATGGTGTTGAGGCTTCCACTCATTCAAAACGCAAGTTCGTTGTTTCATAGGCTGAAGCAATGTTTTCGATCGGCGAAAAAAATTGATCGATCGTTAGTGTAGATTAATGTGTACAACATAATATTTAACAACAAAACTTTTGTTGAAAAAATAAACTGTTCCAGTAATGTTATCATATAACATACGAGAAAAAAGCTGTGAAATTTCTTTTCAATTTATTTGTTTGTATCCATGATTCGCTTCACTTGACAAGTTATCAATTTTTAAGTTCATTCTATTTATAATGACAATAGTACGTCAGTTAAAATAATTATCTTACATTTTTGGTGTTACAATTACTCATTAGCTGGTTTTCATAGATCTTCCTCTGTGTGAATTTAATTCAAATATTTTTGGTTCGGGATCAAAGATGTTCAATAGAACTTGTATATCAGCATTGGGGAAGTGATTATTTTATTAGTGATCTATTGCTAGATCCTAATTCTGCAATTCAATTACAGTATATAGCATAATTTTATTGAATTGTGCTCCATTAGCATTTCAATGTATATTGTATCTTGTTATGGTTATACAACCCTGACCAAGGCTAAATTCATCGAGGACGCGTCGACAAATTGATAACTTGGGTCCGGATTTTAATAACCTAAAAATCAGCGAAATATGCAAGCATTTATGACCTAAATCATATGTAAATATGACCTAAAAAAATAAAATATGACGTTATACAAGTTTATATTTTTAAATTCCTGTTAATTCTTTTAGGTATAACAAATACAAAATTCACTCAAGAATAGATTGTGATTACGGTGCATACGGCTTGCAGTCTTTGGAACTAACTAGCATTTTAAAAAAATTATTTGTGTCTGTAAAACAAATCAAGTACAGTACAATAAAACACATCAAACAAAGCCGCTTGCTTTACTACTGCATACTTCTTGTTTAAAATAATCCTTCTCTTTCAAATAATCCTTTGTAGTATAATTTATTAGTTTATATGTGACAATATCACCTGATACGTTGTCATGCGAGACACATTTTCAAGCCTTTTATTCTTGTGTCCTTAAAAATATGACCTATTATGCTTTGGGGAAAATCTGGCCAAAATATGACCTTTTAAAAGGCCCTTAAAAATATGAATTAGAATTGGCCCTTCACTAAAAACTCTGTAAATATGACTTTATATGCCCAATAAAAATACGTTTTTCTGATCGACAATTCCTGGATTTGTGCATAAATTGTTTTACAATTCATCCGAAGGCTCATAAAAAATATATGACTCATTAAAATCTGGGTCCTATTCATTACATGTTTTAACTGACATAAACGCATGAAGAAACTTTACATCAATATTTATAATTAAAAGAAACCATGCATTCATCACTCGCAGTATTTGCAGTACTCGCAGAATTGACTTGTCCATACTTTTCTGTATTCACATCTGGTCGGATCCTATAGATTCCAAATCTAGAATCGCCTATCAAAGTTGATATGAGGTTGACATTTACATAAATTCTAAATATTAAAAAAATGTGATTTTAAAATTAATTTTTGAAAGAAAACAAACTCTAAAACATATATTTTGTAAACAATGTCAGCAGCGAAACTGATTGATTTATTCATGTTTCCGGGCGCGTCAACTGCTCTAATCATTAGCCCCGTTAGTGTAGTGCATGTTTTTTCTCGGGAGATGGCGGTCATCTTCCCCCGCTGGATGGCGAGATCCGGCATCGACCTACCGTCGGCTCCCTAACCAGGACTCTCCCACCAGCTGGGCACCGCCCCAGCCGGGACAAGCTCTAAGCTCCCGACCACACTCCCGGGATATGTGGTAGTGTTGTGCATGTTAGTGTAAGTGGGTGTGTAAGGGATGAGGATAGGACAAGGAATGCGAAGGACAGATCGCGCGCGGTCCGTGGCCCGTTTGATAGGGTACTGCTCCGGCATTCGCCTGGTGTTGATCGGGGAAACCACGGAAAACTACCGATCAGAGCAGCCGGCCGCTAGAATTCTCCTCTAGACAGCGACTCAATTCGACGTAGCTGAACAGCGAAACGTCATACATCATTTAACAACCCCAATCACAACAACCAAAAATCGAGAAATACGAAATCAAGCAACCCATTTTTGACTGTAAACGACCTCCTATAACTCAAACTTTTTCGCGACGTTGAATAAAAACCCTTCCGCGAAGATTCGCAGAAAGGAGATGGAATCGCTCGAACAGAAGAAGGACGCCTGCGGTTCGCGACCTTTTTGGCGTCAGTGGTCGGACGGGTAAAAAACCACCTCGTCATCGCCGACGAGTTATGGCGCGTCTGTGGTCTGTGGGTGCAACAGCGTTAGTGAATGCATGGAGCTCTGACCCCCACTGCACAAGGAAGCCAGTGACGTATGTAGCATATGGCAGGAATGTGTACTGGCATTTTATTTATTTAGTTAACGTCAATATACAACTAAAAACGTATGTGTATACGTAACTGTATGTGACGTATGCAGTGCCAGATTACCCAATAGGCTGGGTAGGCTACTGCCTGGAGCGAGCAATCTTTGGGAGCGGGACCGGAAGCGGTAGCTCTGTGCATCAACTGATGTCACTGCAGCGCCTCTGACCAGGAAGTCATAGGTTCCAGTTCTGAAGGCGGCAACATTTTTTGACACTGGCTTTTCAGCTAGATAGAATTCATTTGCTGGAGGAGAATTCAAACAACACCAGGCGAATGCTGGAGCGGTACTCTAACAAATGGACCGCGCGCGATCTGTCCTTCCCATTCCTTGTCCTATCCTCGCCCCTTACACACACACTAACACTAACATGCACTACACTACCACATATCCCGGGAGACCGGTCGGGAGCTTAGAGCTTGTCCCGGCTGGGGCGGTGCCCGCTGGTGGGAGAGTCCAGGTTAGCGGGAACTCCACTAGCCGACGGTAGGTCGGCGCCGTATCTCGCCATTCAGAGAGGAATATCACCGCCATCTCCCGAGAAAAAAACATGCACTACACTAACGGGACGAATTACCAGAGCAGTTGACGCGCCCGGAAACACGAAAAAATTAATCATTCAATCATTAGGGGGCGGGCGAATATCGGCGGATGCAAAATTTCATAAGGCGAACTTTTGAATGTTATTTATAGAAATATTTCTTTTCATATTTGTAACAAAAGAAAGTGTTTATTATCCATTGGTATATACAGATGAAATGAATACAAAATTATCGTATTTTATTTAATCAATATCGAGGTGAGAATTATTTACACATATACGTATAATCAATAATTTATAAGTACACAATATTTGCGTCGGTTACAAATATCGTACAACATTCTTTTATTCAAAATATTATAAATAGCTTTAATGTTTTTAAAAAAAGCAAATGAAAAGGAAGCTAAAACATGTGACAGCCTAGGGCGCACAAAAGTCAGGCACTGCACGTATGCCAGAGAAGTGCAATCTGTGCCCGTTTTCATTAACACCGAAATCTCTTCCTCCTCTCATTTACTCGTACTCTTCTTAATTGAATTGGAAAAAAGTGAATGAGTCAAGTTATTACATTTACATATTCTTAAATAAACTAAAATATACATCATAATATTATATTACTAAGAATTTAAAACAATTGTGATTTATTTCTTTATTTTTGTAAATAGGGACACAAATTAGTGGGTTTTTGGTGGAGTAGCACGAACGTTTAGGCTTGCCAAGGGCGCCAGTTTGTGTAGATACGTCTCTGTCGGAAGCCAACTCATTCCGGAACGCTGATCAAGATGATAAATAGCCAATGCCTTATTTAGACATCAAAGTGGTTCGGTGGGCCAAATTTTGCAGATCTCATGGCGCTGCAGACCAATTCCAGCCTTGCCCAGACATCCGCACACTGAATGCGGAAGATGATCGAGATCATGAGGGATCGTCCATGTGACAATATGGGATCATGGTTGGTTGGTTGGTTGGTTGGAAGTGATTCCGGGCGCGTCAACAGCTTACGACATTATTCCCGTTAGTGTAGTGCAAGTTTTTTCCTAGGAGATGGCGATGATTTCCCCCGCTGGATGGCGAGATCCGGCGCCAACCTACCGCCGGCTAGCGGGGTTTCCCCCTAACTAGGGCTCTCCCACCAGCGGGGCACCGCCCCACCCGGGACAAGCTCTAAGCTCCCGACCGGTCTCCCGGGATATGTGGTAGTGTGATGCATTTAAGTGTAAGTGTGTGTAAGGGGAGAGTATAGGAAAAGGAAGAGGAAGGAAAGATCCCGCGCGGTCCGTGGCCCGTTTGTTAGAGTTCTGCTCCGGCATTCGCCTAGTGTTGATCCGTGTAACGACGGAAAACTACCTATCAGAGCAGCTGGCCACTAGAATTCTCCTCCGGACAGCGACAGAATTCGACCTAGCTGAAAAGCCAAGAAGTCTTTCTTGGTCCTGCCGCAAGATTTCGCATGTTCGCGACAGTATCAAGTAGATCTGCAGATCAGGCGACTCTAGCGACAGAAGCAAGAAAGACGCAAAAAGTCGTGCTATATTCCATCTTGAAGATATTACTCTCAGATGCCTTGTTAGAAAAACCCATGTATACTTGGTCAATTTGGCCGCTTCCTGGAGAAAATTCTAGCGGCCGGCTGCTCTGATCGGTAATTTTCTGTGGTTTCTTTGATCACGACCAGACGTTTGCCGGGACTGTACCTTAACAAACGGGCCACGGACACCGAACGATCTTTCCTTCCTCATTCTTGGATCGTTGCCCGCTACTTTCTCCTTTGACACACACACTTACATGCAAAACACTACCACATATGTCAGGAGAGCATTCGTGAGCATAGAGCTTATACCAGCGGCGGTCAACACCTGGCGAATGCTGGAGCAGTACCCAAACAAACGGACCAAGAACCGAACGCGGTCTTTCCTTCCTCTTCCTTATCCTATCCTCTCTCCTTACACGTACACACGCACACTAACATGCACTACACTACCACATATTCCGAGAGATCGGTCGGGAGCATAGAGCTTGTCCCGGCTGGGGCGGTGCCCCGCTGGTGGGAGAGTCCTGGTTAGGGGAAAACTCCGGTAGCCGACGGTAGGTCGGCGCTGGATCTTGCCATGCAGAGGGGGAAGATCACCGCCATCTCCCGAGGTAAAAGCACGCACTACCCTTACGGGACTAATGATCTAAGCTGTTGGTGCGCCTGGAATCACTAATCAACCAACTAACCAAATTTATCTACTAATCGCGCACTTTTTCTTTATACTCCACAGCGGGAGGTGAAGGGAGTGGCTGGTTCTGTCTACGTCACGGCAGAGCAGGGCTGTCAACTTTATTGACAGAAAATTCGGAGTAATAACTCGTCTGAGAGTATATAGCTATGAGACACAACGGAAGGTTTTTTTTTAATTCTGAAGAAATAATTAATAGTTATACAAATAACTGAGTAACAAGAGGTAACATGGTACGCACAGGTCGATAAAAAGAGAGACCGAAAACTACGAAGTCCGCATTGTAATGGAAGCAGGGGGGCAGCACTGCAAACTGAGCCGTGACGTTCCGAGTGGAGCTCATATTTTCTACCGGGCCGTGCTATGCCGGGCTGAGCGAGGACTAGGGGGCTCAAGGATAAAAAAAAGTGCGAGCATAGTACAAGAGAACGTTATTATCCCACGAGCTGCGACAGAAGTGAGGTATGTTTCTCCAGTAGATAAAGTATCTTTATCGTCGTGTGTAATATTGGATTTTATTTTATCTAATTATTTTTCATAAATACGAGTTAAAAAAAACAGGATTATCTTACGTACCTAAAGTTGCTGATACACAGAATTGAGAGAAACAGTTGACACTCATTGTCTAGAACTGTTGCGCGCGCGCAACAAACGAATTATCGATGTCGCTTGCCTAAACGAATTATCTGAAAAATGGCACGTAGCACGCTAACAACAGCTAGCATTTAGATTTGCACAATAACGCAGTCTTTGAGTCGTATTATAAACTACTTAAACTGGTAGTAGCGGATTAAATGCCTATTGCTTGCAGGAGTTTGCATGATCATAACAGAGTAAATAAAAACGTTTTTTAATACTCGTGTGTGATAAAAACGTACTGTAAGAGCATATTATTGACAATGAAGAAGAGTCTGTGATCTTCTGAATAAAATAAATGAAATGGAAAGCCCACCTCACACATTTTACTCTTTCTTCTTGGACAGTCTAATAATTAGCTCGTGCTTTGAGAACCATCGCTATCAGTGACACATCACGCGAATGCAATAAACAACATCCAAATTGTTAAATATTCTGAACAATTGAAAACCTCCATTTAGTCCTTTTAACGCAGAATCTGTGTGTAGTAGAGTGAAGAACGCATATTGCTCTTCCAATTTTATCCTAAATACTCACAAATTGTCCTACAAAATAATAACAATATTCATTATTTTACAGATGTTGCATACGTTTACTTCATGATGAATAAACAGGCAGGCAGATGCATCCAAAATGGAAATAAGTTATTGTCTTTACAATGTATGTAATCGCCCCACAAATGAGAATGGCCATTGTTTTGATTACCAGTTGGGTCACATCCATCATAGAAATTAATAATTAATATCATATGCGAAGCAGAAGCGCTTCAGTAAACAGCAATACTAGCTCCAGTAAAAATAAATTATTGAAAAGCAATAAATATTGAGTACAATTTGAAAAAAGATACGGAAAGCATGTACTGTGTCAACTTCAGTACATTAATTTTCATTTTAACAAGCATTTCATTTTGAGGTGGAAAGTTGTAATCATTATTTTTTATTAAAAGTAAACCAAGAGTTTAATATAAATGTATTTTTTATGAAAGATGAAAATGTGTCGACAGATTGCAGTGCATACAAATGGAATTGACTTAATAGATGATAACGTTTTATTGGCGTTAATTCACTTCTCTAGAATACAAAATTTGTAGTATAATTTGTAGGTCATTTTTTTTCTATTTTTTTGTTCTTGGTGCCATTTTTAAAACTTTTACGCATTTTGTTTCCTTCTCCTGTGTTTGTTAATAAATTTTCATGAATTTACAATGATACACGAAATCAAAGATTTTTCTGTATCATCAGTTCGCAACGATATTCTCTTCTACAATGGACTGTGTTTTATGAACACTTAAAATTACACTGATCTTTGGAATCGTCCTCGACCTTTCAAAACGATCGGACCTAAGAATAACATTCCTCCTAAAATAAAGACATTATATTAAATATGGTTTTATGTAAATACATTTTATTTTAAATTTTAAAAAATTCCGTATTTTTTAAAATATGAGGTCATCTTTCCCTTATTTTTAAGTCATTTTATAAGTCAATTTCAAAGAAGTTTAGATCATCAGATTCCGAGCCCTGATAATTAACAAAACTTTTAATAGAAGTGGGAGACGGGGCTCTAACATTGAAAGTGATTTTTTAACGAAAAGTAATAGGTAGTATAAGTGTGTATTCAAAATCATTACAGCTACTTATATTCAGAGAAGAAAAAAATAATTTCAATGAATTGGAGGGCATACAATACGAATTTCACTCATAAAAAGTGCTTTTTTTATCAGCGCATATCACATTCCACGTGTCATCACACATTCCACATCTCGTGCGTGGCATTCTCTGATTGAGATAATTTTTTTTTCTTGGGTGGCAGCTCGTTTCGGCGTTGCCATACGCCATCGATATCCTTCGGGTTCAATGCATCAACTGATATTACTGCAGTTCCTCTGGCCGGAAGGTCCTAGGTTCGAGTATGGACGGTGGCAGAATTTTCAACACTAGTTTGTCAGCTAGGTCGAATTCAGTCACTGTCTGGAGGAGAATTCTAGGCGGCAGTTGCTCACATCGGTAGTTTATTGATTGATTTTTTCGTGTTTCCGAGCGCGTCAACTGCTTCGGTTATTAGTCCCGTTAGTGTAGTGCATGCTTTTCGGGGGAGATGGCGGTGATCTTCCCCCGCTGGATGGCGAGATCCGGCGCCGACCTACCGTCGGCTAGTGAGGTTTCCCCCTAACCAGGACTCTCCCACAAGCGGGGCACCACCCCAGTCGGGACAAGCTCTAAGCTCCCGACCAGTCTCCCAGAATATGTGGTAGTGTAGTGCATGTTAGTGTATGTACAAGGGGAGAGGTTAGCACAAGGAAGAGGAAGGAAAGATCGCGCGCGGTCCGTGGCCCATTTGGTAGGGTACTGCTCCGGCATTCGCCTGGTGATCGGAGAAACCACGGAAAACTACCGATGAGAGCAGCCGGCCGCTAGAATTTTCCTCCAGGCATTCGACCTATCTGAAAAGCTAGTGTCGAAAATCCTGCCGCCGTCAGGACTCGAACCTAGGACCTCCCGGTCAGAGGCGCTGCAGTGACATCAATTGATGCACCGAGCTACCGCTCCCGGTCGGTAGTTTATATTACTATCACTTTATCTTATCGCGTTTACCGTCTAACAATGCATGGAGTGACATAAACGCATTGTGTATATAACACGTGTAGTATAAAAATAGTTCATAATTAAATCGTTAGAATGCGTTTATTACTCGAAAAACATTGTTACACCATGCAATAAAGGAATTCCTTTTCTTTTTTATTATTATTTTTTTAAGGATTTATATTACGTAAGGTGTGCCTTCGCCTGCTGCATCTGAAGTGTTTCTTTCACTGTGCGACGGGCGAGCGGCGGCGGCGGCGACCTGCTTCAGCAGGCCGTTCCTGCAGCTCCGCCGGCTGATGAAACCTTCCTGAGTCGAAGGCTCAGCGACCGCCGAGCAGCCGCGGGCGACCAGGCCTGCTTTTTCTGCCGCCCAGTGGCGTCGGCTGATGCAACCGCCCCTGCACAGCGAGGAGGGTCGCCGTCCACTCCACCATCGCTATAGAGCGATTTTCCTCAGGATGAGCCAAAGTGACAGCTAGTGCTGGCAACATAACTGAAGGTTCTGTGGCCGTCGTGCCTTCAAGCCCATGAGACTCCCTTCCTGCATTCGTTCGTTTGCAGTTGGCTAACTTGTAAATGGCTTGGACGCTTCCTTTTGTGATGTCCTCGTTCGACAAAAATATAGTGCGCCACGAGAAATAATTGAAATTAGGAAGTGCAGTGTTATGTGCTCTTCTGTAAAAATTAAATTTTTTATATATTACATTGAATTTATTTTTTGTGTAATAAATATTACGTTTATTTTAAAACCGAGAATTGAATGCGACCTGCGTATCGATACACGTGGTTCCGGCCTTTGTGCTGTTGTGTGGCGACTTCTGATTGATAGCTTTCTATTTACATTCGTGACAGTTTTCTTTTACTGATTGTGAGAGCATGTTAAGAGATTTTCCACATACGTAATTAAATTTAAATATTTCCCGGACTCGCGTACGTGCATATACCTCAGCGAAACTCTTACTTCTGCATAGGGATGTTTTCACAGGAACCATTAGCACTTTACGAAGGGGAGTGGCTGTCGCGGCGGAGGGGTACTTCTCTGAAATACATGTGATGTTCACTTGTTTTCGCGAACTGTCACTCTGGCTCATCCTTAGGAAAATCGTTCTATACAACGGTCATCTCACATCATCATAACTAGGGGGCGGATTCTGATGACCGAAAACGTTGCTGATGATCTAAAATAGCTAGGCCTTTCCTAGACACACGCCTCAATTAGAAAAATCACATCGACAATAAAGTTATACAAGAAAAATTAAATACACCAACTAAAACCAATAATAAATAGATCAGCTAAATTACCGTACAATACTGCCTTACTGCTATACACAATTATCATACGACCACTATTATTATATGCATGCCAAGTTTGGATCAGCGCAGCTAAATCAAACACCAAACAACTGCAAGTAATCCAAAATCAGTTCTTATTCACCATCACGAATGTCCCATGGTAGGTCTTCAATGCACAACTCCATAAAGAATTCCAGATAGAACCGATTACCAACCACATTATTATTTTGTCCACCCCCTTCTTCCAAAACATACCAAATATACCTAAACTAACCCCGCTAAGACTCTGCCATAACCCAACTCACAGAATCCGCATTAAAAATAAATTTCCTTTCCATACATTCCTAAATAAATTCTCAGATCTCGATCCAAAGTAGAGATTTGTACAAAGATACCTATACCGCTCTAGTAGTGATGTAAGTTGTATTTTAAGATTATTTGTAAGATTATTGTAAGTTAATTGTTAGTAGATATAAGCAACTATAACAAACGTAGAGTATATTAACACTGATCTTTTTCTTGTTCTATCCAAAAGAAAATAAATAAAAAAAACACCTAAAACATTGCCAAAAATGATCAATAAAATGCTCTTAAAATATTTTTGAAATGTCCTAAAAAACGACTTAAAATGATCAAAACCACTTCAAATGAACAGCTCAACCTGTAATCGTAATCGAGGCTTCTTCCTTTTGTTCAAGGAACTCCGCTTGCAAACTTTTGATTTGGACAGTTTTTTTTTAAGAAAATATCTGCCTTTATCGTGAAATCCGACGAACTGACAATGGCACATATAAGCGTCACAGGAATTTTAGATTACATAGTATTCACAGCGGCTGGCATTACAATATATGAGCGAAGAAATCGAATATGATACTCAGGAATTCTGTGATGAACATTTATTTCATCTCGTAAATATCGATTGAAGCATGTTCCATTAAAATGATATAAAAATCGATTAAATCAGCGAAGAAAGCATTAAGAACTACGTAAAAGACACAAAATTGCATATTACTTGAAATCGACGAAAAATGCAAAAAGAAAAGGTAAAAAATGATTCATTAGTTGAAATAGACGAAAAAAGATACATAAAAATCGGGTATTTCCTTCTGTCATAACATACAATTAATTTCTATACTACTCGGCATTGTTCTTAACTGAAGACCGGGAGCGGTAGCTCAGTGCATCAACTGATGTCACTGCAGCGCCTCTGACCGGGAGGTCCTAGGTTGGAGTCCTGACGGCGGCAGGATTTTCGACACTAGCTTTTCAGCTAGATCGAATTCAGTCGCTGTCTGGAGGAGAATTCTAGCGGCCGACTGCTCTGATCGGTAGTTTTCCGTGGTTTCTCCGAACAAACACCAGGCGAATGCCGGAGCAGTACTCTAACAAACGGGCCACGGACCGCGCGCGATTTGTCCTTCCTCTTCCTTGTCCTATCCTCTCCCCTTACACATACACTTACACTAACATGCACTTCACTACCACATATTCCGGGAGGTCGGTCGGGAGCTTAGATCTTGTCCCGGCTGGGGCGGTGCCCTGGGAGAGTCCTGGTTAGGGGGAATCCCCACTAGCCGACGGTAGGTCGGCGCCGGCTCACGCCATTCAGCGGGGAAAGATTACCACCGTCTCCCGAGAAAAAAACATGCACTACACTAACGGGACTAATAACCAAAGCAGTTGGCGCGCCCGAAACACGAAAAAAACAATCAATCAATAGAAGTGAATAGGAAAAAATGAGCATTTCATTAAAATCCGCCCCCTCATCATAACGAACACGATTGCCGCTTACACCACCACCACCGTAGTTTCTTCCATCATCATTTTCATTATTGCATACACTATTACATCGACTTACATCCTCCGTTACTTTATACATATATTCTGGAGTAATCCTCCGTTACTGTGTATATATTTTCATTTACGCCGCGTTTCGTCGCAGTCTGTGGTCAAGAGGACCGCCAGGTAGCATCTCCGAGTACGCGCCTCCCACCACGCGCTCCTGCGTCACTACCCAGCGGCCAGAATTAGGAAGGAGTAAGGATAAGGATAGGGGTAGGGTTTTGGACACTTCACAGACTTTGGACTAGCCCTTGTGAAGCAGCCAAACTCGATTTGTTGGAACGAATTTGACATGAAATTCGACGGGAATCGAATCCGGATCTCCTTGGTGAAAGGCGAGCGACTTCGCTCTGCGCCACGAGATGACCTTTGACCTGCAACCAAGATGTTGATCGGAGGAACCACGGAAATTTACCGATCAGAGCAGCCGGTGGCGAGAATTGTCCTCCAGACCACGGTTGAATTCGACCTACTACTCAACTCAGACTGCACTGCGTGAGCAAAGATGGACTTCGATTCATTCGTCAATGTCCCAAGTTTTGAAAGGCCCTCCCTGGAAAAAATTGACAATTTTGAAAATATTAATAACTTTGATGTGGTTTTGGAGCGTCGGGGACGCATCACCCAAGCAAATGTAATTCATTTATTTAACGTCCAACAATTGTAACACATTTCAACAAAATGAATTTAGGTGACTTTGAAACACATGTGTTGCCGGTTGCCCGAGCCGATTGGGACCGGGAGCGGTAGCTCAGTGCATCAACTGATGTCACTGCAGCGCCTCTGGCCGGGAGGTCGTTGTTTCGAGTCCTGGCGGAGGCAGAATTTTCGACACTAGCTTTCCAGCTAGGTCGAATTCAGTCGCTGTCTGGAGGAGAATTCTAGCGGCCGGCTGCTCTGATAGGGAGTTTTCCGTGGTTTCTCCGATCAACACCAGGCGAATGCCGGAGCAGTACCCTACCAAACGGGCCACGGACCGCGCGCGAACTGTCCTTCCTCTTCCTTGTCCTGTCATCTCCTATTACACACACACATACACTAACATGCACTACACTATTCCGGGAGACCGGTCGGAAGGTAAGAGCTTGCCCCGACTGGGGCGGTGCCCCGCTGGTGGGAAAGTCCTGGTTAGGGGGAAACTCCACTAGCCGACGGTAGGTCGGCGCCGGATCTCACCATCCAGCGGGGGAAGATCACCGCCATCTCCCGAGAAAAAGACCTGCACTACACTAACGGGACTAATGACCGAACCAGTTGACGCGCCCGAAAACACGAAAAATTCAATCAATCAATCAACCGAGCCGATTGGTCGATTCGTGCTGGTTGCATTTGACATTAATATTTAAATGCGTTTTTAAACCAATCCGTCATACTTTTAAAGTCAAAGTGCAATTCGTCACGTCCCCGTGAAAGTCTCGAGACCTCATTTATAAAGATTGTGTGAGAGCAGCAAAAGATATCTATACTACTGAAATAATACAGGAGACGTGAACAACCACTGTTATTTCGTGTCGCTCAAACCTTATTCTCCCAGACTAAAAAATGACTGATTGCTTCGTTGTTAGTGATTCCGCGCGCGTCAACGACGAAGGTTCCGTAAGTTTATTGCATGTTTTCCCCTTTGTTGGGGGAAAACCGACAAGAAAATGGATTAAAATGATCAATGAGGCATTACGTTTTTAAGTCAAGGCGGATAGAAGAAATTCCCTTGCAACATACATGCCCTGTTCTTGGTAAATATATATTTCAATTAAATTTTCGGAAACTTGTTTAAATCTCTGTTCACAGTGATTTGAATTGATTTATTTAAAGTAGAGTAAAAACTATTCGTGACGAATGGGGAAGACGTAACATATACGCACGTTTTCTTGAGCTTAAGAATTTCATTCCAACATTTGAATTGAATGATGAAAAAATTTTCAAAAAAGCCAGGGTAGTAAAATTTGAAAACTAGACATTTTCGCTCCCGAGTTATAGAAAACTTGTTTGCATCTGTAAACGAACTGCACATTTTTTTAATTGCTAAGAAAGTTAATAGAGATTGTAATGTTTCAGAATTTGTAAAGTCCCCTCACTTCATTACTCTGACCGGAAGTGGTGACTCATGGCATCACCTGATGTCACCATAATGCCTTTGACCGGGAGGTCCTAGGTTCGAGTCCCGACGGTGGCAGGATTTTCGACACTAGCTTTTCAGCTAGATCGAATTCAGTCGCTGTCTGAAAGAGAACTCTCGCGGACGGTTATTCTGATCGGTAGTTATTTGTGGGTTTTCCGATCAACACCAGGGGAATGCCGGAGCAGTACTTTACGAAACGGGCAACGGACCGCGCGCGATATTTCCTTCCTCTTTTCTTGACTTGCCATCACCCCTCAAATATATACACACATGCACTACAGTACCGCACATACCGGGAGCTTAGAGATTCTCCCGGCTGGGGCGGTGCCCCACTGGTGGGAGAGACCTGGTTGGGGAAAACCCCGCTAGCCTACGGTTTGACGGCATCGGATCTCGCTATTCAGCTAGGGAAGATCACCGCCATCTCCGGAGCAAAAAGCATGCATTACACTTCCTGGAATAATGACCTTAGCAGTTGACGCACACGGAATCACAATCAATCAATCATGTAATAATATATCTAGGATCCACTCCCTTTCATATACAAAAAAAAAAAAAAAAAAAAAAAAAAAAAAACAGGAAATCTGGTTGAGTTGAAAGCTCGAACTTTTTTCTACTCGAAAGCCCCTTCGTGTTTTAAACATATAGATTAGAAAACTTGACTATCTCGCCAACCAGCCCCAGCTGCTTCCGGAGAATAGACCGTCGCTATCGCAGCCGCCATTTCTGCCCCCTCCCCGCCCTCACGCGCCGGCCGGTTCCGAAACATTACGCCTCCCCCTCCGCCGCCGTCGCCGCCGCCGCGTCACCGATACCCGCCATTTAGCGTTAATTTCCACGCAGCTTGATTGCGGAGCCCGCGACCCGCGCAGCGACTTACGACGTCCGCAGCACGGGCAGCGACACAGTGGGCCGAAAGAACCTAGAGGGCGCCAAGGGCACAAAAGAAATTTCAAAAACACGGAAGGAATAATGGATTGATTGACAGATTGATTTTTTCGTGATTGCGGGCGCCAACTGCTTCGGTCATTAGTCCCGTTAGTGTAGTGCATGTTATTTTCTCGGAAGATGGTGGTGATCTTTCCCCACTGGATGGCGAGATCCAGCGCCGACCTACCGTCGGCTAGTGGGGTTTCCCCCTAACCAGGTCTCTCCCACCAGCGGGGCACCGCCCCAGTCGGGACAAGCTCTAAGCTCCCGACCGGTCTCCCGGAATATGTGGTAGTGTAGTGCATGTTAGTGTAAGTGTGTGTGTATAAGGGGAGAGGATAGAACAAGGAAGGTGAAGGAAACCGCGTGCGGTCCGTGGTCCGATTGTTAGGGAACTAGTCCGGCATTCGCCTGGTGTTGATCGGAGAAACCACGGTAAACTACCGATCAGAGCAGTCGGCCGCTAGAATTCTCCTCCAGATAGAGACTGAATTCGACCTCGCTGAAAAGCTAGTGTCGAAAATCCTGCCACCATCAGGACTCGAACCTAGGACCTCCCGCTCAGAGATGCTTAGCACGAAATGCGATGAATGCACGAAAAAACAGCGAATTTTCGTGTGAAAATCTCTTATTACAGGACCCTGGTAACGAAAAAGTGGATGAATCCAGTTGCTAAAAAAATAGAAAAATATCCTCCAACATGTGGTGTAGTTCGTTGGTCCTTGATACCGAAAAAGCGAATGAATACAAAACGTCTCTTCGTCTGCGAAAAACGCTAACAGCTAAACCGTTCAGCCGATTTTCTCCAAAATTGATATCCCCCTATTGATCTGCCTGTTTGCATAGCTCCTTGAATTTGAAGCCAATATTGCAATTTTGGCGGGTACTTTACTCGAAATCCTGGGACATTTTCCAAATTTTTAAAAAACCGGACAATCATTTTTGATTAAATTTTGTTGTTGGATAGTGTTAACAACGTTCCTCCATCGAGCCCTTAATCTTCTTTGATATCCTTTAAACTTTCATCGTCCCCCAAGGGGTCAATACCAATTCCGTTCAGAAGCCCTCGTTTAAACGTCACTCATATAAATAAAAATAAAAAACATTAGAATAATATATTTATAACAGCATTTTTATAATGATGCAATAGTTTTATGAAATGCGAAAACCGATCCTTTGTTCCGGGCGATTTTTGTTTCTCGGTAATAAGGCCTCCGAGCGTTTCTTGAAACTCCATTGGAAGGTGACAGACCTGCCATTATCCTCCGAGATTGTACTACAGGTGGCCTTGCTCGGACTGTGCTCTGTTGCGTCATCACAGTTAGTTGCTTGTTTGGTAAGAGTAGTTAGCTGGCAGCCCAATGGAATGCTGCTGCTTACTACCCATCGAGTATTATCGCAGTCCAATTCGTACGTTAAAGGAGTGATTGGCCGCTGATACTAGCGCCCTTCAGCAGCTCAGGAGCCTCCCAACACAATTTAGTTTGTGGAAGGCATCATTCGCAATGTAAACTTAAACGTAAACGTAACGTAGCCGCAAAACCTACAAATGAGTTACTAAGCGAGACCATTCACAATGCCATGACGTACCGTAGATGTAAGTCCGTAAACTTAACAGTTCGCACGTTCCAAGCTTTTACGTTAAGTTTACGTTGGAATTCTACCGAACACCAATCAGAGGGCAGTATGGAAGATCGATTTCAGATTGTGTTGAGGTAGTTTGTCGTTATGTCATGTTATTGTAATGTAGAAAACTAGTTTGCGAATAGTTTTGATGCGTGTAGTGAGTTCAAAGTAAGAATTTGGGCAATTTTTATCGTGACTTAAGCTGGATATGGCGAATGAACTAATTATGTTCGACGAATTACTCGTACATTGGTACAAGAGAATCCTTGTTTATACATTGAAGGAAATGCGAGCACTTCTACAACAGCTACTAGCTATAAAGACAAATCGATAGAAATGTCGAAGAAAAAGCTAGAAACTATGGTGGAAAAATATTTCCACCGTGGCAGAAACGAATCGATCAAGTTTCGGTACGTTGAATTCTGATTGCTTCAGACGAAACTTACGTTCCAGCTTACGTTCGTCATTGATTGATTGATTGGTTGGTTGGTTGGTTTTTTCGTGTTTCCGGGCGCGTCAACTGCTTTGGTCATTAGTCCCGTTAGTGTAGTGCATGTTTTTTCTCGGGAGATGGCGGTTATCTTCCCCCGCTGGATGGCGAGATCCGGCACCGACCTACAGTCGGCTAGTAGGGTTTCCCCCTAACTAGGACTCTCCCACCAACGGGGCACCGCCCCAACCGGGAGAAGCTCTAAGTTCCCGACCGGTCTCCCGCAATATGTGGTAGTGTAGTGCTTGTTAGTGTGTGTGTGTGTGTGTGTGTGTGTGTGCAAGGGGAGAGGATAGAACAAGGAAGAGGAAGGACAAATCGCGCGCGGTCCGTGGCCCGTTTGTTAGGATACTGCTCCGGCATTCGCCTGGTGTTTGATCGGAGAAACCACGGAAACCTACCGATCAGAGCAGCCAGCCGCTAGAATTCTCCTCCAGACAGCGACTGAATTCTACCTAGCTGGAAAGCTAGTGTCGAAAATCCTGCCGCCGTGGGGAGTGGGAACCTAGGACCTCCCGGTCAGAGGCGCTGCACCGACATCAGTTGATGCATTACGCTACCGCTCCCGGTACGTTCGTCATTGTGAATGCTTTTTTTACGTATAAATTTTACGGCTAAGTTTACAGCATTACGTTACGTTTCAGTTTGCATTGTGAATGAAACCATAATCATCTCCTTTCGTAAACCAGCTGCAATGGCTCAACATTGTTGCCTCAACAGCATTATTGATAGGAATATTTTTGTATTTGAATCCCGATGGTTGCGGATTTCGACCATATCCAGTGGCGAGATGGGTCGAATTCAACCATTGTCTGCAGAAGAATTCTAGCGACCGGCTACTCTGATCGGTGGTTGTTTTTTGGTGGTTTCTCCGATCAATAGCAGACGAATACTGGAGCAGAACTCTAAAACCACGGTCACAGGCCGCGCGAGATCTCTCCTTCCTCATCCTTGGCCCATCGTCATTCTTTAAACAGACACACACTTACTGTACCACATTAACACACACGACGGGAGACTAGTCAGAAGCCTAGAGTAAGTTTAGAATTGGAAATTTTGTCAAGAAACGGAGTCTTCGCGTTAACAGCAGTGTCTCAATCTCATTCTAAGAATACTCTTTTCCAATTCTGTTGATTTGAACATTTCAAAGAGAGAAAGTTTTCTCTCTCCGTGGAAACACGCGATAATCAATTATTTAAATCATTGATTATCTCATGTTTCCGGGCACTATGGTCATTAGTCCCGTAAGAGTAGTTGCATGTTTTCATCACAGGCGTTTGCGGTAATCTTCCTTTGCCTTTGCAAGGTCAACCTTCGAGTTAGAAACAATGAAAGGAGTGAGTTGGAAGGCCGATACGATAAAAGTTAAAAACCAGATCTTCGTTGTTCTAAATTGCTCGCGTGTGTATACAATGGTAAATGATGAATTAAATTATTTGATGATATATCCTGCCATTCAGATGAGAGACCGGCAAGTGTAGTTATATGCCAAATATTTTACTGTCTAGGTAGAGGTAGGTCGGTCCTGTAAGGTTTTCAGGGCTACATTTTGTATATATGTATGTTTTCGTAAATAAAATGTTTTTTTTTTTTCATTCCACTGCTGGTTTACTCGCTCCCGATAAGTGTATAGAAACTCTTTATAAGAAGGGACCGCTTTGACAGCTACTGCTGACAGTGTAACTACGGGATATGTCCGTGTACTCAAATCGTCAATCCGTTCGTTAAATTAGCTCATTAGTAAATGGTTTTCATCACCGTCTCTTGCGATGCCATCGCTCTACATGACATTTATTTGTTCCCCGACATGTCAAACTGGTCCCGTAGAGTAATTTCTCTATAGCAGTGTAATGCACGCAAGTGCATTAAAAGTTTACGTTTGCCAAAACACAAAATGGTTTCCCAAAAAGTAGCACGCACACTGCTCAAGAACAAATAAAATACTTTCGTAAAACGCTGCAACAAATTAAATATTTTAACAAAAACATTCTTCACCAATGTTGCAATAACATAGTACAATCCACATTGTATTGATCGATTGGGGAATATCAATTTTGGAGAAATCGAATGCACTGTTTAGCTTCTAGCGTTGTTTACAGACCGAGACAGACGTTTTGCCGTCATTCGATTTTTCGGTATCAAAGACCCACAAAAACCACGTGTTAGAGGATTTTTAGCAGCTGGATATATTGAGAGGACGCCTTATATCCCCCGGCAGTGACCCCCCATGAAACTAGATTTTGTAAAGACGTGGTAAGGTTCACTAAACCCTTCGCAGACATAACTTCTCTCCCATGCATCAGAGGTTTTTTGTACTTTTTTGACGTTAAATAAATTAAGCATTCGAACAGCTTTGAAAACGTCGAATTTGGACTTCTACCAAAATTAATGTCACTCTTGTCCGTAATGAAAACGAATGACGTAGACGTTGAAAAGATGGGAATGTCTCGTGCGTTATCAGCTACGACGTCTGAACCAGCAGTACTAATATAAAGAAATGTTCATGGCAAATAAAAATTCTAGAATACAGTACGTACTTCCTTCACACATCAAAATGTAGAGAAAACATTACAAAAAATCAATGTGTCAAATTTGGGTTAACACATCATCTTTCATTCTCAGTAATTATACATCCACAAATGAATTGTCAAACTATTGTATTCTATTTGAGCTCTTGTATTTGTCATGTTTGCCTCTCTGTTATTATTCTGACATGAATATTTAATATTTATTTCTGCAAAACCATTTATATTTAGTGGAAAGTACTAAATATCATTAAGCAAAATTCAGGATATACCAATTTTGAACGAAACAATGTAGAATAATGTATTAAAGGTTTTGAGAAGCTGAAGTGATCAATATGCAATATCTACTTGCAAGTGCCTTGAATTTGAAAATAAGGAACCTTTAAATTTTACAATTCCAAGTTCCTTAAAATTTTTTAAAATTTAAATGTACAATAATAAAATGCACATTAATGAAAACATGTTTCACTACTTTTTTCTGCACTTTTTCCAACATACACCACATCACCTTTAGGCCAGCCATTCCACATTAAATTCACCATAGTTTTCCAACATTACAGTTTTCTCTATATTGTTATATTGCATTCCACTTACATACCAGTATTTCGTGGAAAACATTTTGGTTATTTGTTTAAATCGACTTTCCTGATTCCTTCTGATGAATTCAATTACGCTGAAGAAAAATTGGTAGTTTTGCAATTGCAATAACAACTAACACTTTCAGTAGCAGATCTTGGTCAGATTTTTATGAGCTTCATATCATAGAGGAAGTTCAGGGACAGTTTGGATACAGAATGCAATTCATTCGGTAACAGCTTGTACACAATATTTTATACAAATATTTTATTACAAAAGAATTCCCCCCGAACTTGTGATCTATGTTGCTGTAACCTAACTTTGGACCACATCGTGTCATGTCCCAAATTCATCTTACAGCGAAAAATTTTTTTGCAGGGACAGGACATTGGTGCACTTTTATATTCCCCTGACTATCAAAATTAAGTGATCAAATTTTGCCAAATCATTGGTATTATATCAGAAATTTGAGATCAAAACAACATGCTAATTATTGTGAACTGCGTGTATTGTACTAATGTAGAATTATGGTATTAAAACAATGTAATTTTTTATTAGAGATCTAAATGTAAACTATGTACTCAGATATTGTAATTGGTGTGGTCGCTAATGACCTTGCGGTTGATGCGACCTAAAATAAATAAATAAAAAAAAAGAAAAATTTTATAATACATTATTCCACATTGCAAACAAAATTAACAAGAAATTATTTACACAGATTGCTGCTTTACCATCTTTAGACAACAGTAAATAAATGAATTCAACATTCACACTCACAATTTTAATGCTCAATAACTATACATGTCTTCATGAGAGTTTAATTTTCATTGTATGACATAGTACTGACAATTTTCCTACTTTAAGTGGAATTTGAATTTTTGAAAAACAATTGCATTTACCTCTGGTGTATTTGGTTCAACAGCCATCAAATTGCAAAGAATTGCATACTGTGCTTTTAGAATTAAAACTGTTGTTGAAACAACAGTTTTAATTCAATGGACAAAAGTCTGACATGGAATGAGAAGTCAAATTTTTAAGAGATAAAACTTACCATGACATTTGAATAGAATTCCAAGCTATTAAATTCATATTCTGACCATAGTAAGCATTCATTAAAATCTAAATTAGAAAAACTGTGGTATTTTAATATTTTTGAAGAAAAAAGATTGTCAAGAAGTTTACATCATTATCAGAATCATAAAGAATTACAAGTTACAAGCACACATTTCAGCTCTTCATGGAGGCTTCATAATTCACTACCGAGTGTTATTTATTGTATTAGATTATTGTGCTGTATTATATAAAAATGACTTGTCCCATGTCATATGTAATTACCTGTTGGTTGAAATATGTAATCTAATTATGTATTTCATTAAAAAAATGTCACATAACTGTGTACAATACATTACTTTACTTGGAATTAATTTTTATTAAACAATTAAAACAGCAGTATGACGACCTCAAAAACTATTCTTTCTGCTGTTATGAATGGTGTGTTTATGAACACAAAATATATCAAGAGCAGAGAAACCATTTTAACACTTTTAACTTAACTAATTTTCTACATCAACTAGATTTTCACAAATTAGTATATTCCTTTCTCTTTAATCATGCTTTCATCCAGTCAGATCTAACACTAAGCACTGCAAAAGATGTAAGTTTTGGATTTTTTTAACTATTTCTCACTTCTTTTATATCACTTTCATAAACTGGAACTATAAGTAGTATTCAGTAACATTTAATTCTGCTTAGTTTTTGCTAAAAATGACTACATAGTTATGCAGAAAAGACCTACCCAATGTGATTAGTGAAAATGATAGGTTTGGTTTACCATCTTATATTTCAGTTTGCTGGTCCAGATTTCATAAAATACAACCTTGGGTGTAAAATTTTTTCTTGGGATGTCTCAAGATATTTTTAAAATTAGAAAAACCATAGTTCATTAATGTGTGATGGTTTATTCACATTTTTCTCAAAATTTCAAGAGGTGCTCATTTGAGAGAGAGTAGGCTCATTTGGTCTCGTCTTCAACAGCCTGAAAATTTATATATAAAACAAAAATTTATTGGTTTGGTGATCTTTCTTTGATAATTAAATCATACTTACATTTTTTAATTAAGTTAAATGTTAGGCAGCATTCATTATCAAATAAGTGTTGGATATTTTTTCTACTTTCAATAGTCCTGTCCAGAGACCCTACACAATCACAAATTTTATAATTTTGAAATGTGGTCTCTTCCAGCCTAACATCATCCAATTATAAAATTTCATGTCAACTAAATACAATAGATTCCCATAATTTTCCTGTAACTTCCATTGCTCTTATTTTCGTGAAATGACCTCGTCAGTTTAAGTCCTTTTAGTGCAGGAAAAAGAAAGAGAAAGAAGGAAAAGGCCAAAATGCTCGTTTGGGATCAAAAAATAATTGCTAAAATTAAAATGAATTTGAGACTGACGTGTGAAAGACACCATGGAAATTATCAATCACAGTGCTCAAATTGTGCTAAATACTGTTATAATACCGACTTGGAAAACTATTTTGAACGATGCAGTAATTTCACAGGCACCTTCAAAATTGATAACTTTTGTATGCAAATGAAACTATAATTTCGCAAGCTGCATGCTGTGTATGCCAAATAGCGTTTTACTTACAAGAGACTCTTACATGCAATACCAATTGAGCTGTTGTGAGCAGACAATTTCCAAAATGAGTAGCATTTATTAAGGTGGTTCCACAAGTGAAAATAATTGAAAAAATTACACAATATAAAAAAATGTATATAGTTAATTCAGAAATGATTTTATGTGATAAAGAACACAGTAGGAAACACCTGAGCAATGAAATTAAATTGTAAACTATAACAATAAGCCACATGGATATTATATCTCCTTATTTGATGCAGGTAATTCTTAAATCTTACTGGTTCATATTCTTCAAGCGCAATAGTCTTTTGCAAGATCAATTGAATTGAAGCAATGAATATAATTTTAGCTTGGAAATTTATTAATATATTTATTCCAAACAAATAAATTCTTTGCAAATACAAACGGTCTATACAATATTCATCTGAGCAAATGCCTTTCCATTCTGTACACTGATTGAATATTTCATTTGCATAATATTAACCATAAACACAATTCCATAATTCTGTTAATACTTTAACAAACAACATCACACCAAACTTGATACATACTGAAAAAATTCTCAAGCAATCACAGTTTTTCACACATTTGAAGCATATCCAAAATTTGTTCCTTTGGGAAAACCACTTCAAAACCCTGCATAACATTTTCTCTTTTAAATAAATATTGTGTAACAGTTGCAAGAAAACTGTAAACTTTTTTAACAGTCTTCTGTCGTTTCTATATTCTCCATACTACCTTCAAAACTGGCTGTATCAGTTGTTGAGGTTTCACTCTGGAAAGATTCTGAAGGATCTCGCTCTGGGGCAAGATTTTGTGTAGTGATTCGAGACTCTGGAGCTACAGTAGCACCGGAACAAGCATCACCTCCACCTTCCTCTTGTCGAGATGTTGGAACAGACATCACAGATTCCTCTTTTGAAGGTTCTTTGACTGACCTAATTTCCTTGTCTCCTCCAATTATAAGTTCAGCTTGTTTATTCAACATACTGACCTCTATATCCTCATTTCTTTCCTTCTTTATTTGCAAGCTTTCTTCAAATTTCTTTTCCACCACAGGACTTTGTTCAGTGGCAGTATGACTTACACCACGATAAGATGCCTTCATCTCTTCATGATACACACACAAAGCATCTTCAAAGACTCCTGGTACTGGTTCACGACATGGGAACCCTCCTTTGGTACGACCACAAGGTCTGTACAGTACTTGGTGAGTGTCTTGAAGAATGTGTTTCATACAGTGCTTAGCTAAGGGTACAGTTTTCTCTCCACATTTTACACCACCTTCTGTAAACACACATTTTGTTGTTGGAGCTGTACGAACAGTCATCCCTTCAGTAGCTTGAGCTCTTCTTTCTAGACTTTTCTTGTGGAGAATTGCCTCCACCCCACAGCGTCGCTGGTACCGGTTCAATGCTTTAAGCTTCCGATACAATTTAACCTCCTTAGGAGAATCCTTTCGCTGATTGTGGATGCTACACATTGTCTCTTTTTCTCGCTTGAGAGAAAGCAAGTATCGCCGCCGACGTATTCTCAGCACTTGCTGAAGGCGTCGAAACTGATCGATATAGAGAGATTGCAAACGGATTAACTTATCTTTAGTCAGCTGAGCTGCTTCTTCAGCAGTGTACACTCCAGCGTGTTGAAACGCAGAAAACCTACTGCTTTCTTCTAAAGTTCCATCCATACTATCTGCATCAGAGGAGTCAAGATCGGGACCAGACCATGTGCCATCATAGGTAACAACATCAAGGTCACTATCAGACTCACTGGCATAATCCAGAACTTTACTCATTTCAGCATTTACTTTTGAAGCATCAATATCATCAAATGGATGCAATGATTTAGTCACATCAAGTTCTGAATCCTCTTGAAATTCTGCATCACCACCTCCACCATGACTCACATTTAATGACACACCATCTCCAGAAGTTCCAGCATTAGGCGTTCTAGCAGGATCATCTTTTGGTACATAATGGCTCAAACCTAACATCAATGACTCTGTAGATAGCCGTGGAGCACGCCGTCTAACCGACTTTTGACGTGCAAGTTGTGCTCGGCGAGCATGCTCTGTACACAACCCACTATCTTTTTTGTCAGTGCGAAGGGTAGGCATTTGGCATCGGCGTCCATTAGCACCATACACAAAGCTACACTGCTTATAAGGTGCACGCCTGTCTTCTAGAATGTGGCGAAGACAGTAATCGTAGTGTTCCAGGCACGGACGAGTGCAAGTGTATGCCGCATATGCACATGTAGGCTGCGAGGTAATTGCAGCCATTGATGATGTACCAGCAAGAGGCTGAGGTGGCTGCTGGCGCCCACTGGTTTGCGTACGCGCTCCTTGACTCATGGTATTTTATTACTGAAACTGAACACACTGGTATTATTCATTCCCAAAAACCAAAAAAAAAGAATTAAAAAAATTTCATAAAATGAATTTCAACACTTTAAAAGCACATTTTCTCACATTCTTTTTGCAACATTGCTTTAAATACAATGAAACACTTTAAAAGAGTGGCAATAATTTATAACTTCATAATATTCATTGATAGATGTACGTATTCATTTATATCACACTTCAATTTCTAATAAACCAAAGAAATTCTTTACTTTGAAAGGGCAATTCTAAAGGAACTAATTTTCCAGTAATAGGCTAAGAAACATTTACATTTTAAATTAACAATCAACTAAAATGCTTTGTTCTATGAAAATCAATTCAACAATTAAATTAAATGCACAGAAGATAAAACATTGCAGATTAAATTCACAAGTTACAGATACTACGAGCCATTTTGTGAAATCATGAATACAAGACTTATATTCAACTTGTATGTATAAATGTTTTTATAAAAAGAGTAAAAACTCTTTCATGGAAGAGAAATGACAATCATCCACATAACCAGGGCCTGTTTCAAAATTTGCTCCAATTGATCAGAAATCCAATAAACCTGATGTACTCCCAGCCTCACTTCATTTCAAAATATTTATTACTGGAATTAAAAAGAACACTTACCAAAATTAGGAATGTTACCAAGTTAACAAATGGCATTGCAATGAAATTAATGTTTCTTTCAGTTTCAAAACGGTCAGTAATTATGTTAAATTAGTTTTGCAGCAGAACATGTACGTCTACTTTGTTTTAGAGAGTATATTTATTTCATATTTTCTGGTCATAATATTTATAATTATTTAATACACCATCAAAATGGCACATTTTCTAGAAGACCTCCAGAATTTATAATGAACGAATGAGCCTAGTATGACCCATAAAGGGTAAAGGCCTCCTGCAAGAGGGGAAGATCTTTTAAAACTCACATGGTAAGCTATTCCACTTAAGTATAGGAATTTATAATATTGTATATAAAATAGAGAAAGGTGGTCTTCAAAATTAAGTTCTAAAGAAAGAATGTGTGTATGTGTGTGTATCGAAAAACACTTAAGACAATGAAAGAATGCGATTTAAATTAAAGGTAATGACAGTAAAACTTATTTTTGTTATGAAAAAAAATTTTAATTTAAAGATGAATAAATGTCTATTATCAACTAATTTTATTAAGTTCCAACGTTTATCTTTTAGTGAAAAATGTTTGGACCATAACTTTTTCAAAATAAAGGACATTGAATTACATTAGTAATTTATGAGTTTTTTCATAAAGTTATCCATGGTTGTAAATATTTATTTATTAGGCTTGTTTGACCTACCATTTCATATTAATTCGCATTTATATATTAAACTATTTTTAAATACATTATTAATTTTGCTCACGTTGCGAATTAAAATCGATTTTCAACCGCAACGGAAGACAAATTCTCATTTATTATGTTTCAAGATACATTACATTGTAATTATAAAGGACAAACGAAATGGACTTTTTTAATTTAATAGGTCATTATTAAATGAAATGACTATCTTTTACTATGTGGCTAGGCAGGAGTCCTGAAATATATACACCTATACGGAACGTGTACTTCGTGGTGGATACATTACGTATATTACCGCCATAGCATAAGCGAATGCTTCGTTGTAAAATAATGAAAACTCGTCCATTCACAAAATCCAAAATACAACTGGTTAATAAAACAGCTTCTAGAAATATTCAATTATTTTTATATGATTTCTTTATAATACCATGACACAGGCCCGCGAAATGCTGCATTTCTTTCGCACACGGGCAGTCCAGTCCATCGCTACTACGCCCCCACATTACAGACTCCATGCCCGATGTTAAATACTACGTACGAAGTTACAGACGATTAGCAGGGTGATAAGTTTATAACTGATTTATTGAATTTAAAGAATGGCCGATGTTAATCTAACACATAAACGAAGTTATCTAATTAAAAGTAACTGAACCACTATTATAAACCATACAAAACTTTGCGTGCAGAATGTTTAATGTCAGCGCCATTGTTTTTCGAGCGTTTCATAACAGCAGTTTCGCATGTGCGAGTCGGACATGTTGGGTCATGAACATACATAAACCGACAAGGAAAATCAACAGAAAATTCACACACATAATATGAAATAAATACAAAAAACATCAGCTGTTGTTACTAGGTCGCTTGAAATTACTTCCATCAAGAAATTCCTTAATATATAACCTAGTCATAACCTAACCCCCCTCAACCATTTACACCATATGTACGGATCGACAGATTACGGTGTCTCACAAATATATTTCATAAATAAAGACATCAAGAGAAGTATGAACTTCGTGCCAATTTCAAATTTTGAGCACCACAAAATCTTCAGGCTACTTCTCGTACTTCTGTCAATTCATATTTCGTCACAAAATATCCTCTTAAAAAATAAGAGACAAAACTTAATATATTATATAATAAGTTATTATTATATCTAATTTAATTCGAATCTCCCAGACGTACGAATTAAGCCCCAATTACCTCCACATTAGCACACCAACATCCAAACGCGTCGGCTCCCTTTTCTTGCAGCTGTCTTGTCGCTCGTCGGCACTCCGTCCAGCCTTCCCATTGGTTCTATAAAAAATGAACATCCACAACTCCAGCTGGTTGCTCGTGAGATAACTTCTGCCATCTATTGGCGATGTAAATAAACACAGCACATGGCCTGACCCACTTTTACAGAGGTGAGTAGGGCAGATGCATGAAGTACGGATACCACCCTCACATACAGGAGCCAGAGCAAGCCGCCCGCGAATATGGCGTATGGCACGAGCGGATAGAAGTATGACATATTCCATTTCCTCTTAAATGCACGGGAACGGCAACACAACCACTGGAAGAACTTACAGCTTGGACCAGTTGTGTGGCGTTCTACGAAATATTGTAACCATTAATAAAAGTATCTTTAAAATCTGGATCAAACTGGATATACTCTTTGAATCACCTCAAAATTAAATAAAATGTTCAAAGCTGAAGTGGAATTCGCCATTACCACAGAGATGATAAAGTGAAGACAAAAAAGTTTTTTAAAAATTGTAAGACCATTGTTGTTTGCATCTGGGTTTGCTAATGATCATGCTTTTAAAAAGTGACCTTACAAAATTAATGAATTTTAGTCTTTTAATACAATTTTCTGTAAAATACCAATAGGTATCAAACCCCTTCCATAAATGAAGGACATTCAAAATGAGGTATATAATAATGTTCAAAGACTTTATTCGTTATAGAAAAAGTAGAGGTACTATATTCCAGAAAATATTTTTCTTCATCATCAGGTGCAATATTCCTTCATTTGATGTAATGGGTCATATGTTGGAGGAATATTGCATGTGATGATGGAGGAAAAGGGTCTCTAAAATGTAGTCTGTCTATATTTATTATTATGAATTAAGTTTAAGATTCTAATAAATAGCACTTTGATTATCCCCAATAAGTGGAAGTTGATTGAATATTATGTACTAATAAATGGATAATCATTCATTAAATGATTCAATAATCATTCAATAAATAATTCAATAATTGAAATTGCATTAAATGAAACCAGTAAATACTACATATAATATTTAATAATATAGTAGAACATTTAACTTCATTAATTACTATTCTTTTTCTTTAAACAATAATTAATGTAAATTGAGTTCTAATGAGCTTTATAAATGTCTTTGAATTCTTTAAAAGGGATTTGCCCCCTGTCTTTATCGTGCTTAAATGTTCAATGTATGTAAGTTTTTGACCCATTTATGAAAAACCTATTAGCTGCAGGAACCAAAAATTTTTACAGAATGTTACATCATTTTCCCAGATTCTACTGTACCAAAACCTAATGTACATGTTTTCTAGTTTTAAATAAATAACGTTATTAAGTTATTTTTAATTTTTTTTTTTTTTTTCTAAAGAAAACTTTTTTCTGCAAACATCCTGATTGGGAAACATTAATACTTTTAGTACCAGAGGTAGCTTTTTATGTCATACATTTTTATGTTTTACAGAGACTGAAAGTTACATTTAATTATCTTTCATCATTTCTGAAATAATGGGGTATGTGTACTGAAAATTGTAGTTTCTGAGAAATTTTCTTTTAAGGAAATATTAATTTTTATAACGTACAGTTAATTAGAACTGTCCTGCTGCATATGAGGACTCTTCTTTGGTTTAGCATGTCTTCCAGCTTTCTTTTCACCTTCCTGGATGCCTCTCGTAAGTTTTGGACATATTAGATGCAAATCTGTCTGCATCATTTATCCTCAGTTTATCAGTATCACAGCCTGTTTTTTTTCCCCGGATTAATTCGTAGTATTTTCAAAACCTAACACTTACCAATATTTCCGCAGATGAATGTTAAGCCAGCACTATGAACATGTATTTTCATTGTATGTGTCCTCACAAATGTAGTTTTAGGTAGATAGTTCCAAATTATGCTGTTAAAACATTCATTTGGGTTTTGGAACTCTCCATGCAGACATACTTAGGTGAAGATTTGCTGTGTCTCTAAAAATGGGTTTAATTATTGGAAATAACAGCAGCAAGAAGATAATGTAAGATTTTTTGGTTTCCTGAGCTCTTTCAAATAAGCACCAAGAATTTTTCCCTGTTGACAATTTTTGACGTGGCTTAATTCAGGGGAGGATACATAGACGAACTTCGGGAGGGGAAATTCAAAATGTTTTCATTGAATATGTCTTATTACAGATTTTATAAAATGTCACAGGCTACGCTCAGCTCATAAGACGACACGGTTTTATTCGTTTTAATATTTATCCGAAAATATTTTTGCTTGAAAGTCTCGTGACAAGTTAAAATTCATAGTGACTGAAAAATGTTAGGGGAGGAAATTTCCCTCTCTGTGGATCCGCGCCAGGTTTATTATTAGAGAACTTTTGAAAAAATAAGAGCATAATCTATCTCCCTTCATTGCCTCCAGATTTTTTTTTTCTGTCAAGTTTTATATTTCAGTTTCTAGTTAACTCCCCCCTGTCCTGTTAAAAGTTTTCTATAGTTTCCCCATCTTCTCGTTTCTTACCTTTCCTTACTCCACCAGCTTTTACAAGCAATTCTGGTGTTTGCTGCCGCTCAAAGAGTATATCTGGCTGCCGCTGAGTAGCAGAGAAACAAAAGAACGCCGACTGCGTTGCTCTCGAAGAATAGCCAACACACTCATGAGTCGGAAAAACTCCCTAACGCGCAACAGCTCATGAAAATAGTGGGGCTACAACAGCAAGTACATTTTTTCGCCCTTAGTAACGGTTATATAATATACAGCGATTCTGTCCATATTAATAGATGTCAGTCACGACTTGTAAAAAGCTCTTTGGAGACAGGATTTCCATGCAGTATAAAATGGAGCAGCATACCCACCGCTATAAATCTCCAATATGGTGGCGTTGACGGCTATCTGCCAGCACTGCCAACTTCTGATCCCAAGTGTTTCAACCCGACCCGCGATATTCAAAGGGACGGATATTCGGTATAAATTGTATTGTGGATTTGATTATAATTGCGGATTTGATACATAAGTGCTTTTTCCCTCTCTCTCTCTCTTCATTTTGTTAAGTTTGGAGTGCAGGGAAAATATATAATTCTTTGTAAATGTTCAATTCTCAACAAATTCCTGAAAATCCGTGATATATTATGAATAGTTAGAAAAATTTTTACATTTATTAGTTCAATGTTTCTTTAAACAGTGTTTTAGAATCTTCTGATACTATTAATAGTTACAATATTTTTGAATAATGAATGAAATTTATAATTTGAAATTCAAAATTATCGGCCCATTTCTCTTCTATCAGTCTTTTCAAAAATATTAGAGAGACTTTTTTACATACGAATGGAAACCTTTCTCACTAAACACGACGCGCTTTCAGATTGCCAACATGGATTTAGAAAATCAAAATCAACGGAAACAGCTATATTTTCTTTTCTTAAAGATGTCGCCTCATCATTGGATCAAAACGAGGCACCTATTGGATTATTTTTAGATCTTTCAAAAGCTTTTGACGTCATTGATCATGACATTTTACTTTCCAAATTACCTTCATATGGAATTCGTGGTATTGCTCTAGATTGGTTATGTTCGTACCTTAAACAACGATCTCAGAGAGTTGAAATACCTTACTGGAATGATGGAACATTACGTACGCACCTTTCCGACTCTTTGCCCGTTGCATGTGGTGTTCCTCAAGGATCGATTTTAGGCCCTATTCTGTTCCTACTTTACGTAAACGATATGCCCTCGACGATTCGAAACGGAAGAACGGTTCTCTTTGCGGATGATACGAACATCCTTTGCAATAAAGAAACAGTAAATAGTACAATATCAGATGTTTCAAATTGGTTCCGAAATAACAAATTAATAGTAAACGAAAAGAAAACGGTTTTAATGCAGTTTTCCATTTCAAATAAACAATTCTGTGCCCCATTGAAAATGAACAGTGTACCATTGACTGATGTTAAGGCAACAAAATTTTTAGGTCTCTCAATTCAGTCAAACCTTCAATGGAACGTCCATTTAAATGAATTGAACACAAAATTAAGTTCATTATGCTACGCATTCAGAATTCTTGCAAATTCAGTCAGCCTTCATACTGCTCGTTGTATATTTCGCGAATGTTCATTCCGCCTGAGATATGGCATAATATTCTGGGAAATACATCTTATAGCTCCCAGACTTTTAGATTACAAAAACGAATTGTACGAATAATAACCAAATCCCGCCCACGTGATTCATGTAAGCCTCTCTTCATTAATCTAGGAATTCTACCATTACCGTGTCTTCTTATTTACGAATCAGTGGTTTTTGTAAAAAACGACTTGCTTAAGGGCGGGAATATATTTTCAGAAAATGCCGAAGTCTATTTCTATAACACTCGACGTAGAAATCATATTCATCAGGTGACAGTATCAACAGCTCATTACAAAAAATTCACATACAATACATGTACATTATTTTACAACACTTTGCCAGATGACATTAAACGATTAAATTCAATAGAAAAGTTTAAATCCCAAGTGAAATCGTTTCTGCTGCATAACTGTTTCTATACAATTAGAGACTATACTGAGCATCACAAGAAAAGTAACATTAATTTTAACAATGATACATAATGCATTATTTACCATTTGAACTGTATAAATGAGTATAAACAACCTGGAACAACAATTGTACTACAGCTTCCGGGTCAATGACCCCCATCTCGATCAGGTTTTTCGTCCAGTTTCCCTGATCCATTGAGCAAATGCTGAGATGGCCCTTGTTTTGCCTCTGGACATAAATGTAACTTCATTTTCTGTACACGTCTTCTAGAATTCAGTGGGAAATACAATTATTCAAATTATCGTTTCCATGTCGTCGCGGCAGGAAGTAATAAGAGCCAAAATTTATTGCTTATCTATCCTTGAAAATAGAGTTTATTACATGGGAGTTTTTTTTTTTTTTTTTCTCCCTTTCAAAATTCAAAATTTATTGCTTATTTATCCTTGAAAATAGATTTTATTACATGGGAGTTTTTTTGTTTTTTTTCTCCCTTTCAAAATTCAAAATTTATTGCTTATTTATTTTGAAAATAGATTTTACTACATGGGAGTTTTTGTTTTTTTTTCTCCCTTTCAAAATTCAAAATTTAAGTAGTATCAGACTTAGTGTAGGGATCACAGAATTTTGAAAATGTGCACACAATTCACTTTTCCCCATAGCACGTCATACGCAGTTTTAACTGTTTTTTTTGACGTAAAATAAAATAAAATAAAATATTTATTTTAAATGACCAGAAAATAACAACAAAATCAAGAACAATTTAGAAACCAATCCAACTATTATGAAAAGTGTGAACGTAAATAGATACTACAAAAGTTTTAAAATTTATCAAAAATCAAAATGATAATTTAAAAGTGACCATTACTAAGCATTTTAATATTAGTTTAAATAGAGGAGGGTCTTGATTGAAAAATATAAGTCTATTATAAAATTATAAAAATATAAGTCTATAAATCTACTATTAGCTATACAAACTAATAGTTTTGAATAACAGTCAACTGTAACTTACATGTAAGAGTCAACTGAATCAAACCTGGTTTTGCTGTAAAGTGAAATCCCCCAATAAGTCTTCCAAAATTGAAAATAATTATTTTTAATATAAAAATAACGATTTATGTAGCACATTAATATGGCTAAAATAATTAAATTATTTAAATAAAATGAGATATGAAAAGGAAAAAAATTTTAAAAAAAAAAAAATTGAAAAAAAAAAAATTTTTTTCAGACAATAATAATATTACTTATTATGATGTAAAAATTTAAATTCTTAAATGTGCTGTATTAAATAATTGAACCAGGAAGAGCTATGAAGTAGTGATGATCAGGATAATAAAGATCATGATCATAATGACAATAATGAAGAATGTCGTACTGAATCACTAAGTTAAGATGTAAGAGAAGGTTATGCCTTAATATTTTTTGCTTTCCTGGCCATGTTACTACACCAGTAAAAAAATAATGATTACAAAGTGTTTGAAACACACAAAATCATATGAAAGAATAAATTCAAACAATTGATTGTGACCTTAGGATAAAAATTGATTAAATTAAACTACAATGTCTAATAACCAAATACGAGTGTAAAAAATTGAATGAAACAAAGCTGAATCCATATTAAGATCTGTTCAGTTCCTTTATTTCATCTTCCTCGTCACTATATTTTAGGTCAATTAATGCTTTGGGCATTTAAGTAAAATTTTTAATTTCCTTATTCCAACAATCCAAAATTATTTTTTCAGTAAGAGTAAAATACTGATTTCACTTGTTACATGTCACCTAAAATATTAATATTTGTTTGTAAATATATAATTTGTAATAATATTAATTTGTATATACTCGTAATACAGTAACAACATAACAGAAATAGCCAACAAAACATACTTTAGTCAATACAGTACACTTAAAATAACTCACTTACTTACAGGTACATCGCAATTAGCAGTATCAATTCTGACTTGTAGTTTATCCTCTTCTGCTTCTTTTCATAAAGTAATATAAGAAATAATTATTGGCTTTTTCAATGTACTTTGCAGGGTGGTAATCTTGTAAGATTGTAAATTTGTACAGTGTGAGTTAATGAACTTGGCCATAGATATTTATAAAATATGCACAAAATACTAATATGGCAGTTAAATATTTTTCATTTCTAGCTTGTCCTTTCACTATGTGCACATTCAAATGTGCAAATTTGTGGGAAATACTACAAGTTTTCAGTGCTCAATACCAATCCTGTCGAATAAAACTAAGTTTAATATATATTATAATAATTTTAGAAGAATATTTTTAGTGGTTTGTCATTTCCTTTAATACATTGTTAACGCGCAATTAACTGTTAGTTTGTTTTAAATTATTGCTAATTAGAGAGTCTTCATAATAATTATATTTGATGGAAATTTTCAAGAGTTTAACCCGTTAGTTATATATGTTATGGTGCCTGCACAACACATCAAAAAAATGCACGTTACAGGGTAAAAACTGACAAAATATGAACAATCAAATTTCAGTTTCTCGTATACGTACGTAATATAAAGTTATGTAATGCTGCGGCAAAAAATGATAATTTTTGTGATAATTAATAGTGGGGTCCTGGTAAAAAAAAAGTGGATAAATCCTATTCTAATATGTGGCAAATTACTCACTTAAACAGGTTGTGTAGACATATTTCACGAATGGTGAGTCCTAGATACCGAAAAAGTGTATTTTTTCAAAACTGTGGACAACACTAGTGCCTAACATATGCATAGAATTTTTTCCAAAATGAATATACTCTGGTCGATCTGGGCCCACTCGAAACTCTGCAATTTTGAATAACAGTCATTATCTTTTGGGGGTACTTTAAATGAAGCTCCTAGGACATTTTCAAAAATTTCTCAAAAATGGTTCCCAAGTTTTACATTCTCGCTACCGCGGTAGAAAGTTATGTAATGCTGCGCGAAAAAACGACAAATTTTCGGAAGAAAAAACTCTTATTTCAGGGCCCTGCTAACGAAAAAGTTAATCAATCCAGTTGCTAAATTTAGAAAAAAATCCTCTAACACGTGATGTAGCCATAATTTATGTTTTGTGGGTCTTTGATACCGATAAATCGATTGACGGCAAAACATCTGTCCGTTTTTCTGTGCACAACGCTAGCGGCTAAACCGTTCAGCCGATTTTCCTCAAAATTGATATACCCCAATCAATCTAGCTGATGTCGCGGACCCTTGAATTGGAAGTTTATATTTTAATTTTCGGGGGTTATTTACATGGAGACTGGGATGGAACTACAATTACGAAAATAATCATTTTTCTTAATGAATTGGGTTCATGAATAATAGATCTAAAAAGAATGTCATGCTTAATTTTTCAAACACATGAATATTTTTGCGAAATTTTGGGTCAGACATTGCCAATTTTTATTTTCTTTAAACCATTTTTTCTTAAAAATAGCACATTTTTTAGAGAATGGAAATTGCTTAAGAGAATGGTGCAGGGCTCATGTTTATAGAAATGCTAATTTTTTGAAAATTTAATAAAATTACAAATTTTTCGGCATCTTCCTACAACTACGGAAATTTAAACTCATTTTCACAGAAAACTTATCAGTTTTAGAGAATCCTTATATGACATCATTTAAATCTCATGGACTCATAAATGCAATAATTCGAACAAAGCGCCTCTAAAGTAAATATTAACGACGTGCGAACTATTTAAAGAAGCATATCTTTGTAATTTAAAAAACAAAAGAATAAAGAAAAATGGCGTGTATGTCAACTTATAGGCTGCATTTAGTACAATCCCTACTAACAGTTTAAAGAAAAAATGTGGAGCCGTTTTGAAATAATTCTTGTTTTTGTTATTTTTTAATATTGCACATATGACACGCAATATTGCACGAAAACTACTAAAATAAAAAAAATGAGAATGACTTTAATCAAAGAACTTGTTATGGGAAAAATCAAGAAAAAATTTAGTTGGAAGAAAAATCTTAATCTTTAATTTTGTAGTTGTAGGAAGACGCCGAAAAAATTCAAGGGCAAGAAGTTTGTTTTTTATAACTGCTACTGTTCATCTGCTCAACGTTTCTTGTCTTAGGTATTTCTTTAACGCTTTACTGAACGTGTTTCATTTAACGAGATACACAGCTAAGAGAAGATCTACGTATCACTATTCACAGACGAAAGAAGTGGAATCAGCATTTGTAAAGAAAGGATGTATTGGCCGCCCAGGTAGGCCGCTACACCCAGGAGCAAGCGGGTCGAGGGACCGAGCCCCTTCCCCCCTATTTGAGATGTTTCCATTGTAATACGTACGAAAGAATAATTGGTAACGTTGTATGTCAATCCGAGAATGGGTATGTCAATCCGGGTCAATGACCCCCATCTCGATCAGATTTTTCGCCCAGTTTCCCTGATCCATTGAGCAAATGCTGAGATGGCCCCTTGTTTTGCTTCTGGACATAAATGTAACTTCGTTTTCTGTGCACGTCTTCTAGAATTCAGTGGGAAATACAATTATTCATATTATCGTTTCCATGTTGTCGCGGCAGGAAGTAATAAGAGCCAAAATTTATTGCTTACCTTTGAAAATAGATTTTATTACATGGGAGTTTTTTTTCTCCCTTTCAAAAATTCAAAATTTATGTAGTATATGACTTAGTGTAGGGATCACAGAATTTTGAAAATGTGCACACAATTCACTTTTCCCCACAGCACGTCATACGCAGTTTTTAACTGTTTTTTGACGTAAAATAAATGAATAAAAAGAACCCAGCACGGTGAGTGTTGAGAGTAAGGATTGACGGAAAGCCACGAATGATTTGAAGAGTAATGGAATTTGTAGTTAAGAAAACTACAAATGGTGAGAATGGTGCAGGGCTCATGTTCATAGAAATGCTAATTTTTTGAAAATTTAATAAAATTACAAATTTTTCGGCATCTTCCTACAACTACAACTACGGAAATTTAAACTCATTTTCACAGAAAACTTATCAGTTTTAGAGAATCCTTATATGACATCATTTAAATCTCATGGACTCATAAATGCAATAATGCGAACAAATCGCCTCTAATGTAAATATTAACGACGTGCGAAAGAAAGATGACTGGTTGAGCCAAACGTTCTGAAACGAAGCAGCGCGTGTAAAAATATAGACTGCGGTCCAAATTCTATTCCTACGTCTTTTAATTTTATTGCAGCTTCTTTGTCAAGTGCAATGCGTTTTGCCTCGCGAATGCCTTTTGTTTAGTTCGCGCGAAAATGGCAACCCTGGAGCAGAAGGCGTTTGGGTCCTTGAGATTGCGAAGTACAGCTGGTTATTACAGTACAGAGGCTTGTGACGTACCAAAGCAACCCATCTTATGAATGAAACATTCTGAGATGTTATATACAATTCGCAGGCTCGGGTTATGTGAGGGAAAGAGTTCTGGACGACCGCATGTGTCGGAAGAGAATGTTAGGAGAATCCAAGCGGTTTTTGAGCGCACTCTTAAGAAATATACTCGTCATTCTGCTGGTTCAAATATCTCAAAAAGTTTGGAGAGTTTTGAGACGTCGGTTGCGTATGAAATCGTACAAACTACAATGGATACAGCCTCTGAAGAAGTGGCGGACGGTAAAGAATTCTATTGGTGGTGTGGTTAGTGAGAATGGAGCCCCCTCAGAAATCTCAAGAGGTCACAGCATGCTGAGTTCACCGAAGGACGGTACATGAAGAAGAGGGGAGACCTTATGCGTATGAGAGCGTACCCCACCTCTCCGAGCAAAGACGAAAAATCAGGGCATCGGGACCATGAGGTAGTCTTCTCGATGAAGGTAGTGCCATTCGTGTAGTCTCTGGAACAGAATGTAAACTACTGCGCCAGTTCGACATTGTCACCGCCTCCTTCATAAAGGAACGCATGCCAACACTGCGTTCTTTATACAGCGTTAAATGGGCTGAAACGATGCCAATCCGTAGGTGGCTGCGGGTGAGAAAGGGACTGGCAGATATCGCTGCGTCCTGGGCGTTTGAAGAGGTTTATTTATTTTACGTAAAAAAAACAGTTAAAAACTGCGTATGACGTGCTATGGGGAAAAGTGAATTGTGTGCACATTTTCAAAATTCTCTGATCCCTACACTAAGTCATATACTACTTAAATTTTGAATTTTTGAAAGGGAGAAAAAAAAAAAAAACTCCCATGTAATAAAATCTTTTCAAGATAAAAATTTTAGGATAAATAAGCAATAAATTTTGGCTCTTATTACTTCCTGCCGCGACAACATGGAAACGATAATTTGAATAATTGTATTTCCCACTGAATTCTAGAAGACGTGCGCAGAAAATGAAGTTACATTTACGTCCAGAAGCAAAATAAGGGGCCATCTCAGCATTTGCTCAATGGATCAGGGAAACTGGACGAAAAACCTGATCGAGATGGGTTGTTTGATAGTTTTAGAGAAGAGTTTGATGGAGCATAGAAGGACTAAACACTCATTAAAATTAATTTCTATAAAGAAAAACATATCCGCCTACGGTAGGCGCTGAGTGGATCGAGTAGCTCAGTAGCCGCCGTTGCCGGTCCCAAGCCCGGGTAAAGGAGGAGGGTTGGAGCAATGGGCCTGCAACCCATTCTTTGTAAAAACTCTCTGAGGTGCATTCTCCCCAATACAAAAGCCTCGGATACGGACAGTCAACCGGAGACGACTTTGGCTACGGAAAAGAACAATCTCAATCGGTACATGGAATGTGCAAGGTTTGAGACCGAAACAGACAGAAGCTGTGGCAGAAATACATAAACTGAAACTGGATATTGTGGTCCTAACAGAAACTAAGAAGAAGGGGTACGGAGAAGAAGTGCTAGGAAACTAATTTGAATCTAAAAATAAGGAAAAGTAAAAAACATGTTACAAATTTTGAACAAATAAGTGAAAGATTGACAAAGTCGAAGTTAATATTCACAACCAATGTACAACTATCATTGGAGTATATGGAGTTAATGACAATGCTTTAAGTGAAGAAAAAGATGCTTTCTTTAGTGAGCTTGGTGATATTATAGAAGAAGTGAGCAAGCAAGTTGAACTAATTGTCATTGGAGATTTGAATTGTAGAGTTGGACACCACGAAAAAGAGGTAGTTGGCCCTTTTGGAGAAGATGTGGTAAACGACAATGGCAACAGACTTATTGATCTATGTAGGGAGCAAGAATTTGCTGTAACAAATACTATGTTTCAACATAAGGACATACATGATGTTACATGGGAAGATCCCACAAGACAACGTAAGTCTATTATAGATTTAATGATAATGAGGAGGATGAGACAAACACTATTAAAGGATGTGCGGGTTTATAGACAACCTGAATGTGCCAGCAACCATCACATGTTAGTGGGAAAGCAATGTTATATGAATGTTAAGAAAACCGCTCCAAAAATAGACAATGAGCTTATAGAGAACAAGGAATCAATATTCAAGACAGACCTCTTGAATCAGTATAGTGTCAAAATGCTCTACAAAAATAGACTGAGAAACAAATTAAATTTGGAAAAAGATGGCAATCCCACAGAAATGTATCAACACTTGAAGGATAGTATTTTGAAAGCAGCTAAGGAAGCCCTTAGGGAAGAAGAAAGGAAAAGGAAATATACGGAAAAGTTTTCTGAGAATTTAGAAGAAATGATTTATTTATTTATTTATTTTCGTCAAAAAACAGCTAAAAACTGCGTATGACGTGCTATGGGGAAAAGTGAATTGTGTGCACATTTTCAAAATTCTGTGATCCCTACACCAAGTCATATACTACTTAAATTTTGAATTTTCAAAGGGAGAAAAAAAACAAAAACTCCCATGTAGTAAAATCTATTTTCAAAAATAAATAAGCAATAAAATTTTGAATTTTTCAAGAGAAGAAGAAGGCACATATGAAATGGTTAAATGATAAAACACCAGAGTCAAGAGAGAAATATGTTCTGATTCGACAAAAAGTTAAAACAGGTGTAAAAATAGAAAAAAATGAACATTGGGATAGGTTATGTGCATACACCGATGGAACTGTAGGATACAATAAATCTTCGGAAGCCTGGAAAATTATAAATAAAATTAGAAGAAATAATGAGTGGAAAAGCATAGTACAAAGAATCCCCTCTTAAAAATGGATACACCATTACTCAATGCTTCTACAAGAAAACAGACCAGAATGTGAAGGAGAAGAAGAAATAAGAGATGTGGAGAAAAGCAATTTTGAAATAACTGAGGAAGATATTAAGAAGGCACTCTGCAAAGCAAAAACAAATAAAGCCCCAGGACCTGGAAATATAAGAATGGAGCTCCTGAAATATGGTGGAGATGTGGTTGCCAAATACCTAAAGAAAATGTTCAATAAGATAGAATTAGGTGAGGATCCACCTGTAGAATGGAACATATCCTACATCTCTTCTATATTTAAAAAGGGAACAAAAATCATGTCAAATTACAGGGAATAAGTGTCATACGTCAACAGCAAGATTGTTTTCTAGTATTCTAAGTAAAAAAAATCGAAGAAGATAAACCTGTATTGAGTGAAGAGCAGAGTGGCTTTAGACGAGGACGACAATGCCTAGATAACATCCACTGTATCAGACAAGTTATAGAGAAACATAAAAGCAGAAATATGAATATTTGTGTAACCTTTATAGACCTCCAGAAAGCATACGATAGTGTCCCAAGAAAAAAGATATGGGAAGCAATGAGAAAGGTTGATATAAAAGAAAAGTGGATCAATCTGATTAAAAAACTTTACAAAAACGCCGAAGCCCAAATAAAAATTGGAGATAAGTTAACGGGAAGCTTTCTAATAAACAAAGGTTTAAAAGAAGGATACGGGTTATCTCCCATTTTGTTCAATATCTACCTAGAACAAGTCCTCTATAACTGGTACAGAAAATGTTCTGGCATGGGAATAAAAATCGGAGATGACACCTTTCACTCCCTTCTATTTGCTGACGACCAGGTAATATTGACAAAAATGAAAAGGTGTAATAACAGATATAGACGTGAATGGTAACAAAATTAAAAGCTGTAACACCTTCAAATATCTTGGATCTTTAATAAACAAGTCGGGTACATGTGCTGCAGATATAAACTCGAGAATAATTATGGGGAAGAAAGCAACCAAGGCTTTACACAGCATATTACGGAATAACAATATACGCCAAGATGTCAAAGGAAGGATATTCCATTGTGTAGTAGAAAATATAGTACTATATGGAGCGGAAATGTGGCCACAAACACAAAAAATAAGAGATAAGATAAGGACAGTGGAAATGGACTACATGAGACGATGCCTACAACTTACTCAAGGACAGAGTGCGAAATGAAGAAATATGGAGAAGGATGAATATAATTTGCTCTATTACGAAGACCTTGGAAAATAGAGCACTACAGTGGTATGGACATGTTCAGAGAATGTCCGAAAACAGATGGCCACACAAGATCTAAAAATGGCAACCACCTGAGAGGCGAAAAAGAGGAAGACCAGCTTTAGAATGGGAAAAATACATCCAAGAAGCTATGAAGGATAGAGGCCTCAAACCACGAGATTGGGAGGATCGAGAGTTGTGGAGGGTGAAAACGGCAAGCTCCTAAGGGGAAAATGCCGAAGAAGAAGAAGAAGAAGAAGAAAAACATTTCTGAAGAAATGAAACTTAATACACACACTTGTAGTGAAAAATTTCTATTCTTTCCATTTTGTTGGTGGATTGAAGGCATATTGGCACTGCCTTACAAACCGCCGCTGCTTTGAAGCATAAAGAGAAAAGAAAGCGAGTGGAATTTGCTAGCCAAATACTGAACGCTGTCGAAGGGGGCGACAGTTTCACGGCAAGAACTTTGTCAGCAACGAAGCAATTTTTCGCCAATGAATAATTTTTATAATCTAGAGATACAATATAATACATTAACAGAACCTAATGTAAATGTAATTTATATTTATTTGGCATTGAAAAATAAATTACTTTCAACTGTGTGATTCGAACACTGTTATTAGTAATTTCTCTACACCATTTTCGAGTTCTTGATTTCTCCATATGTAATTCTGAACCCTGTACTGCATTTAAGTATCGCAATGCACACTTGACACTCATCAATGCCTCCAGCACTGATGGACCACACCTCTCTGAAGGCCCTTTTACTCGCCTAATAACATACGAGATCTTTTCGGCAGCGCCATGGCGCAAGCAAATAATGTAACAACTAACCGCTGTATAAATCATTCGGGGTTCGCTATCTTCATCGCAGGCGGACTTCTTAGATTCTGACATTTACCAGACAAAATATTTCTCAGTTGCGTGTTAGAATTCCTACCACTAAGGCAATTTATATCTATTATTTTTAGAAGGGAAATAATAACCACTCGTAGTATTCCCTACGTTCACTGTAGCCAAGGTCCAGTATTCACTATTCCCACAATTTCTTACGCTTATTTGTTACGTAAGTGCAGCGGGACCAGTGACGTAGATTCACTATAACCAAGAGTTCACTATAAGGAGTTTGTGCATGCCATTGCGGACAATAAAATCGTTAATCTGCGCATGCATAGCAGCACAAAAAGTGCGCAACTTTCCGCATATCTGCGTTACAAACGTTTCCTTCTCTTGCCGCGTCCGCAGCGCTGTGATATTTAAGCTATTATTACAAGAGAAGAGGACACGCAGAAAATTCTCCCTCTAAGCGATTTCATGTTTTCGCATCACGTAAAAAGCACGATCTTCATTAAACATTCTCAGCACATTCTCACCATTCCATCATTTATCGCGACTTCTCCGCAAGTTCCTTTAATTTCACGATTAATTTTAGCTGATTTCATATCCCTTGCATTCAAAAACTTAATCACAGCACGTATCTCACAGTCGGCGGGAGAACTGTCTTAAGCATTTAAAAAGTCCGCAGAAAGAAGAAAACACAACGTGAAGCAATTAAAATGGCGACAATGTAAGGCCTGTAAACAAGACTGACCAGTGCGCATGCCCGGGGCGTTAACCACAGCGTTGCGAAGGCATTAGAATGGAAGAGTACTTACTCTCCGGATTCGCTTCAAATACTATATTAGTGTTCTGAATTTTCGAAATTACATTTCCGACATTCGATGCAGCTGCAACCACAAGATTCTCTCTGCACCCGACGCCACTGGTTAAGACTGTAGACACCAGTGAACTTCCGGCCAGTTCTGTCCGCTCTTTATTTTCGTCCTTTCGGTCCGTCACAGACATGTCTAGCAGCCCGCAAGAAGGAGCGCAGCTTTCTACAGGTCCCTTTGCAGAGAACCCACAGGACAGATAATGTCTGTGCACACAGCACAAATAATACTCGCACGCACAACACAATCGGATCACAATGGACCGTCCGCTCCTTCAGGAAGGCAAGCAGAGACACACACAGACCTATCGACAGCATGATGAACGGCCCAACGGTTTGAACCCAACGGGGCGGGCCTGAACCCCCTTCCACCAGGTTTGACCGTTCAGAGCTCGCAAAAACCGCGCGCTGCCGCCCATGGGAAAACAACCTTCCACCCGTGACGATTAAGAACCTTTCAGTGAAGTAGTGATTTTTCCTGTGCGTGTGGTGAACTGGGGAGAAGAAAGGGTCTTTTCTGGTGGATATTCCCAGACTTCCACTAAAAAGGCAAGAGATTCGTACAACTGGGGGGATGTAACGATTGTGATTTTTCGCACAATTGTTTTGGTACTTTTAAACCGACTTGTTTGAACGACCAACTTTTTTCAAACATCTCACCCAAACCCTTTTTCATAGATTGAAAAACTTGTTTAAGATATATCCGATCCCCTGATTTTTTATTCAAAGTGTTGATTCGGATAGGGAAAGGAACCGTGATGAACCCCAGTAAGTCCCATAGGCATTCAAGGAGCCAGGGCGATTCCACAGAGCGCGGCGATGGTCGGATCTGGGGTCCGTTGGGGATGGAGCCCTCACCGCACCATGACGTCCAGAACAGCAGCGATCGCGGCCCCGCTGGATGGGCGAGGACCGGCGCGGGGGGCGAGCGTAGGAAGCGGGGCGTGACAGGAAACCAACCAGGCAAGGAAGATAAAAAAAGCGGCGCCAGGTCCCACAACGCCTTCGAAAAAAGGAAAAAGGAGAAAGGGGACACATCAGCTTTTTTGTGCATGTGAGGTCGTTTGCCCGTCCCGATTGTTCATTTCCGGGTAATGATAAAACAATTGTGCTTTGTATTTTGGCAATATATGGCACATTTTTATCGAACAGCCCGTGGGTAGTTATATTACCTACAGTTCGATTTTTCATAATTTCCAAAATTTTCTTATCTGGACCGTCGCAATGCATTTTTCTTTCTCTGTCTTGCCAACTTATTGCAAGATGATATATTTTGTCAAAATAAACATTGTAAATCAGAGCCATACGCTGGTGTAATATTTCAACGTCACTACTGTTAAAATTATCACAAAAAATGCAAGTAGAAAAACGGTCAAGTTTTATTGGCAATGAATTGGTAGAAACAAACGATCTTCGATGCTCTGAATGAATTGTGTAGATGAACGATTCTCGATCTTTCTCGTGTCGTGGATCTAAGAGAATCAATTGTCCTGTGCCGATTTCCAGTGCGAATGACGTAAAATGTATTTTTATTTGAATTGCTGAAGCTGGGTGTTCGCCCATGAGAATGACCACGAAAACGCCCCTCGCATTGGTAGCCGCCTGGCCACCGATAAAACGCCAGATTTCTCTGCTCTGGGAGAGTGAGTTGAGGGTGGGTAAGTTGACGAGGTGAAAGGGGCCACGTGAGAAAACCTGCACGAAAGAGATGTCGGCGCCAACCAAATACACGACGGGAACGCCTGCGCGATGGAACTCGCGTGGGAGGCTGTACGTTAAGGACCCTAACGCCTTGGGAAAGAGCAGCGTGGCCTGGTGGTGCGGGCGGATGAGCGGGCAGCGCAACACGACGGCCAGTTGGGCGGCGGCGAACAGGGCGTCTTGGCCTTGGGCGGCTCCGCGGGGCGACACGCCCACGGCTTAACGGCCAGGAGGTCTGTCTTCGGGACCGCTCAAAGGCGACCCGGTGCGCCCAGGCTGAAGGGACGCTCAATACAGCAGCATGCACCTGGATGGCAAGACGGAGAATGATAGTTATACTCAGTGAAAGATTTAGCCCATTGATTTGACAGCTGGATGCCCCCATCAAATTGGGAAGTTTGAACGTCACTATAATGATTTCATAATCGTGACATTTAAGTTCCCAATTCTATGACATCCCACTGTTGACGAAGTGTCCGTGGACTTAATGTTTTATTCGTACTATAGTGACATCACAATCGTGACGGACAAACTCGCGATGGGATGGCAGCGTCACAACTGGGGATTTCTCAAAGAAGTTGATATTTTAAGGAATTATAGGTGATGAGTAATTTCGACAGTTTCGATGTTGGAAAATAGTACTCACATTTGGACCTAGTGGCATGCATCAGTAAAAATGCTGCTAAGCAAACACATGATTTGGGTTTTTCCCAGGATGCAGCACAAACACTCTCAAATAACAAATAATATCTAGTGGAGGGGGTAGGTAAAAACGTAGGGTACACTGTCAGAAATTTCTGCATTAATTTTAATGTAAACTACATGAAAGTAATTAATGTACATGTCTAGTAAATTTAATGCATTTTATGCATTAAATTAATGCAATTTAATGCATTAAAATTAATTAGTATAACAGTAATCCTGAAGCATTAAAATGAGGTAAAAATTAAATCTAGGTGTCACGTGCGTTAAGTAGTTGTAAAAATCATGGGTAACAAAGATCTTTTTTATTGTTAGTAATATTAGAACCCTTATAATGCCCTTGGCGCATAAATAACCATTAACTTGTATACCAAATATTATCGAATTAATTTCGCCAAGAACTTATATAAGAAATACGGAAGAATGAATAAATATTATACTTTTAATAATAAACAAAAAAATATTTTATTGGAAAATACAAAACTATCAGCATTTAAGAAATGAAGCATTCACAACTTATTACAATATACCCTTCATAGTATTTTGTCCATATTTTTTACCACTTTAAGAACTACAGAAACAAATTTTTTCCATCTTTTGTATGGCCTTTAATCTCCTCCTGTTGGATTTATTTTTATAATTTCCCTGAAAGTAAACTTTTTATTTGTAATAAAAATTATTTATTCAGCATTACCTTTTTTCACACTTAAACAAATAACAATAAAAGGAACCGACATTGGCAATGGATTTACTTGTACGAGGCACTGAATACAAGAGGGAAAGATACAGGCGCAATAAAAAACCAAAATGGAAAAGAACTATTTTTTATGTAAAATAAAACTACTAGTAATATTATTACTAGATGGTAATATTATAAATATATAATGTTATATATCTTTCGCCTTCGGTCTTTCTAGAAATTACTAAATCGGAAAACTATTGTGTTCATAAGGATACAACACACTTTCTATTTAACAATATCAATTTTGACAATATTTTCTTTTATGCAATTTTTCGGTTTCTTAAAACTGTGACAAATTGTCAGTTCATTAAAAATTCTCAAGGTTGTAATATAACGGATCACACAAACATGGATGAAGGCAATCGATCAAATTATAATCAACAAAACTACTACTCGATATGGAGTTAAAACAAAAGATTAGGATACAGTAACCACAGTGCACAAATTCAAACCATTATAAGGAATGCGATCACTGACACAATAAACATTACACGTTTAACTAGATTGTTTACAAAAAGTATAATTACATTATTCATTGATTACTTGATGCAAGTTTCGGGAACCGGAATTAATATAATTTTTTTTTCAACACTTTCATTTCATTTTAACACTTGCTTTCCTCTTCAAAGAAGAAAATTAAATATTTCACGGAAAATCAATTCTTGGATAACACAAGGGATTAGGATATCATGTAAAAACAAGCGAATTCTTCATTTCAGTTCTAAACCACGTAACGTATCTCAAGATTTCCTTATCTACTTTAAAAAATACAAAACATCGTTACGAAAAGTCATAAGGCAGGATAAAATCATGAAACACGATCGGGATATTTTGAAATCAAATAACAAAACAAAATCAATGTGGAATATAATAAAAAATACGACCAAATCAACTAGAAACCATGTAGAGAATGTTGTTTTAAAATATAACGATATAAATGTGAACGATCCGTCCACAGTGGATAATCTCTTTAACCAATACTTTTTGAGAATTGCTGCCGATCTCACTCAGGGTCTTCAGCCACAAAATTCAAAAACAGACAAGTTCACCCAAAATTTTAGACACGATGTTCGTTTCCGAAACTTCTTCCTATGAAATTCTCAAAATAATCGGAAAACTAAAAAATAAATATTCGTCCGGTTTAGATGAATTCCCGGATTCTTTGCTAAAGACTTGTGCGTATGCCATTATACATACGTTAACTCAGATATTTAATGCATCTTTATGCACCGGAACGTTTCCAGATATTTTCAAAACAGCTAAATTTAAACCGATCATCAAAAAAGGCAACAAAAATGAAATTCAAAATTATCAGCCCATTTCTCTTCCATCAGTTTTTTCAAAAATATTAGAGAGACTTGTTTACGTACGAATGGAACCCTTTCTCAGTAAACATGACGCGCTTTCATATTTCCAACATGGATTTAGAAAATCAAAATCAACGAAAACAGCTATATTTTCTTTTCTCAAAGATGTCGCCTCATCATTGGATCAAAACGAGGCACCTATTGGATTATTTTTAGATCTTTCAAAAGCTTTTGACGTCATTTATCATGACATTTTACTTTCAAAATTACCTTCATATGGAATCCGTGGTATTGCTCTAAATTGGTTATGTTCGTACCTTAAACAACGATCTCAGAGAGTTGAAATACCTTACTGGAATGATGGAACATTACGTACGCACCTTTCCGACTCTTTTCCCGTTGCATGTGGAGTTCCTCAAGGATCGATTTTAGGCCCTATTCTGTTCCTACTTTACGTAAACGATATGCTTTCGACGATTCGAAACGGAAGAACGGTTCTCTTTGCGGATGAAACGAACATCCTTTGCAATAAAGAAACAGTAAATAGTACAATATCAGATGTTTCAAATTGGTTCCGAAATAACAAATTAATAGTAAACGAAAAGAAAACGGTTTTAATGCAGTTTTCCAATTAAAATAAACAATTCTCTGCTCCATTGAAAATGAACGGTATACCATTGACTGATGTTAAGGCAACAACATTTTTAGGTCTCTCAATTCAGTCAAACCTTCAATGGAACGTCCATTTAAAGAATTGAACACAAAATTAAGTTCATTATGTTACGCGTTCAGAACTCTTGCAAATTCAGTCCGCCTTCATACTGCTCGTTATGTATATTTTGCGAATGTTCATTCCCGCCTGAGATATGGCATAATATTCTGGGGAAATACATCTTATAGCTCCCAGACTTTTAGATTACAAAAACGAATTGTACGAATAATAATCAAATTCCACCCACGTGATTCATGTAAGCCACTCTTCATTAATGTAGAAATTTTACCATTACGTTTTCCGTTTATTCACGAATCAGTGTTTTTTTTTCAAAAATGACTTGCTTAATGGCGACAGTAGCAACAGCTCATTACAAAAACTTCACATACAATACATTTACATTATTTTATAACACTTTGCCAGATGACATTAAGCGATTAAATTCGATAGAAAATTTATATCCCAAGTGAAATCGTTTCTGCTGCATAACTTTTTCTATACAATTGGAGACAATACTGAGCATTACAAGAAAAGTAATATTAATTTTAACAATTATACATAATGCATTCTTTAACATTTGAACTGTATAAATGGGTACAACCAACCTGTAACAAGTATTGTATTGAAGTTTCCGGGTCAATGACCCCCATCACGATAAGGTTTTTCGTCTAGTTTCCCTGATTCATTGAGCAAATGCTGAGATGGCGCGTATTTTTGCTTCTGGACATAAATGTAACTTCACTGTCTGTGCACGTCTTCTAGAATTTAGTGGGAAATACAATTATTGAAATTATCGTTTCCATGTTGTCGCGGCAGGAAGTATTATTCCAAAGAGCAATATGGATAAGAGCAAAAATATATTGCCTTTCTATCCTTGAAAATAGATTTTATTACATGGGACCTTTTTTTCCCTCTTCTTCTTCTTCAAAATTTAAGTAGTATATGACTTAGTGTAGAGATCACAGAATTTTGAAAATGTGCACACAATTCACTTTCCCCATAGCACGTAATACGCAGTTTTTAACTGCTTTTTTGATGTAAAAGAAATAAAAAAATAAATAAAATGTAACGTTAAGACAATGCGTAAAATAAACATTGAAATATGCTAAGTGAGACTGTAGAATTCGTTATATTTTACTTTAGCAAAATTGAAATTTTGTTATAAACTTTCATCTCAGAATTACGATCAGAAAAATGTTCATTTGCACTTGTAACTTTCTCGTTACTGCTTACCCAGAATAGAGAAATTTATGTAATGCTGCGGAAAAAAATAGCGAGTTATCAAACAAAAGAACTCTAACACAATTCCTGCGACCTGGTAACGATAAATGATAAATGTAGTTGCTACAAATAGATAAAATTTTCCTTCTCTTATACTGATGAAGCTAGAATTCACGTTTAGTGGGTCATTGATAGCCAAATATTGGTTGTTAAATGTCCGTCCACCTATCTTTGAACAAGGCAAGAGTCTAAACCGTCCAGTGATTTTTTCCTATAGTAAAAATGCCCAATCAACCTGGCTGATACCCTGGCCCATTTATTTGAATCCGATTATTAGAATGTGGGGAATACTCTGCACAAAGCCACAGAAATATTTAAATTTAAAAAAATGCACCAAATTCTTTTATTAATGTTTCTTTTCGGATAGCGTAAGAGACACGTAACAGAAAGGTGCGAGTTTGATTGTCGTTCAGGTACGTAATTTTTCAATCACTGCAAACGTTCAAATGTTTTCGGCGTCTTCTTTCAACTAAAATATTGAAAATAGAGATATATCTCTTCATGAAATCTGTTCTTTAATAATAGATTTTTGAAGTAAAGTCAACTTTTCAATAGTTTACATGTTTTTGTCATCTCCTATCTCACAAAAGTAAATGTTTACATTAAAAAAACAGTGTAATTTTTTTGCCTTTTTAGGCAAAATAAATGCCTCCTCTTCCGGAATCCATATATCAGATAAACTCAAAATGCCGCGTCCCTCCCGCGTATAAAAACCTCACAATTCTGCCTTTGTTCCTGTAACGTCATACGTTTTATCACTGGGAGACAACGTTTGGGCAATGTCGGTTTATAAGTTTCTCCGTTCGTCGCTCTTATAATTGGCAAGGTTTTGATCAATGCCTGCGTCCAGGCGTAAACACAGTCGACTCCGATTTTAGTGAACTTCTGGAGACTAACATTTTTGGTTCACTATATCCGATGGGGAAAAATTGCACAAATTTCAATTTCTCCCCAATGATTTATTTTATTAATATATAGAAACAGAAAAATACATTAACAGAACCAATTGTCAATGAGAATATATTTATTTGGCTTTAAAAAATAAACTACTTTCAATTGTTTGCTTCGTACACTTCTATTAGTAATTTCTCTAGACCATTCTCGAGTTCGTGATTTCTCCACACTTGATTCTGAATTTTCTACTGCATTTAAGGATGGTAATGTAGTCTTTGACTCCCTTCAATGCCTCCAACACTGAAGGACCACACCTCTCTGAAGGCCCTTTTACTCGCCTAATAACATACAAGAACTTTTCGGTAGCGGCATGGCGCAAGCAAATAATGGAACGAATCGCTGTATAAGACAGTCCGGGTTCGCCATCTAGGATTTCTTCTTCTGATTTCGTATGGCTGGATTACAAACTTTTCCTTTTCTTGCCGTTTCCGTAGCGCTGTGATATTTGGGCTAAATCTACACGAGAGGAGGACACGCTGAGAAATCGTTTTCTAAGAGATTCCGTGTTCTCGCATTACTTAAAATGCTCGATCTTCATTAAATATTCTTACCACTTTCTCACCATTCCATAAGTTATCGCGTCTTCACCGCAAACGTCTTTAACTTGACTATAACATTCGGCCTGTTTAACATTCCTTGCTTTCAAAAATTCAATCAAGGCATGTATCTCACAGTCGGCGGAAGAACTAATTGTCTTAAACATATAAAAAGTGCACAGCAAACAGAAAAGACAAAATAAAGCTATTAAAGTAACGACAACTCAATGCCAGTGAACAAGAATGACTAGTGCGCATGCCCGAGAAAACCCAGTACAGCGACGGCGCTAGACTGGAACAGAAGTCACTTTCCGAAGCGCTTCGTGCTCTATAATAGTGTTCTGAATTTTGGAAATTACATTTCCGACATTTGATGCAGCTGCAACGTCGGGTTTGTTGGTGTACCAGACTGATCGGCATGACGTCGGAATAAACAAAGTTTATACTTCCATGAAAACATTAAGTCCCTTGTCACTTCGACAGCTGTGACGCTGTCATCCAATTGAAAGTTTAAACGTCACTATAATGACGTCACAATCGTGAAGTTCACGATCCCGATTGCAAAACAGCGTCACAGTTAATGAAGGGAACATAATCAATGTTTTCAACGAAGTATACGCTTCGTTTATGTGTACAGTTAGAACAGTGAGAAGTGAACAGAAAATAAAAATAGTAACAAGCAATATATTTTTTTTAGTTTATTTTTAGTCGCATAAACCACAAGGTCATTAGCGACCGCATCAAATTACATTATCTGAGTACACAGGTAACATTTATATCACTAATAATAGTTACATTGCTTTAATACCTTATTTCTACGTTATTACAATATACGCCGTTCACAGAAGTTAACATGTTTTGACCTCAAATTTCTGTTTTAATGCCAATAATTTGACAAGATTTGACCTCTTGGTTTTGAAAGTCGGAGAAATATAAAATTGCCCCAATGTCCTGTCCCCGCAAAAGATTTATTCGCTGTAAGGCGAACTTGGGACATGACACAATGAGGTGGTCCAGGGTTAGGATACAGCAACAAAGATCACAAGTTCGGGGGAAGATTATTTTGTAATAAGTGAAGGTGAGTCAATTTTGAGTGTCCTGTCCGGATTCTTGTGATGATCACTTGCTCTCTTCGGTTTTGGTTTTTGTTGATTATAAATTTATTGTGTTTACTGCTTTGATATTCAGTTACTTTCTTATGGAGGTCACTTCTTTTAAGCGTTGTCCAGATGGAGGGCCATTTTTCTACCATTATTTTCCTGCATATTTCACTAGATCTTGGAGTGTATTCGAGATTGCCAGTACAGTTTTTGGGTTATCTGTTGTGTTTCCACTAACTACTCTGTCTGTTTCCCTCTGCTTTTTTGTTTCGTGATTCATATCCCAAATCAATATTACTTCTTTACTTGATTTAGTAATGTCATTATACAGTTCGTGGATTATAAAAATCATTTCATTACAAGTTTCATTGTTGTTAATGCTATATATTGCAGTGCGGGAATTAGAGTATACACTGAACTTTGAATGGTTAATTGATTCCCGGAACAAACTGATTACTGGATATAATTTTCTGGTAATCGAGATACCATCTTAGCGGACGATTAATAATTTTTTCCAAAATCTTGCATATGTTGCAGGTCAATGATATGGGCCTGTAATTACCAGTTAATGTTGGGTCTTTTCCGGGCTTAGGAATGGGGATCACAGTAGCCGTTTTCCACACTTTTGGGAATGTCTTTTGCATCCATATATAGTTGTATATTTTTAATAGAATATCTTTCCCCTCCTGAGGTAGACTTTTAAGCAAGATATTAGGTATATTGTCCGGTCCGGGAGAAGAATTTTTGGAGGCTTCTAGTGTTGTGACTAGTTCTTTCATTGAAATAGGTAAGTTAAGGTGCTCTTGAATGTGACATCCTTCTGTGTTCACCATCGGCTGTTCTCTTTCTTGTTCATTTTTGTAAGATTGAAAGGCTTGAGAGTAATTTTGAGAGCTAGAATTGCTGGCAAATTTGTTGGCCAGCTCATTTGTGGTATCAGTGGGTTCATTAATAACTTAGCCATTTTCGGTCAGAAGAAAATGAATTTGATTAAATCTTTTATTACCTTGTATGGAACTAATTTTTTTCCAAAAGTCCTTGATATTATTTACGTTGATAGAGGATACAAAACTTATCCAGGAGTTGGATTTGCTGTCTTAAATTGTTCTTCTTATAACAGCTCTTAATTTTTTATATTCGATTTTATTTTCGTTTGTTGGATGTCTTTTGTACCGATTGAATGCATGTTTGGACTGTTTAAGAGCATTTTTGCATTTTTCGTTCCACCATGGTACCACGTTTCTTCTTTTGGTGGGTTTGATAATTTCTAGGGAGTCATTAGCTGCTGTTGTTATGGCACCAGTAAACGATTTGATTATGATGTCAGTGTTTTTGAGATATTTTCATTTTAATTTGTTCCTGGTATTTATTCCAGTTGGCATTGGAGTAGTTCCACTTGATACTCTCTTGCAGAGGATTCGAGATACCTGAAGAATCACTGATAGTCGTAACAATAAGAAAGTGGTCACTGTCATAAGGCTCATCCAGTGCAAACCAATTGCATTTAGAGGCCAGGTTGTTGGAACTGAGTGTGAGGTCAATTGCACTAAGCTGTCCATTACTTATATTGAAGTGTGTGGGTTACCCGTTATTTAGTACTACCAAGTCAGATTCTTTGCCGGCTTAGGTAATTGTTTTATGATATCCTTCACTTCATTATTTTCAAACTGATAGCTGTTGGGTACATATATGTTGCATATACATAAAGAAAAGGGAACTTGTATTTGAACTGCAATTACCTCGATGTCGGAGCTGATATAAATATGGTTTGCTTTTATATAATTTTTGATAAAAATAGCAACACCCCCACTTGCAATAGGAGAAAATGATCGATTTCTATTGTAGCACTTTAATCCTTTTAATTTACCTGTTTTATTTCCTTTGAAGTTGGTTTCCTGCACACAGACTATTTCAGGTTTATATTCCTCACACAAAATCTGTATTCTTTCATATCGAGGGTAAAAACCATTAGTATTCCATTGCAGAATATCCATCAGATGTATTTCTATTTATTTAATTTAAGCAGAAGTAGAAGTATCACTTCCTGAGTCTTCATTAACTGGGTTACTGATTTTTAATTTGTTTATAATTCTGGTGAATCTGTTTTTATGGATCGTTCTGTTAGGAGAGGATATGTATTAGTCATCATTTGAATAATAGACTGAGTGTCACAGGGATAGTCTTTAGCTACTATAATAGGGTTTTTAGCTCCAAAGGAGTTTTCAAGGAAATTTTTAAATTGTATGTAATTGAGTGGAAATTGATCAGGTTTTTCTTCAATAATATTCTGGATAGGCTTAATTAGTTCATCGATAGTTTTGCTTTAATTGTCATCTTGTGTTATTGTGTTTTCACTTTTATGATTTTTAATTTTTTTCTTTTTCTTGATTGGTTGTTACGGGATGTCATTATTAGTAGTTTTGGAATAGCAGTTATTATCATCAGCTTGAGAGGAAGATTCAGATGTTAAAGTTCTTTTATTAATAAATGGTAAGCTACTGTTATAAACCATACTATGCTCTTCTAACTGGTTCAGGGTGTGTTGTGGCACTTCTTGTATTATCATTGCCTCCAGTTCTTGACTTTGTTTTGGGATGTCATTATTAGTAGTTTTGGATGTGGAGTTATCATCATCAGCTTGGGAGAAAGATTCACATGTTAAAGTTCTTGTATTCATAGTTGGTAGTTTACTGTTATTAACCATATCATGCTATTCAATTTGCTTCAAGGTGGGTTGTGGCACATCTTGTGTTATCATTGATTCCTATTCTTGACTTTAGTTTGGTTCTTGGTTAGCATAGTGAGCATTTAAGGTGGGGGTCTTGGTAGGGCATTGATTGGCAAGATGACCAGATTGTCTACAATTGAAGCATGCCATGGTGTCATTTGTAAAGTAAATGCTATATGTTGTATTGTCAAAAAATATGGTCATTGAATCTGGTACCTTGCAAATGTCCTCTGGGTCAATGGGCAAATGTCCTCTGGGTCAACCTGTCTCCTAAAACTCATAATGTGTGAGAACCCAGGTTATGTAAGTCCTGCTTTGATAAAAACATTTTAGAGTGATTTAGTATGTTTCTCTTGTTAAGCTCTCTTTGAATTACATGATGAGGTATGATAGAACAGACATTTGATATGATAAATCTTTTTTGTTTACTTATTAGGGGCCTGATTGTTAACAAGTGGTCTTGGATATTAATAGTATTATGATTAACGGCATTACGAGCGGACACGCAACTAGAACGATGTTGACACTACGGAATCCCACTAAAGACTCAAGCAATCTATCTTATTTACAATATCTTACAATCAGTGGTGTCTCCTGACACTGGACTTAGGGCGTTGGCAGTGAAGAAAATTGTTATTCACCACTTACACTCTTTGCAGCCATAATTGAGTAAACTTGAATTATACAAACCCAATTATAGCTTATTTTAAATTATAATATTTAAAAAAAAAACTCTCAAAAATTAAAAGAATTGAGACGTGGTATACTTTCAAAATTATATTATTTGTTAATTTATCGTAAAAAACATTTATTAAGAGTATCACGATCAATGTAGACGCTGCTGTACTTTCTATTGCTAAAATGAGAATAATATATTTTCAAGTATTTAAAAATACGTGCTCGACGATTTTCCCTTTAATACATTTGTCATTTTAAAATTTAATTCTGAAATGTTATTCGGTAAGTACATGGTCGTCCAACGTCAACTACTCCTTTCTTTTCGTCATACGAAAGGGATAATACGCATTTTCTTAAAAAACTTTTGAACAAGGTTATCCTTATCCCTGTAAACAAGAACACTAATTTAACCAGTAAGACTACCGGCTGCAACACCCAAAAGATAATACAACAATCACGGATACTCGATCACTAATAGGCTGTTGAATCGAGATCCAACGCCTTGGCACGCTTCTTCCATGAGTGACGTCGCTCGCATGCGCTGCCGCCATCCGATCCGTCCTCAAGACGTTGGAGGCATTCGCCAACACACGATTTGCACACCGCCCTTTTTAGACGAAAGATAGTAGAAAACATACTTAGACGGCGAAGGGATGTAGATCCTTTATCGACTACGTAATATGTAACAAAAGAATTGGAGGAAAAATTGTAGATACAGTAAAGCTAGGAAAGAATGTAGGATCTGGCCGTTCGCTTATAGGCCATGGGCTAGAAGGAAAAAAATCAAAACGAAATGAAATGGTTATAAAACTGTATCTTTTAGAAGACGAAACTATAAGTTAAAGAGTATTGTAGAATTAATATTAAACTTCAAAATAATGGCGCCAGGGACAATGCAGAAAAAATGGCTAAACAAAAAACCTATTTTGAGTCAGGCAGTAAAGGAAGCAATAGAGTTTAAAAAACTAAGTAGAGGAATGGATTTCAGATTAGACCTAGAACAAATATAGAAAGCAGTTTACTTCAAACAGAGAAAATACAGAACATATCTCGGATCTCCAACAACAAGAAACAAAGAAAAATACAAGAGGGCTAGAAATCGTCATCAAAATTCATAGAATTGATTTATAGGAAACATTGACAATAATACACATCACCGGCAGTCTAGCATAGAAGGTATTGAAACAGAAAGAAGAGTAGCATCCATATTGCCGAAATGAATGAAAGTTTTTAAAAAGAACTTTACAAGATGTAGTGGTGCCGGTCTAGATTGCCGAGGTCGTTAACAGCTCAAGGTCCGTAGCTGCCTTGGCTCGAAGAAGCTTGGGTTCGAGTCCCGCCTCTGTCCTACATCTTTGTGTTGTCCTGAAGTGTTCTACCTACAATTCATTCCACAGTTAAACAAATCAGAGGGAACGCTATTTGACCAAGATGTAGAAAAACGATCTTGTTGAAAGTTGTGGAATCATAATAATTACTTCCTTTTTATAACGATTACTTACTCTTTTTATCGTGTAAGAAAAAATCGTGAATCATAGGGACTGAACAGTAGAATCACAAACTTTCAATAATGTTCCTGAATTGTAATCCATCTGCACCCTTTACATTTTTATAATAAGCATTGGAAAAACATGAAGTATACCAAGAATGGCTCCTGGCAAAAGTAAAACCCACTGAGAACGTAAATCGCTCGGAAACCACTAAAAATCGTGGAATAAGCCTCTTGAGTTCAACATTTAAATTGTATGCAAGAATTTTGGATCAGATCAGGGACAATAGGGAGGACTTTATCCAGAAGCAAGATTCTGCTGCGTCGACTGTGAAGATTCTACAGGGTTTCTGTTGCATCGACGGAGGAGGTTCCACGGGGCGCCATCGAACGAAGAAGTGAAGAGCGCGCGAAAACCCGCGAATGAATAACAAGGTTTTTTAATTCTTTTAATATAGAGAAAACTGATCATGTCCAAAGATCAATTTATTTTTTATTATCAATGTAATAATTGTATAACTTTAAACAGAATGGTAGTTAATATAGTATAACATTTTGTATAACTAGTATAACATTTTTTTAAATAAGAGGTATTTAAATTACGTAGGATTCATAAGGTTTCAAGTGTAACCTTTTCCTGGCGCCCAAACCACATTCATCAGTAATAATTATGTTTCAAAATGTTGCTCTATGTAGGGCTTGTTTTTAAATAGACAGACGGAGCATGTTTCAGAATTGCACTAGTCACTTTCGGGCATGTTCCAATGCACACTTAACACAACAATTTGTAATTATTTACGAAATAACGTTTTTTTACAATTCCCTCCCCTATGGTTATTCAGCTACTCCCTCTTCAATCGCTCCTATTAATTTTTTTTTTCTTTTCCCTAAGCGATCATGTTTTCCCATTACTTCCTTCGGCCATTCTTCGGCCGACACAGTCGGCGGGAGAACCAATTGTCTTAAACATATAAAAAGTGCACAGCAAACAGAAAAGACAAAATAAAGCAATTAAAGTAACGACAATTTAATGCCAGTGAACAAGAATGACTAGTGCGCATGCCCGAGACAACCCACCACAGCGACGGCGCTAGACTGGAACGGTAGTCACTTTCCGAAGCGCTTCGTGCTCTATATTAGTATTCTGAATTTAGGAAAATACATTTCCGACATCCGATGCAGCTGCAACCTCGAGTTTGTTGGTGCACCAGACTGATCGGCATGACGTCGGAATAAACAAAGATTATACTTAGATGAAAACATTAAGACCCTTGTCACTTATTTTACAATTCCCTCCCCTTGGTTATTCAGCTATTCCCTCTTCAATCATTCGTGTTAGTATTTTTTCCCTTTAAACGATTACGTTTTCGCATCACTTCCTTCGGCCATTGTTCCGCTTATCGTGTTTAATGCGGTATGTTACATTTATATTATTCTTTCTTGTAATAAACCATCACAATATAAACAATAGGTTAAAGAAGGAGATTCCTACAACTAAAGATGTAAGGCAAATTTAGCCTCTCGTCAACAATTCATATGGTTAGCACGTTCAGATCATGGAACGGGTAGGCAAAGAACTGCATTTAGGAGAAAACGAGTATTTTAACTCTTTCTATTATGGTGACGTCCAATTTATTTGCCAGATAGTGAAGACAAGCTCTAACAAGCAATGCATACTTTAAGAAATATTTAAAAAATACAGAATTTTAAAATTGCTACGAACGAAACAAAAAACACGGCAAACAAAGACAAATTTCCAATTGGAACGAAAATTGTAAATAACAACAAAAGTTTCTACAATTTAAGACTAGTTTCAGAAAACTCAACTAAACATCAAGTCCACGTATTATATCGGGTCATTGTCAAAATGTTTGCTGCTGAACAAACGACAACTGTTAGACAATGGTCATCATATCAAATGAATAGAGGTGGAACTATTGATGTCGTCACTGTTTTAAACTGTGTTGATCAATACGTTAGCGGAGTCATTTTAAATTTCTGTAAGTCTCCTGAAGATTTTCTTTTACTTTGTCAAGGTGAAGCAACTTCTTGGGGCAGGAAATGCAACACGCACTGAGCCTGTTACGAGTTATTCGACTTTAGTTTTTTCTTCTGTATTTACGGAAGAAAAGACTCAAATCCTCATAATAAAAATTAAATTATTGTAGCATCGCCATAACAAAAATGACGAAATGCATTGGACTTACGACATGTTCAGATCATGAAACGTAGGGTAGATAAAGAAATTCATCGAAGATAAATTGTTTACTTTATCTATTTATATTATGGTGACGCCCGAGTTTCCTTGTAGGATAGTGACGACAAGCTATGACACAATGCATATTTTAAGATATGCTGCAAAAATATACAATTTGAAAATTGCAACCAATTAAACAAAAACAACGCCTGAGAGACTAATATCCAATTAGAACGAAAATTGTAAACGACAACATAATACAATTAGTTTAAGAGTAATTTAGTAAAACATACCTACAAATTAAGTCCATGTTTATATACCCGGTCATTGTAAAAACGTCTGCTGCTAGAGATACAACAACAGTTCGACGCTGTAATTTCTTTAGTCATCACTTCAAAGGAAAAGAGGTCAAACTATTGATGTCGTCATTGTATCAAACTGTGTTGAAAAACACGTTTGCAGAGTTATTTTAAAATTCTTCAAGTACCCGGAAGAAATGCTTGTACTTTGTCTAGGTGAAGTACATTCTTGGGGCAGGAAATGTATCACGCAATGAGCTTGTTATGTACGAAAGAAAAAACTAAAATGCTCATGATAAAAATTACATTATCCAAGCATCCCCATACAAAAGCTACGAAATATATTTGACTTATATTTCGTTACAATTGTATCAAAGATGCACAAAAGTAGAGTGGACAACACTAATTTTCTGAATTTTTCCTCCGACAAATTGATTGAAATGACTCTAATACAAATCAAAAATCTGGAGAATGTACATAATTTGCGTATAAGTAGTGAATATTAATGAATTCTGTGAGCCATTCGTTACTATCGTATGAAAGGTATCGTTAAGACGATGCGTAAAATAAATATTCAAATATGCTGGGAAGAGACTGTGTTCTAAGTTCTACTCGCTTTCAGAAACATAAAAATTAACTTTTACATCAGTTGAATTCGTTATATTTAAGTCTGTCAAATTTGAAATTTTGTTACAAACTTTCATCTCAGAATTACGATCAGAAAAATGTCCATTAGAACTTGTAACTTTCTCGCTACTGTGTACTAAGAGTAGAGAAATTTATGTAATGCTGCGGGAAAAAATGACAAACTTTGAAATCACAGTCGGCGGGAGAACTAATTGTCTTAAAGATATAAAAAGTGCACAGCAAACAGAAAAGACAAATTAAAGCAATTAAAGTTACGACATTTTAATGCCAGTTAACAAGAATGACTAGTGCGCGTGCCCGAGAAAACCCACCACAGCGAATGCGCTATACTGGAACGGTATTTACTATCCGAAGCATTTCGTGCTCTATGATAGTATTCTGAATTTAGGAAAATACATTTCCGACATTCGATGCAGCTGCAACGTCGGATTAGTTGGTGCACTAGACTGATCGGCATGACGTCGGAATAAACAAAGATTATTAAGATCCTTGTCACTTCCACAGCTGTGACGCTGTCATCCAATTGAAAGTTTAAACGTCACCATAATGACCTCACAATCGTGAAGTTCAAGTTCCCAATTACAAGAAAGCGTCACAGTTGATGAAGAAAACATAGTCAATGTTTTCATCAAAGTATACCCTTCGTGTACAGTTAGGACGGTGAGATGTGAACAGAATATAAAAATAGTAAGTAACAAGCAATCAATCTTATTTTCAATATCTTACAATCAGTGGTTTTTCCTGACACTGGACATAGGGCGTTGGCAGTGAAGAAAATTGTTATTCACCACTTACACTCTTCGCAGCCATATTTGAGTAAAATTGAATTATACAAACACATTCCTAACTTATTTTATATTATAATATTTGAAAAAAGAGGGGAAAATAGTCTCAAAAAGTAACAGAATTGAGGCGTGGTATATTTTTTAAATTATTTTATTTATTTATTTATTTATTTATTATTTTTTTTAATTTTTTCTATTGCTAAAATTGGAATAATATATTTTCAAGTATTTAAAAATACGTGCTCAACGATTTACCCTATGTCATTCTAAAAATTAATTCTGAAATGTTATTCGGTTAGTACATGGTCGTCCAACGTCAATTACTCGTTTCTTTTCGTCATACGATTCGACATCACAAGATTTTCTTTTACTTTGTCTAGGTGAAGCAACTTCTTGGGTCGGGAAATGCAACACGCAATAAGCTTGTTACGAGTTATCCGACTTTAGTTTTTTCTTCTGTATGTACGGAAGAAAAGACTCAAATCCTCATAATAAAAATTAATTTATTGAAGCATCACCATAACAAAAATGACGAAATGCATTTGACTTACGACATGTTCAGATCATGAAACGTAAGGCTTGATTAAGAAATTCATGTAAGATAAAATGTTTACTTTATCTATTTCTATTATGGAGAGGACCGAGTTTCCTTGCAAGATAGTAACGACAACCTATAACACACAATGAATATTTTAAGATATATTACAAAAATACACAATTTTAAAATCGCAAGCAATAAAACAAAAACAACGCCTGAGAGACTCATATCCAATTAGAAGGAAAATTGTAAACGACAACAAAATACAATAAGTTGAAGTGTAATTTAATAAAACCTAAAAGATAAGTCCATGTTTATATAGCCGGTCATTGTGAAAACGTCTGCTCCTGGAGTTACGACAACAGTACGACGCTGTAAATTTTTTGGTCATCATTTCAAAGGAATATTTAGATCTCTCAAAAGCTTTTGACGTCATTGATCATGACATTTTACTTTCAAAATTACCTTCATATGGAATTCGTAGTATTGCTCTAGATTGGTTATGTTCGTACCTTAAACAACGATCTCAGAGAGTTGAAATACCTTACTGGAATAATGGAACATTACGTACGCACCTTTCCGACTCTTTGCCCGTTGCATGTGGAGTTCCTCAAGGATCGATTTTAGGCCCTTTCTGTTCCTACTTTACGTAAACGATATGACTTCGACGATTCGAAACGGAAGAACGGTTCTCTTTGCGGATGATACGAACATCCTTTGCAATAAAGAAACCGTAAATAGTACAATATCAGATTTTCAAATTGGTTCTGAAATAACAAATTAATAGTAAACAAAAAGAAAACGGTTTTAATGCAGTTTTCCATTTCAAATAAACAATTCTGTGCTCCATTGAAAATGAACAGTGTACCATTGACTGATGTTAAGGCAAAAAAAAATTTAGGTCTCTCAATTCAGTCATACCTTAAATGGAACGTCCATTTAAATGAATTTAACACACCATTAAGTTCATTATGCTACGCGTTCAGAATTCTTGCAAATTCAGACAGCCTTCATACTGCTCGTTGTGTATACATCGCGAATGTTCATTCCCGCCTGAGATATGGCATAATATTCTGGGGAAATACATCTTATAGCTCCCAGACTTTTAGATTACAAAAACGAATTATACGAATAATAACCAAATCCCACTTACGTGATTCATGTAAGCCTCTCTTCATTAATCTAGGAATTCTACCATTACCGTGTCTTTTTATTTGCGAATCAGTGGTTTTGTAAAAATGACTTGCTCAAGGCGGGAATATTTTTTCAGAAAATGCCGAAGTCTATTACTATAACACTCGACGTAGATATCATATTCATCAGGTGACAGTATCAACAGCTCATTACAAAAAATTCACATGCAATACATGTACATTATTTTACAACACTTTGCCAGATGACATTAAACGATTAAATTCAATAGAGAAGTTTAAATCCCAACTGAAATCGTTTCTGCTGCATAATTGTTTCTATTTAAATTAGAGACTATACTGAGCATCACAAGAAAAGTAACATTAATTTTAACAATGATACACAATGCATTATTTACCATTTGGACTGTATAAATGAGTATAAACAACCTGTAACAACTATTGTACTACAGCTTCCGGGTCAATGACCCCTATCTCGATCAGGTTTTTCGTCCAGTTTCCCTGATCCATTGAGCAAATGCTGAGATGGCCCCTTCTTTTGCTTCTGGACATAAATGTAACTTAATTTTCTGTGCACGTCTTCTAGAATTCAGTGGGAAATACAAATTCGACTTATCGTTTCCATGTTGTCGCGGCAGGAAGTAATAAGAGCAAAAATTTATTGTTTATTTATCCTTGAAAATAGATTTTATTACATGGGAGTTTTTTTGTTTGATTCTCTCCCTTTCAAAATTCAAAATTTATTGCTTATTTATTTTTTAAAATAGATTTTATTACATGGGAGTTTTTGTTTTTTTTCTCCTTTTCAAAAATTCAAAATTTAAGTAGTATATGACTTAGTGGAGGGATCACAGAATATTGAAAATGTGCACACAATTCACTTTTCCCCATAGCACGTCATACGCAGTTTTTAACTGTTTTTTGACGTAAAATAAAATAAATAAATAAAAATGAATAGAGGTGGATCTATTGATGTAGTCATTGTTTCGAACTGTGTTGAAAAACACGTTTGCAGAGTCATTTTAAAATTCTCAAAGTATCCTTAAGATATTCTTGTACTTAAGATATTCTTGTACGAAAAAAAACCAACAAAATGCTCATGATAAAAATTACATTATCCAAGCATCACCATAAAAAACATACGAAATATATTTGATTTATATTTCGTTACAAATGTATCAATGATGCACAAAACAAGAGTGGACAACACTAACTTTCTGAACTATTCGTCCGGCAAATTGATTAAAATTAAGTGATGCGAACTTAAGCATTTTAAGTGATGCGAGAACACGAAATCTCTCAGAGGACGATTTCTCAGCGTGTCCTTCTCTCGTGTAGCATGAGCCCAAATATCACAGCGCTACGGAAACGGCAAGAAAAGGAAAAGTTTGTAACCCAGCCATACGGAATGAGGAGAAGAAATCCTAGTGTAGAATGCCATGTATAATTAGCTATTACAATGAAATGAACTAAGGCAGCTGACACCTTCTAGGCGTTGCCATTTTGTGACACACTGCATTTCAACCACGTGCACTATCATGCTGTGGATTGGCGCTAGTTTAAAGTTGCCGAAATATGGTGCAATTGCTCACGCAGGAGATAATACAGTCGACTCCGTTCATTGTGATCTCCGTTTTAAGAGGGTTTGTGCACCCTAGAACGTTTAAGCACTATCAATTTTCAGCACACCAGCTCTTTGATTCTCGCATTTTTTGTGCATCTGGGCATGAGCAGACTAACGATAGTGTTGTCCGCTAGGGCGTGCAAAAACTCTGTAAAGTGAACTCTCGGTTATAATGAACCTAAGTCACTGCTCCCCGCTTAACGTACGTTACAAATATGCGTTAGAAATTGTGGGAGTAGTGAATACTGAAACTTGGCTACAGTGAATGCAGAAAATACTGCGTTCTGGAAACTAATTCCCTTCTGAAGATAGTATGTATAAATTACGTCAGTGTAAACAAATAATAACAGGTAGCTGGGAAAAATATCGTCAGGTAAAGGTCAGAATCTAAGAAGTTTGCCTAAGACGGAGATAGCAAACCCGGACTGTCTTATACAGCCATTTGTTCCAATATTTGCTTGCGTCATGCCGCTACCGAAAAGATCTCGTATGTTATTAGGCGAGTAAAAGGGCCGTCAGAGACATGTGGTCCATCAGTTTCGGAGCATTAATGGGTGTCAAAGACTGCATTACGATCCCTGATTGCAGTAGAAAATTCAGAATAAAGTATGGAAAAGTCACGAATTCGAGCATGATCTAGAGAAATTACAAATAAAACTGTTCGAAGCAAACAATTAAAGAAATATAAGGAATATTTCAAAGCCATATAAATATATATATATATATATATATATATATATATATATATATATATATATGTATACTCATATATACACATTTACATTTCTTTCTGTTAATGTATTTTTATGTATCTATTTATTAATAAAATTATTCATTGGGAGAAAATGAAATTAGTTCAATTTTAACTCATCGGATATAGTGAACCAAAAATGTTAGTCTCCAGAAGTTCACTAAAACCGGAGTCGACTGTGTTAACGTCTGGACGCGAACATTGATCAAAACCTTGTTAATGATGAGAGCGACGAACGGAGGAACGTATGAACTGACATTGCCAGAACGTTTTCTCCCAGAGTTAAAACGTATAATGTTACAGGAGCAAAGGCAGAATTGTTAGGTGTTTAAAAGCGGGAGATAGAGCATTTTGAGTTTATCTGATATATAGATACCGGAGATGGACGCATTTATTTTGCCTAAAACGGAAGAAAAAATTACACTGAATTTTGTAGTATATATTTAGTTTTAATGGCATAGGAGATGACTAAAACATGTAATCTATTGAAAAGTTGACTTTACTTCAAAAATCTACCATTAACGAACAGATTTCATGAAGGGATATGTCTCTATTTTTAATATTTTAGCTGAAAGAAGACGCCGAAAACATTTGGACGTATGCAGTAATTGATAAATTACGGACCTGAACGAAAATCAAACTCGCACCTTTCTCTTAAGCATCTCTTACGCTATCCGGAAACAAACATTTATCAAAGAATTTGGTGCATTTTTTTTTAAATTTGAAATGTGTCAGAGGCTTCGTGTAGAGTAGTCCCACAATTTAATAATCGGATTCAAATAAATGGTCGGGAAAGCAGCCAGGTTGTTAGGGGATTATTACTATTGGAGAAAATCTGCTGGACGGTTTAGTCTCTTGCTTTGTTCATAGATAGGTGGACGTACATTTAGCAACCGATTTTTGTCTATCAAGGACCCACTAAACGTGGTTTCTAGCTTCATCCGTATAAGAGGAGCAAAATTTTTTCTATTTGTAGCAACTATATTTATCCTTTATCGTTAGCTGGTCGCAAGAATTGTATTAGAGTTTTTTTTGTTTGAAAAATTGTTATTTCTTTCCGCAGCATTACATAATTTTTTTAATCTGCGTAAGCAATGGAAAGTTACAAGTGCAAATGGACATTTTCTGATCGTAATTCTGAGATAAAAGTTTATAAAAAAATTTCAAATTTGCTAGAGTAAAATATAACGAATTCAACAGATGTAAATGTTAATTTTGATGTTCCAGGAAGCGGTTAGAACGTAGAACACAGTCTCTACTTAGCATATTTCAATATTTGTTTTACTCGTCGTCTTAACGTTACCATTTCATTTTTTTGTTTATTTTACATCAAAGAAGCAGTTAAAAACTTCGTATGAGGGGCTATGGGGAAAGTAAATTGTGTGCACATTTTCAAATTTCTGTGATCCCTACACTAAGTCATATACTCCTTAAATTTTGAAGAAGAAGAAGAAGGTAAATAAAATCCCCATGTAATAAAATCTATTTTTAAGGATAAAAAAGCAAAAACTTTTGGCTCATATCCATGTTGTCCTTCGGCATAATACTTTCTGCCGCGACAACATGGAAACGATAATTTGAATAATTGTATTTCCCACTGAATTCTAGAAGACGTGCACAGACAATGAAGTTTCATTTTTGTCCAGAAGCAAAACAAGGGTCCATCTCAGCATTTGCTCAATGAATCAGGGAAAGTGGACGAAAAATCTGATCGAGATGGGGTCATTGACCCGGAGGCTTCAATACAATACTTGTTACAAGTTGGTTCTACACATTTATACAGTTCAAATTTTAAATAATGCACTATGTATAATTGTTAAAATTAATATTACTTTTCTTGTAATGCTCAGTATCGTCTCCAATTTTATATAAAAAGTTATGCAGCAGAAACGATTTCACTAGGGATATAAATTTTCTATCAAATTTAATCGTTTAATGTCATCTGGAAAAGTGTTGTGAAATAATGTAACTCATATTGTATGTGAACGTTTTGTAATGAGCTGTAGATACTGTCACCTGACGAACATGATTTCTACGTCGAGTGTTATAGTAATAGACATCGGCATTTTCGGAAAATATTTTCCCGCCCTTAAGCCAGTGATTTTTGACAAAAACCACTTATTCGTAAATAAAGAGAAGAGGCAATGGTAAAATTCCTAGATTAATGAAGAGGGGCTTACACTAATCACGTGGGTGGGATTTGGGTATTATTCGTACAATTCGTGTTTGTAATCGAAAAGTCTGTGAGCTAAAAGATGTATTTCCCCAGAATATAATGCCATATCTCAGGCGGGAATGAACAGTCGCGAAATATACACAACAAACAGTAGGAAGGCATTTATTTGAAATGGAAAACTGCATTAAAACAGTTGTCTTTTCGTTTACTATTAATTTGTTATTTCGGAACCATTTTGAAACATCTGATATTGTACTATTTACGGTTTCTTTATTGCAAAGGATGTTCGTATCATCTGCAAAGAGAACCGTATTTCCGTTTCGAATCGTCGAGGGCATATCGTTTACGTAAAGTAGGAACAGAATAGGGCTAAAATCGATCCTTGAGGAACTCCACGTGCAATGGGCAAAGAGTGGGTAAGGTGCGTACGTAATGTTCCTTCATTCCAGTAAGGTATTTCCACCCTCTGAGATCGTTGTTTAAGGTACGAACATAACCAATCTAGATACGATAGTATACGATGTGTGCCATTCATACGATAGTAATGAATGGCACACAGAATTCATTAATATTCACTCTCTAACTCGACGGGAACTAATTCTCTTAAACATATAAAAAGTATATAGCAAACAGAAAAGACAAAATAAAGCAATTGAAGTAACGACAATTTAATGCCAGTGAACAAGAATGACTAGTGCGCATGCCCGAGAAAACCCACCACAGCGACGGCGCTAGACTGGAACGGTAGTCACTTTCCGAAGCGCTTCGTGCTCTATATGAGTATTCTGAATTTTGGAAAATACTTTTCCGACATTCGATGCAGCTGCAACCTCGGGTTTGTTGGTGCACCAGACTGATCAGCATGACGTCGGAGTAAACAAAGATTATACTTCAATGAAAACATTAAGTCCCTTGTCACTTCGGCAGCTGTGATACTGTCATCCAATTGAAAGTTTAAACGTTACTCTAATGACGTCACAATCGTGAAGTTCAAGATACCGATTGCTAAGCTGCGTCACAGTTGATGAAGGGAACATAGGCATTGTTTTCAACGAAGTATACGCTTCGTTTTTGTGTACAGTTCGACAAGGGAGAATTGAACAGAAAATAAAAAACTAAGTAAGAAGCAATCAATCTTATTTACAATATCTTACAATCAATGGTGTCTCCTGACACTGGACGTAGAGCGTTGGCAGTGAAGACAATTGTTAATCAGCACATTCGCTCTTCGCATCCAAATTTGAGTAAACTTGAAATATACATACCCAATGCTAGCTTATTTTAAATTATAATATTTAAAGAAAGAGAAGGAAATACTCTCAAAAATTAAAGAAATTGAGACGTGGTATATTTTTAAAATTATTTTATTTGTTTATTTATCGCAAAAAACATTTATTAAGAGTATCACGTTCAATGTGGACGCTGCTGTACTTCCTATTTCTAAAAAGTGTATAATATAGTTTCAAGTATTTAAAAATACGTGCTCGACGATTTTCCCTTTAATACATTTGTCATTTTAAAAATTAAATTCTAAAATGTTATTCGGTAAGTACATGGTCAACCAACGTCAATTACTCCTTTCTTTTCGTCATACGAAAGGGAAGATACGTAATTTTTTTAAAAACTTTTGAACAAGGTTTTCATTGTCCCTAAAAACAATAACAATAATTTCATCAGTATGGCTACCGGCTGCAACACCCAAAGGATAATACCACAATCACGAATACTCGATCACTAATAGGCTGTTGAATCGAGATCCAACGCCTTGGCACGCTTCTTCCATGAGTGACGTCGCTCGCATGCGCTGCCGCCATCCGATCCGTCCTCAAGACGTTGGAGGCATTCGCCAACACACGATTTGCACACCGCCCTTTTTTAGACGAAAGATAGTAGAAAATATACTTAGACGGCGAAGGGATGTAGATCCTCCATTGAGTACGTAATATGTAACAAAAGAATAGGTGGAAAAATTGTAAATACAACAGTGAAGAGAGCAAAGAATGTAGGATCTGGCCGTTCGCTTATAGGCCATGGGCTAGAAAGAAAAAAAGAATCAAAACGAAATGAAGTGGTTTTAAAACTGTATCTTTTAGAAGATGAAACTATAAATTATAGAGTATTGTAGAATTAATATTAAACTTCAAAATAATGGCGCCATGGACAATGCAGAAAAAATGGCTAAACAAAAAACCTCTTTTGAGTCAGGCAGTAGAGGAAGCAGTAGAGTTTAAAAAACTAAGTAGAGGAATGGATTTCAGATTAGACCTAGAACAAATTTAGAAAGCAGTTTACTTCAAACAGAGAAAATACAGAACATATCTCGGATCTCCAACAACAAGAAACAAAGAAAAATACAAAGGGCTAGAAATCGTCATCAAAATTCATAGAATTGATTTACAGGAAACATTGACAATAATACACATCATCGGCAGTCTAGCATAGAAGGTATTGAAACAGAAAGAGTAGCATCCATATTGCCGAAATGAATGAAAGTTTTTAAAAAGAACTTTACAAGATGTAGTGGTGCCGGTCTAGATTGCCGAGGTCGTTAACAGCTCAAGGTCCGTAGCTGCCTTGGCTCGAAGAAGCTTGGGTTCGAGTCCCGCCTCAGTCCTACATCTTTGTTTTGTTCTGAAGTGTTCTACCTACAATTTATTCTATAGTTAAACAAACCAGAGGGAACGCAATTTTAACCAAGATGTAGAAAAACGATCTTGTTGAAAGTTGTGGAATCATAATAATTACTTCCTTTTTATAACGATTACTTACTCTCTTTAGCATGTAAGAAAAAATCGTGAAACATAGGGACTGAACAGTAGAATCATGAACTTCTAAAATGTCCGGAATTGTATTCCGTCTGCACCCTTTACATTTTTATAATAAGCATTGGAAAAACATGAAGTATACCAAGAATGGCTCCTGGCGAAAGTAAAACCCTCTGAGAACGTAAATCACTCGGACAAAGAGAAATTTCCGATTAGAACGAAAATTGTAAATAACAACAAACGTTGCCAAAATTTAATACAAGTTTCAGAAAACTCACCTGAACATCAAGTCCACGTATGTATATCGGGTCATTGTTAAAACGTTTGCTGCTCAACAAGCGACCGCTGTTTGACGCTGGATATCATATCAAATGAATAGAGGTGGAACTATTGATGTCGTCAGTGTTTCAAACTGTATTGAGAAATACGTTACAGGAGTCATTTTAAATTTCTGTAAGTCTCCTGAAAATTTTCTTTTACTTTATCGAGGTGAAGCAACTTCTTGGGGCAGGAAATGCAACACGCGATGAGCTTGTTACGAGTTATCCGACTTTAGTTTTTTCTTCCGTATGTACGGAAGAAAAAACTCAAATGCTCATAATTAAAATTAATTTATTGAAGCAGCGACATTACAAAAAATGACGAAATACATATGGCTTACGACATGTTTAGATCATGAAACGTGGGGTAGATAAAGAAATTCAACTAAGATAAATTGTTTACTTTATCTGTTAATATTATTGTGACGACCAAGTTTCCTTGGAAGATAGTCACGACAAGCTTTAACACACAATGCATATTTTAAGATATATTGCAAAAATATACAATTTTAAAATTGCAACCAAAAACAAACACTACGTATAAAAGACCAATATCCAATTAGAACGAAACTTGTAAATGATAACAAAATATAATAAGTTGAAGTTATTTTATAAAACGTACCTAATAATTTAGTCCATGTTTATATACCTAGTCATTGTAAAAACGTCTGCTGCTGGAGATACGACAACAGTTCGACGTTGTAACGTCTTTGGTCATCAATTCAAAGGAATAGTGTTAGAACTATTGATGTCATTAATTCAAACTGTATTGAAAAACGCGTTTGCAGAGTCATGTTAAAATTCTCTAAGTATCCTTAAGATATACTTGTACTTTGTCTAGACGAAGCAAATTCATGGGCAGGAAATGTATCACGCAATGAGTTTCTTATGTACGGAAGAAAAAACTAAAAGTCTCATGATAAAAATTACATTATCTAAGCATTGCCATAAAAAAATTACGAAACATTTCATTTAGGTTTCGTTACAAATGTATCAAAGATTAACAAAACAAGAGTGGACAACACTCAGTTTCTGAAATATTCGACCGTCAAATTGATTAAAATGACTAATACAAATAAAATATCTGGAGGATGTATAGAATTTGCGGATTAGCAGTGAATATTAATGAATTCTGTGTGCCATTCATTACTATCGTATAAATGGCACACATCGTATACTATCGTATCTAGATTGGTTATGTTCGTACCATAAACAACAATCTCAGAGAGGTGAAATACCTTACTGGAATGATGGAACATTACGTACGCACCTTCCTGACTCTTTGTCCATTGCACGTCGAGTTCCACAGGGATCGATTTTTGCCCTATTCTGTTTCTACTTTACTTAAACGATATGCCCTCGACGATTCGGAACAGAAAGACGGTTCCGTTTGCAGATGATACGAATATCCTTTGCAATAAAGAAACCGTGGATAGTACAATATTAGATGATTAAAATTGGTTCCGAAATAACAAATTAATAGTAAACGAAAAGAAAACGGTTTGAATGCAGTTTTCCATTTCAAATAAACAAGTCTGTGCTCCATTAAAAATGAACGGTTTCTCAATTCAGTCAAACGTTAAATGGAACGTCCATTTAAATGAATTGAACACAAAATAAGTTCATTATGCTACGCGTGCAGAATTCTAGCAAATTCAGTCAGTTCTCATATTGTTTGTTGTGTATATTTCGCGAATGTTCATTCCCGCTTAAGATATGGCATTATATTCTGGGGAAATACATCTTATAGCTCCCAGACTTTTAGATTACAATCACGAAATGCACGAATAATAACCAAATCCTACCCACGTGATTTGTGTAAGCCTCTCTTCATTAATCTAGGAATTTTACCATTACGTTGTCTGTTTATTTACGAATCAGTGATTTTTGTCAAAAATTATTTGCTTAAGGGCGGGAAAATATTTTCAGAAAATGCCGATGTCTATTACTATAACACTCGACGTAGAATTCATTTTCATCAGGTGAAAGTATCAACACCTCATTAAAAAAAAACTTCACCTACTATACATGTACATTCATTTAAAACATTTTGCCAGATGACATTATACGATTAAATTCAATAGACATTTTATATCCCAAGTGAAATCGTTTCTGCTGCTTAACTGATTCTATACAATTAGAGACGATATTGAGCATCACAAGAAAAGTAATATTAATTTTAACAATTATACATAGTGCATTATTTAAAATTTGAACTGTATAAATATGTAGAACCAACTTGTAACAAGTGTTGTATTGCAGCCTCCGGGTGAATGACCCCCATCTCGATCAGGTTTTTCGTCCAGTTTCCCTGATCCATTGAGCAAATGCTGAGATGGCCCCTTGTTTTGCTTCTGGACATAAACGTAACGTCATTTTCTTTGCATGTCTTCTAGAATTCAGTGAGAAATTCAATTATTTAAATTATCGTTTCCATGTTGTCGCGGCAGACACTATTATTCCGAAGGACAACATGGATAAGAGCCAAAATCTATTACCATTTATCCTTGAAAATAGATTTAAGTAGTGTATGACTTAGTGTAGGGATCACCGAATTTTGAAAATATGCACACAATTAACTTTCCCCATAGCACGTTATACGCAGTTATTAACTCCGTTTTTGACGTAAAATAAATAAAAAATGAATAAAATGCTAACTTTACGACGATGCGTAAAATAAATATTGAAATTTGCTAAGTAGAGACTGTGTTATACGTCCTAATCGCACCCTGGAACATCAAAATTAACAATTAACTTCAGTTGAATTCGTTATATTTTACTCTAGCAAATTTGAAATTTTTTATAAACTTTAATCTTAGAATTACGATCAGAAAAATGTCCATTTGCACTTGTAACTTTCTCCCTACTGCTTACGCAGAGTAGAGAAATTTATGTAATGCTGCGGAAAAAAGTAGCGCATTATCAAACAAAAAAACTCTAACACAATTCCCGCGACCTGGTAACCATAAATGAGAAATATAATTGCTACAAATAGAAAAAAAGTTCCTCCTCTTATACTCATGAAGGTAGAAACCACGTATAGTGGGGCCTTGATAGACAAAAATCGGTTGCTAAATGTACGTCTACCTATCTGTGAAGAAGGCAAGAGACTAAACCGTCCAGCAGATTTTCTCTAATAGTAATAATCCCCAAGCAACCTGGCGGATATCCCGGCCCATTTATTTGAATCCGATTATTAAATTGTGGGGACTACTCTACACGAAGCCTCTGAAACATTTTAGTTTTAAAAAAATGCACCAAATTCTTTGATTATTTTTTCTTTCGGAATAGCGTAAGTGACGCCAAAGATAAATGTGCGAAATTATTTTCGTTCAGTTTCGTAATTTATCAATTACTGCATACGTTCAAATGTTTTCGGCGTCTTCTTTCAACTAAAATATTAAAAATAGAGATAAATCCCTTCATGAAATAATTACGTTAATGGTAGATTTTTGAAGTAAAGTCAACTCTTCAATAGTTTACATGTTTTTGTGATCTCCTACGTCATTCAAAGTAAATGTTTACATTACAAAATTTACTGTATTTTTTTTCTGCCTTTATAGGCAAAATAAATGCTTCAACCTCCGGTATCTATATATCAGATAAACGCAAAATGCTCTATCTCCCGCTTTTAAAAACCTAACAATTCTGCCTTTGTTCCTGTAACATCATACGTTTTAACACTGGGAGGTAACATTGTGGAAACGTGGTTCATAAGTTCCTTCGTTCGTCGCTCTCATCATTGGCAAGGTTTTGATCAATGTTCGCGTCCAGGCGTAAACACAGTCGACTCCGGTTTTAGTGAAATTCTGGATACTAATATCTTTGGTTCACTATATTCGATGGGTAAAAATTGCACAAATTTCAATTTGTCCTCAATGATTAATTTTATTAATATATAGATAGAGAAAAAATACATTAACAGAACCAAATGTAAATGTCAATATAATTACTTGGCATTGAAAAATAAATTACTTTCAATTGTCTGCTTCGAACACTCTTATTAGTAATTTCTGCACACCATTTTCGAGTTCTTGATTTCTCCATACGTAATTCTGAATCCTGTACTGCATTTAAGTATCGCAATGCACACTTGACACTCATCAATGCCTCCAGCACTGATGGACCACACCTCTCTGAAGGCCCTTTTACTCGCCTAATAACATACGAGATCTTTCCGCAGCGCCATGGCGCAAGCAAGTAAAGCAACTAACCGCTGTATAAATCATTCGGGGTTCGCTATCTCCATCGCAGGCGGACTTCATAGATTCTGACATTTACCCGCCGATATATTTCGCAGTTGCTTGTTAGAATTCGTAGCACTGAGGCAATTTATATCTATTATTTTTAGAAGGGAAATAATATCCAGGACTTAGTATTCCCTACGTTCACTGCAGCGAAGGTCCAGTATTCAAAATTAGCACAATTTTTTACGCAATTGTGCACGCCATTTTGGACAATAATATCGTTAATTTGCGCAAGCATAGCAGCAAAAAATGTGCGCAACATTCCGCATGCCTGCGTTACATAGGTTTCCTTTTTTAAGCCGCGTCCGCAGCGCTGTGATATTTAGGCTATTATTACAAGAGAGAAGAACACGCAGACAATTCTAACTCTAAGCGATTTCATGTTTTCGCACCACGTAAAAAGAGCGATCTTCATTAAACATTCTCAGCACATTCTCACCATTCCATCATTTATCGCGACTTCTCCACAAATTTCTTTAATTTACGATTAATATAATCAGGTTTCACATCCCTTGCATTCAAAAATTTAATCACAGCACCTACCTCACAGTCGGCGTAAGCGCAGTAAGCGATTTCATGTTTTCGCATCACGGAAAAAGCACGATCTTCATGAAACATTCTCAGCACATAGTCACCATTCCATCATTTATCGCGACTTCTCCGCAAAAATCTTTAATTTCACGATTAATTTCGGCTTGTTTCACATCCCTTGCATTTAAATATTTAATCACAGCACCTACCTCACAGTCGGCGGGAAAACTGTCTTAAGCATTTAAAAAGTCCGTAGAAAGAAGAAAACACAACGTGAAGCAATTAAAATGGCGACAATGTAAGGCCTGTGAACAAGAATGACCAGTGCGCATGCCTGGGGCGTTGATCACAGCGCTGCGACGGCATTAGAATGGAAGGGTACTTACTCTCCGAATTCGCTTCAAATACTATATTAGTGTTCTGAATTTTCGAAATTACATTTCCGACATTCGATCCAGCTGCAACCACAAGATTGTCTCTGCACCCGACGCTACTGGTTAAGGCTGTAGGCACCAGTGACCACCCGGCCAGTTCTGCCCGCTATCTATTTTCGTCCTTTCGGTCCGTCACAGACATGTCTAGCAGCCCGCAAGAAGGAGCGCAGCTTTCTACAGGTCCCTTTGCAGAGAACCCACAGGACAGACAATGTCTGTGCACACAGCACAAATAATACTCGCACGCACAACACAATCGGATCACAATGGACCGTCCGCTCCTTCAGGAAGGCAAGCAGAGACACACACAGACCTATCGACAGCATGATGAAGGGCCCAACAAGCTGTTTGACACCCAACGGGTCGGGTCTGAACTCCTCTTCCACCAGGATTTGACCGTTCAGAGCTCGCAAATGCCGCTGCGCTGCCGCCCAGTGCGAATACAATCCCCCTTCCACAACACGATGGACGATGTCAATGAATCTTTCAGTGAAGTAGTGATTTCGTCTCACTTTGTACGTGTGGTGAACTGGAGAGAAAAAGGATTCCTTTACTCGGTGGATATTCCCGTAGTTACTTCCACTAGAAACGGCAAGAGATTCGTACAACTGGTGGGATGTAACGATTGCTGATCTGTTCCCTGCAGCAATTGCTTTGAAGACACTTTCAAAATCCTCGACTTGTTTGAAGCTGACCAACTTATTTTCAAAATTCATCTCGTGGGCCAAGCTTTCTTTATCTAGTAGCATTCGAAACACTTGTCTGTGAGTATATATCCGATCCACTGATTTTGTTGCATCTCTAATAGTGTTCGGATTCGGATAGTGAACAGGAACCGTGATGAACCCCAGTAGTAGTCCGTTAGGCATTACCAAGTAGGCCCGCGGCGATGCGTTCGGATCTACGGACCGTTGAAGGCGATGGAGCCCGTCACTAGCATCTGCATGACGTCCAGAACAGCAGCGATCGCGGCCCCGCTGGACAAGGGCCGAGCGTACTGTGAAGCGCTGGTGGAGCGAGCGTAGGAAGCGGGCGTGACGGAGCGTAGAACCAACCAGGCGAAGGCCAAGATAAAAACAGCGGCGCCTACGGTGGCCCACAACTTGTCTTCGAAAGGAAGTAGAACAACCAGCGAGAAGGGCACACGATCAGCTTTTGTTGTGTACATGTAGAGGTCGTTTTGCCCAACGCTACCAGATTGATCACTTCCGACTATTAATAAAACCATTGTGCTTTGTATTCTGGCAATATATGTCACTTTTTGATCGAGCAGCCCGTGGGTAGCTATATTACCTACAGTTCGGTTTTTCATAATTTCCAGAAATTGCTTATCGGGACCGTCTAAATGCATATTTCCATCTCTGTCTCTCCAACTTATTGAAAGATGATATTCTTTGTCAAAAAAAACATTGTAAGTCGGGGCAATAAGCTGGTGTAATATTTCCACGTCACTACTGTTAAAATTATCACAAAAAGTCCAAGTAGAAAAACGGCCAAGTTTTATTTGCATAGAAACAAACGATCTTGAATGAATTGTGTAGATTAACGATTCTCGATCTTTCTCGTGTCGTGGATCTAAGAGAATCAATTGTCCTGTGCCGATTTCCAGTGCGAATGACGTGAAATGTGTTTTTATTTGATTTGTTGAAGCTGGATGTTCGCCCATGAGAATGACCACGAAAACGCCCCTCGCATTGGTAGCCGCCTGGCCACCGATAAAACGCCAGATTTCTCTGCTCTGGGAGAGTGAGTTGAGGGTGGGTAGGGGGACGAGGTGAAAGGGGCCACGTGAGAAAACCTGCACGAAAGAGATGTCGGCGCCAACCAAATACACGACGGGAACGCCTGCGCGATGGAACTCGCGTGGGATGCTGTTCTGTAAGGGCTCTAACATCTTGAAGAAGAGCAGCGTGGCCTGGTGGTGCGGGCGGATGAGCGGGCAGCGCAACACGACGGCCAGTTGGGCGGCGGCGGCGAGGCCATGGGCGTCTTGGCCTTTGGGCGGCTCCTGCAGGGCGACACGCCCACGGCTTAACGGCCAGGAGGTCTGTCTTCGGAGCGACCACTCAAAAGGCGACCCCGGGTGCGCCCAGGCTGAAGGGACGCTCAATGACAGCAGCATGCACCTGGATGGCAAGACGTGAGAATACAAGATGGTTATACTTCAGTGAAAAGATTTCGTCCATTGACTTCGACAGCTGTGATGCTCTCATCGAATTGGAAGTTTGAACGTCACTATAATGATTTCATAATCGTGACTTAAGTTCCCAATTCTATGACTCCCATTAAATAGTGACATCATAATCGTGACGTACAAACTCGCGATGGGATGGCAGCGTCACATCTGAGGATTTTTCGAAGAAGTTGATATTTTAAGGAATCATAGGTGATCAGATATTTCGACAGTTTAGATGTTCGAAAATGTCGCTTACATTTCGACCTAGTGACATGCATCAGTAAAAATGCTGCTAAGCAAACACATGACTTGGTTTTCCAGGATGCAGCACAAACACTGCTCAAAATAACAAATAATATCGTAGTGGAGGGGGATAGGTAATAACGTAGGGTACACTGTCAGAAATTTCTGCATTAATTTTAATGTAAACTACATGAAAGTAATTAATGTACATGTCTAGTAAATTTAAAGCACGTGTGTATTAAGTTTAATGCAAGTGTACAATTAAATTTAATTTACGTAGATGATAATTACCTAATGCACTTTTATATTAAAAGTAATGCAAAAATTTCTGACAGTGTACTTTCTACATCTCGTTCAAGTTCAAATTCTTCTACTCCTAAAACAACGTGACAAGTAGTACAGATGAATGATGTTACATATTACGTAATTAATTAGTATAGCAGTAATCCTGAAGCATTAAAATTAGGTAAAAATTAAATCTAAGTGTCACGAGCGTTAAGTTATTGTAAAGATCATAGGTGACAAAAATCTTTTTTATTGTTAGTAATACTAGAACCCTTATAATGCCCTTGGCGCATAAATAAACATTAACTTGTATACCAAATATTATCGAATAATTTTGCCAAGAACTTATACATGGAATATGGAAGAATAAATAAATATTTACTTTTATAAGTAAACAAAAAATATTTTATTGGAAAATACAAAACTGCCAGCACTTAAGAAATGAAACATTCACAACTTATTACAATATACCCTTCATAGTATTTTGCCCATATTTTTTATCACTTTGATAACTACAGAAACAAATCTTTTCCATCGTTTTTATGGCCTTTAATATCCTCCTGTTGGATTTATTTTCATTATTTCCCTGAAAGTAAAATTTTGTATTGGTAATAAAAATTATTCATTTAGCATTACATTTTTTCACAGTGAAACAAATAACAATAAAAAGAACTGAAATTGTCAATGGATTTACTTGAACGTAGGCACTGAGTACAAGAAGGAGAAAGATACAGGCACAATAAAAGACCAAAACGAAAAAGAAAATTGACTTAATGTAAAATAAAACTATTAGTAATATTATCACTAGATGGTAATATTATATTCATATAATGTTGCCTATCTTCCCCCTTTGGTCATTCTAGAAATTACTAAATCGGAAAAACTATTTTGTTGGTAGAGATACAACATATTCTCTATTTAACAATATCTATTTTGACAATTTTTTCTTAAATGCATATTTTCGGTTTCTTAAAACTAAGACGAATTTTCAGTTATGCAAGAGTCATGGGAAGCGGTTTATAATACTATTGATACAAACGAAAAATCTATTTTTTTTTCAACTCTCTCATTTCATTTTTACACTTGCTTTCCTCTTCAAAAAGGAAAATTAAATATTTCATGGAAAAGTTATTCTTGGATAACACAAGGGATTAGGACATCTTGTAAAAGCAAGGGAATTTTTTCTTTCATTTCTAAACGTCATGATGTATCTCAAGATTTGCTTATGTAGTTTAAAAAATACAAAACATTGTTACGAAAAGTCATAAGGCAGGCTAAAATTATAACCACGATCGGGATAGTTTGAAATCAAATAACAAAACCAAAGCAATGTGGAAAATAATAAAAAATACGACCAAATCAACTAGAAACCATGTAGAGAATGTTGTTTTTAAATATAACGATATAAATGTGAACGATCCGGCAACAGTGGCTAGTCCCTTTTTTATTTATTTAGTCAAAAAGCGTGAAAAACTGTATGTGTCGTATGGGGGAGAAAATTATCTGCGCACGCTTTCTTGAGTTTCAGAATACTTTCCCAACAATTGAAATATTAATAGTTTAAAGATGAATAATAATAATAATTTTTTTTTTTCATTTATTTCTGCTTGGCCCGAAGGCCCTCAGCATCCGCGTATGATACAGTGATGTTACATGAATTAAATTAACAATGATTGAGAAAACTTAGACTTGAATACATTGAGTACATGTGAATTAAATTTGAGAAGCCACATCGGGTGCATGATAATCAAGGAGGGTCGAAGAACTGTCGCGGTAGTTTTCGTTTTAGTCTATTGTGGTGAGGATTTTGTTTTCCGATTTTGAAATGTACGGCTGAGGGAATCTGGGGAATTTTAGGATAGAAGCGAGAGGATAGGAGGGAGAAATGGACGGAGATAGGAGTAATGCCGAGTTCGTTATGTAGCTGGGAGTTAGGTACAAACCATGGAGCTTTAGTGATGGATCGGAGGAATTTATTTTGGAAAATCTGCATTTTTTGGATGTTCGATTTGCTGGCTGAGGCCCAGATAGGAGAAGCGTAGGATAAAATTGGGCGGATCATTGACTGGTATAGGTGAGTAGCGACATGGAGTTGCAAGGGTGATGACTTTTGAGAATGGGATATAATTGGTGGGTTCTACGGTTGCCAGGGTTATTCTGTGGAGAATATTTGATTTCCATGTGAGCCGCCTATCAAAAGTACTCCCAGATATTTAACTGGCTTGTTGTTTGGAGCCAAGTTATATTTCTCCTTGATAGTTGAGAGGGGAATTATTTGGTCTACGGAGCGTGAAGATTTTGCTTGGCTTTTCGTAGGGTTTATCCGGATATGCCATTTCTTGGCCCAGTCGGAGAGCTTAAAGAGGTGGTGTTGCAGGTCTTCTTGTGCGGTATCAATATCACGGTTTGAGGAATATATTGCGGTGTCATCAGCAAACAGAGCAATGGAGGTATGAGGGGTGGATGGTATATCAGCTGTATAAAGATTAAATAGTGTGGGAGAGAACAGATCCTTGGGTACTCCTGCTTTTATGGGAAAAGATAGTGAAAGGGCTCCGGAAGGCGGACAGAAAAAGTGCGATCGACAAGGAAGCTATTGATGATGTGAATAAGATAGTCGGGGGTTCCGATGTGAATAAGTTTATATAACAGTCCTGGATGCCAGATGGTGTCAAAAGCTTTAGCTATGTCGAGGAAGATTGCGACTGTGTGTTTCTTATCATGGAAGCCTTCGATTATATCCTCGGTTAGTCTTAGTATTTGGTGATTTGTGGAAAGTAGTGGTTGAAAACCGAATTGGTGCGGAGGTATGGCTTGTACTGAACTGAGATGGAGATTAATCTGGCGAGGATACATTTTTCAAACAGTTTTCCTAAGGAGGCAGAAGACTAATTGGGCGATAGCTTGACGGGTCTTTTTTTGGTTTGTCTGGTTTCAGAATGGGAATGATGTGGGCGTGTTTCATTTGCGAGGAAGTATGACAGACGAAGAGAAGCATTAAATATTGCTGTTATATGTAAAATGGCTGTGAATGGAATGCGTTTAAGTACGTACGTTGGAATTAAGTCGTGACCACTGGAAACTTTTGGAGTAGCGACAGATAAAAGGTTCACAATTTCGGTGGGAGATATGAATTTTGGACATCTTGGGACTGTTGTTCTAGTTCGTCGTATTTCTTCGAGAGTAACTGATCATGAAGGGATTTTCTGTAGGATGGGTGTAAAGGTTTGGCAAAGTATTCACCTAGTACATTGCTTTTATCTGCTGGAGTAGTCTACGGATGCCGCGGTTGTTAGGGAGGGTATATTAGTTGGCTTGCGCAAGAGGCGGCGAGTGATATTCCACAGTGTATGATCGGTTGGGTTGGCGGTTTGAGTTTGGAAGTGGAGATATTGGGCGTTAGATATTGCCAAAAGATGTCTTACTATTTTAGTGAGTAGGTTTAGGTACGATTTTAAGAAGGGGAACGATGTTTTTGCCAGTGATTACGTATGTATCTTTGTGATATAATAGTCTCTGTAAGATGGGTGAAATAGGAGGTAGTGGGTTGCGTTGACGTATTGGGGGAGCTGTTAGATCTAAACTATCGAGGATGGTGTGGGTGAGCGAGTCAATGGCTCTATCAATTTCTTGAGAGCTTTTCAGTGACGGAAGTGGTGGCAGAATGCGAGAAATCAGGATCTGAAAGTGAGGCCAGTTGACTTTTTGTAGGCAGTAGGGCTGATCTGGGCGATTTTCTTTTAATGAAGTATTTAAGCAGAAAAGAAGAGGTCGATGGTCTGAAGGGAGAGCGATGTGTGCTCACAATAATATTGTAGCTAATGTTGCTTGAGATACCGAAATCGAGGATGTCTGCTGGTATTGAAGATTGGTAGGGATAATAGCTGGGAGAATCAGGAGCATGTACTGTTAGATTTAATCTTTCAATATCTGCAAGAAGAAGGATGCCGGCAGGAGAATTGAGTCTGTTACCCCATACTGTATTCTTGGCGTTCCAGTCTCCAACAACAATTGTTGGTTGATTTGATAAAAATAGTGAATCGATGTCGCCTGTTTTATAAGGAATATTGGGAGGCTTATACACTGAGGTCACAATAAGGTGGTATTGCCCGGTTTGCTGTACTGCAACGCTTATATTTTCAAACGTGGGTTTGCATATTCAGGGAGATGATGATGGAGATATTATTTTCGCAAAAATGGCTACACCACCACTGCTATGATTTCGTGGACGATCATATCGATACATCGTATATCCAGGAATGAAAATTTTGATAGAGGGCTTCAGGTGGGTTTCTTGGATGCAAGCTATATCGATATTATTGCTATGGAGAAAATGTGCGAGTATATGAATATTGGTTCGTAGACCATTTGCATTCCACGATATTAGGCGGATTGGATGACGGGGGTTTATTTTAGACATAAATCTGAGGATAATAAAATTTCAGAGATTGGAGAATTGAATTGGTAAGAACGGGGATTATTTGATTTAACATTTTCGAAAGGAATATTTCAACTTGTTGGGAAACAATTTGTGAAATTATTTGAGAGTGAGAGTGAGTTGGGAATGTTGAAGGTTTGAGGAAATCTGAGTACAAGGGCGATTGATACGAGGACAGGGGGTCTCAGTTCGGTCGGTCTGGGTATAGTGCGTCGAAAGGAGAAATGTTCGGGTCTTTCTCTGAGGTGTTGAGGTGGTGAGGAGGGAAAGGGGCGGTGAAAGGGTTTGGTGGAGTGAATGATTGTGTTGCAGAACTGTTGAAGGCATGTTTGGAGGTTGGTTGTGCGACTGGGAGGGAAGAACTTTTCTGGATAAAATATTTTGGTAAACGTGACATTCACGGCTGGAGGCCCGATGTGGCTTATCACAGTTTACACATTTTGTTTCTTCATTAGCGCACTCGATAGTAGCGTGTTGACCGCACATTTTCCACAGCGCGGTAGAAAGCCACAGTTTTCTTAGAATGTCCGTAGTTTTGACATTGCCTACACTGAACTGGACCAGGTCTATGTCGACGCTCTTCTATTGTGATGACAGCATTGAAAAGTTCCTTTAAATTGTAGATTGCATTTCTTTCGTTTGTTTTAGCAAGAGTTACTGCACATAATGGCCATGGTTTGCGTTCTCGGTTTTGTTAATCTTATAACTGTTATTACAGGTAAGTTTTTTTCTACTAATTCCTGAAGTATTTCTTCTTCTGAATAAGAAGTTGGTACGTTTCTGAGTACTACTGAGATGGTAGCTTTGGTTGGGTCTCGGTAGGTATGGTAGGATAGGCCTTTAGTTGATAGATTTTTTCGGAGCAGGGTGAAATCATCAACGGGGTTACAACAACTTCCGTGTGGATCCTTTAACTCTAGTGGTAAAATTAGCATGTTTTAGTAGATCTTTAATTATTTTAGGAGTTCCGCGTGAGCAGGAGGGTTGTGAATGAAAATAGGGGGTATTTTTTCGATATGTGGAGGAGAAGTATTAATATATGCATCTTGAGGAGAAGGATCTTGAGGAATATTATTTGTCTGATCAAGTGGAGTGAATCTGTTGCTGGTGATAATATTATATAATGGATAGTTCCAGGAGTAGGCACGCTGCTCGGCACTGTTTACTGGTATTTGGATACTGCAGTCGCTGGCGCTTAACTGAAGGCGATTCTGTTGTACTTATCTGATGAGCTGGAGGCTGCCTCTCGAAAGATGATTGTTGCATTGCATCGGCTGAATACGCAGGTTGGCTCGCTGCTAACGGCTGCATGAGGTGTGGGTAGTGGAAAAGTTGAGGTGGATTTGGATAGAAATTATTCAGAGTATGTAGTGCTGAGGATACAGCTTCGGGGAGTGGCGGGAACGGATCTCTTGAATCTTCCATGGCCGGTGATGAAAAGCGTCGCAGAAAAGTCGTCGGTTTTCCTCACAACGCAGACTTGAAGTAAACACAAACAATACGTTCACAGATTTAAGAAAGAAAATAAAAAAAACTTAGTAAACACTGTTCGCACTATGAAAGTCACTATGAAAGGCACTTGACACTGAGCCGTAGCGCTTCGGCCCCGGCACGGGGCTTATCTCTGGTCGCCGCGATAATTAGCGAGAGAGAGAGAGGTGTGCACAGGTCGACGGTTAAGCTCGGAGTCTAATATTCACTATTTAACAAAATTTGTAAGAGGCTATTACAATTGATACTTTTGAGTCAATATATAATAATAATAATAACAACAACAACAATAAATTTAAAAAAGCTAGGGATTAACATTTCAAAAACTAGATATTTACGTTGCAAAATTATAGAAAACTTTTTTTTAACGGTAAAGGAACAAACATATTTGATTTTTAAGTATTTTTAACAAAATAGAAACTCCCCCTAAGCTCTACTACCACTACAAGCAAAAGGAAAGTTCAACAAAACGTGCGCATAGTGAAGCTACATTTACGTCCAGAAGCAAATCAAGGGGCCATCTCAGCATTTGCTCAATGGATCAGGGAAACTGGAGGAAAACCCGATCGAAATGGGGGTCATTGTCTCGGAAGTACATTATTTGTTACAGGCATATTGAGTCTTTTTTTAAATTATATAATGCAAATGTACACTAATTCATAATACTATATCTTGTTTTTGTTACAGTAATCATTATTTTTCTTTTTGACGATTAGTATAGTCTCTAATTGTATAGAAACAGTTTTGCAGCAGAAAAGATTTTACTTTTAACTTAAATTTGTGTGCCAATTTTAATTGTTTAATTTCATCTGGCAATGCGTTGTAAAGTAACGTACATGTATTGTATTTGGATTTCTTGTAGTGAGCTGTTGATACTGACACTTGATGAACACGATTTCTACGTCGAGTGTTGTAACTATAAATATCAGTATTACATGAAAATAAGTTCCCACCGTTAAGTAAGTCAGTTTTAACAAATACTACAGACTCCTAAGTAAATAGGCAAGGCAATGGAAATATTTCAAGTTCAATGAAAAGAGGCTTGCACGGATCACCTGGATGGCATTTTTTCATTATTCGGATAATTTTTTTTGCTATCTAAATGTCTGGGAACTAAAGGATGGGCTTCCCCAGAATATTATGCCATATCTCAGGCGGGGATGTACATTTGCAAAATACACGCAACGAGCTGCATGAAGGCTGACAGAATTAGAATGAATTCTGAATGCATAATATAATGAGCTTAATTTAGTGTTTAATTCTGTTATATGTACATGCCATTTGAGGTTTGATTGAATTGAGAGACCTAGAAATTTTGTAACCTGAACATCAGCTAATTGCATATTGTTCATTTTCAATGGAGCATATGATTGCCGATTTGAAGCGCAAAATTGCATTGAGACAGTTTTTCCTACGTTAACTATTAAATTGTTATTATAAAACCAAATGCAACTTCTGAAATTGTACTATTTATTGTTTCTTTTTTGCAAAGAACATTCGTGTCATCGGCAAACAAAACTGTTCTTCCATTTTTAATAGATGAGGGCATATCGTTTACATACAACAGAAAGAGGATAGGACCTAAGATCGAACCTTGTGGGACCCTATGTTCAATTGGAAAAAAAGAATTGGAGAGATAAGTAAATAATGTCTTTTCGTGCCAGTACGGTATTTCTACTCTTTGAGATCGATGTTTAAGGTACGAGGTTATCCAATTTAGAGCAATACCACGAATTCCATAAGAATGTAATTTTGAGAACAAGATGTTATGGTTAATAACGTCAAAAGCTTTCGAAAGATCTAAAAAAATCGCAAAGGGTTCTTCATTTTTGGTCATTGATGAAGCAACGTCTTTAAGGAAAGAAGAAATGGCAGTTTCCATAAATTTGAATTCCTGAAACCGTGTTGTGTGTCTGAAAGCGCTTCGTTTTTCCCGAGAAAGGTTTCCATTCGAGTATAGAAAGTTTTTAATATTTTGAAAAATGAAAAAAAGAAAATTGGCGGAATTTTGAATTTCTTTTGTTTTTTTTTTTAAAATGGTTTAATATTTTGTTTTGAAAGTCTCTGGAAATTTCCGTACGGAAGCATTGAAATTTAGTTGATGGGTGTATAAGGGAGGGGCAAGTTTTTTAAAAAACAATCCGGAAATTCATCTAAACCTGATGAATATTTATTTTTAATTTACTGACTATTCTGAGGATTTCTTAAAAAAGTTTCGTAAATAAACATCGTGCCGAAATGTTTTTTGGGGAAACAAAGATGTTGAACTTTTTGGGTTTTTGTCCTTCGTGAAATCAACCGCAATTCTAGAAAAATGTTGGTGAAGAGATTCGAACCTTTTTTTGGGTTTCTTGTTTCTCTTTTTTATCCTTTAAAACAACATTTTCTACGAAATTGGTAGTTCGAATTTTTTAAGATGTTCCACATTGTTTAGTTTTGTTTTTTGCGTTCAAAATATCCTCATTATTTTGCTCGAACATTATTTTCTTAAGATTTTTTAAAATTTTAAATAACGTGGGAAAACCGGGTACGTTATGATGTTTAGAAAGTAGAAATAGTTTATTTTTTCACGATGTTTTTTCCTTTGGGGGCCCCAAATTACTTTTTCGGGAAAAGTTTTAATTTTTCTTTTTTAAAAGGAAAGCAGCGTTAAAAAAAATAAAACTTTGAGAAAAATAAATTATATTTTTCATTTGTGTCAATAGCGTTAAAAACTGCCTCCCATGATTCTTTCAGCAAGTAGTCCGTAAATAATTTTATGATTGTAAATAAATTTTTAGTAAATGCTATGCACATGCGTGTTTTATTTATTGTGTATATTTATGTAATTATAATTTGATCTATTGCTGTTTGTGATTTAAGAGTATTCCGTGTAGGTACGTTCACTGTAACATCTAAATTAAAAGAATGAATTAAAATGAGAAACTGCTATTTTAAATCTCCACATACAACAATGGATTTAAAAGAGAGATTACTAATTTTGTTCAGAGATATCTCTAGATCTTCTAAGAAATTGAAATAATCTAAGGCTCGCTTTGTTGGAGGTCGGTAGATGCAAAGTAAGATAATTTTGAGCGTACTAAGATGTGCAACTGTTATTTCAAAAACTTTTTTAATCGCATATAAATTGAATTCTGACAAGAAGGTAGAAACAATATTATTTCTTACATAAATACACGAACCTCCGTAAGCAGGGCTCTTATTTGATTCCCTTTAACCAATACTTTTCGAGAATTGCTGCCGATCTCACTCGGGATCTTCAGCCACAAAATTCAAAAACAGACAGTTCACCCAAAATTTTAGACACGATGTTCGTTTCCGAAACTTCTTCCTATGAAATTCTCAAAATAATCTGTAAACTATAAAATAAAATAGTCGTCCGGTGTAGATGAATTCCCGGATTCTTTGTTAAAAACATGTGCGTATGCCATTATACACCCGGTAACTCACATATTTAATTCATTGTTATGCACCGGAATGTTTCCAGATATTTTCAAAACAGCTAAAATTGGGCCGATCTTCAAAAAAGGCAACAAACATGAAATTCAAAATTATCGGCCCATTTCTCTTCTATCAATTTTTTCAAAAACGTTAGAGAGACTTTTTTTTACGTACGAATGGAAACCTTTCTCAGTAAACATGACGCGCTTTCATATTGCCAACATGGATTTAGAAAATCAAAATCAACGGAAACAGCTATATTTTCTTTTCTTAAAGATGTCGCCTCATCATTGGATCAAAACGAGGCTCCTATTGGATTATTCTTAGATCTCTCAAAAGCTTTTAACGTAATTGATCATAACATTTTACTTTCAAAATTACCTTCATATATAATCCCTGATATTGCTTTAGTTTGGTTATGTTCGTACCTTAAACAACGTACTCAGAGAGTGGAAATACCTTACTGGCATGATGGAACACTACGCACGCACCTTTCTGACTCTGCCCATTGCACGGAGAATTCCTCAAGGATCGATTTTACGATCGAAAGACGGGGTTTGTTTCAGATTGGCACCAGTAACCTCCGGGCATGTTCCAATACACACTTAACACAACAATTTGTTATTATTTACGAAATAACTTGTTTTTACAATTCCCTCCCCTCCGATTATTCTGGTACACCCTCTTCAATCATTCGTATTAGTATTTTTTGTCTTTTTCCTAAATAACCGAGTTTCCGCGTCACTTCCTTCGGCCATTGTTGCGCTTATCGTGTTTAATGGGATATGTTGCATTTATATTATACTTCCTTGTAATAAACCATCACAATATAAACAATAAGTTAACGAAGGAGATTCCTACAAAATAAGATACGAGGCAGATTTAGCTTCTCGTCAACAATTTACATGGATAGCACATTCAGATCATGGAACGTACGGGTACGTATTTATTTATTTATTTTACGTCAAAAAAACAGTTAAAAACTGCGTATAACGTGCTATGGGAAAAAGTGAATTGTGTGCACATTTTCAAAGTTCTGTGATCCCAACACTAAGTCATATACTACTTAAATTTTGAATTTTTTGAAAGGGAGAAAAAAAACTCCCATGTAATAAAATCTATTTTCAAGGATAAACAAACAATAAATTTTAAATTTTTAAAGGGAGAAAAAAAACTCCCATGTAATAAAATCTATTTTCAAGGATACATAAGCAATAAATTTAGGCTCTTATTACTTCCTGCCGCGACATGGAAACGATAATTTGAATAATTGTATTTCCCACTGAATTCTAGAAGACGTGCACTGAAAATGAAGTTACATTTATGTCCAGAAACAAAACAAGGGGCCATCTCAGCATTTGCTCAATGGATCAGGGAAACTGGACGAAAAACCTGAACGAGTTAGTTTTTTTTTGCCATCTTACCTATATGTTTACTTATTTATTTATTTTACGTCAAAAAAACATTAAAAACTGCGAATGACGTGCTATGGGGAAAAGTAAATTGTGTGCACATTTTCAAAATTTAAAAAAAAAATATAGTACTATACGTAAAGAACTGCATCTAGAAGAAAACGTGTATTTTAACTCTTTCTATTATGGTGACGTCCAAATTATCTTGAAAGATAGTGAAGACAAGCTCTAACATGCAATGCATACTTTGAGAAATATTGAAAAAATATACAATTTTAAACGTTCAACGAAAGAAACAAAAAACACGGCAAACAAAGTCAAATTTCCAATTAGAACGAAAATTGTAAATAACAACCAAAGTTGCTAAAATTTAAGACTAGTTTCAGAAAACTCACCGAAACATTAAGTCCACGTATGTATATCGGGTCATTGTTAAAACGTTTGCTGCTGAACAAACGACAACGGTTAGACGCTGGTCATCATATCAAATGAATAGAGGTGGAACTATTGATGTCGTCGTTGTTTCAAACTGTGTTGAGAAATACGTTAGCGGAGTCATTTTAATGTTCTGTAAGTCTCCTGAAGATTTTTTTTTGTTTTGTCTAGGTGAAGCAATTTCTTGGGGCAGGAAATGCAACACGCGATGAGCTTGTAACGAATTATCCGACTATTTTTTTCTTCCTATGATACGGAAGAAAAAACTCAAATGCTCATAATAAAAATTAAATTATTGTAGCATCGCCATAATAAATAGGACGAAATATGTTTGACTTACGACATGTTCAGATCATGAAACGTACGGGTTAATAAAGAAATTCATCTAAGATAAACTGTATAATGTATCTCCTTATATAATGGTGACGAACAAGTTTCCTTGCAAGATAGTGACGACAAGCTATAACACACAATGCATATTTTAAGATATATTTCTAAAATATAGAATTTTAAAATTGCAACCAAAGAAACAAAAACCACGCCTGAGAGACCAATATCTAATTAGAACGAAAATTGTAAATGACAACAAAATTGTTGAAGTTTGAGATTTTGAAGTTTGAGAAGTTAAAGATTAATTTAACCTTTCAAAGCGGTGGCGAGGGTGCGCGGTAGTATTTGAAGGCGGCTTTAAGTGAAAGGTGCTGTCAGCAGCACCACGGGAGCAGGTAGCCACTTTCTGAGGGCTCTACCTTGAGAATGCATCTCTTCACACCAATAAAATTAATAATGATAACAACAATAATAATAATTAGAATTATAATAACAATAATAATTATTATTATTCTATAAATAATGATATAATAATAATGATATATAAAATGATAATGATGATAATAATAATATCAATAAAAAAACGTAGTACTTAGAAGACAAAGTATTGTAAATTAATTGTTTTCATAAAAATAGAACTAGAAACACTTTAATCGATATTAAACTATTTATATTGTGACATACCGATATGTCACGTTAAAATATACTAACATTTATTTGTAGACAATATGGTGAAACATGCATTACGAAATATCCCGAGAGCTAGAGCTTAGAAACGACCGTGAATAAACAATGTAATTTTTGTTTTTTCTAAATGCATTAAGAGTTGTCTGGATGCCGAAAGTAGAAAATTTGGGATTGGGCGAAGAAGTTTAGACGATCAAAAGGTCAGCTACACCAAAATATAACGAACGTATAGATTGGCTTTGTGAGAGAAGGACGGTCAAATGTTATGAAAAAAAAGGAAGGTTGTTTAATACGAAGTCTTCGAGGGGTGAATCATGCAGGAGGATTTCATTCTGACCAGCATCGCGCTTCTAAACTGATCGTAGGTTCGTGAGAGGGAACGAAAATAATCCAGATAGTCAGAATTGGGTTATCAGTGAAATTTTAAGGACAGTGAATGATATTGCCGATATTTTCATGTGGAAGTAATATTGATGTATAAATTGGAACTTTGTCGGGAGTGGTAATCGAGTTCGGGACTATGTCATAAAACGTAATCGGGACTGATAATTTTGATAGTTTGAGACCAGCTTGGCTAGGGGCTGAAGAGGATTTCTTGGGAATTTGGGAATTTGGACTACGGCAAGCTCGCAAGATATTTCGACTGAGAAGTCTACGAGAGACATCAACGAAGAATAGATAAGTTAACCGCGGTATAAAATTCTAAATTCAAAGATATCTTGATCAAAGGCATAACATAAATTGTTTGCTAAAAAGGTAGAATAAACTTTGTTAAATTTTGTTCTTTAGAGAAGAAAGTGATCTTTCATTTAGTCAATCCAAACAGAAATGAACTAGGAATAGAATCATTCTATTTCAGATTCCCAGCTGCGCTGTATAGTCAGCGGATCATATAATCTATTATAAAGGTAATAAGGATTATAATATATCGTGACCCATTGACCCAGCAAGCCGGACGCTAAGATCTTTGGCAGATATTAATGTAGAGAAAATTTTGTATATCTCAATATGGAAAATCATTCAAAAAGAAACAGAAAATTCGCAGTAACACACAATCAGCGTCTGTGCTCGACGCCGACAAATCACAAGCGTCTGTAGACGGCATACCACCAATCAGAGGAGAAAGAGGTAAACGTCCCTTCCGTCCTCAGACGGCTTACTTCGAATGGAAAGGAAAGTCCATGCCGTCCAGGGATGGCATACCGCGTTCAGAAGAGAAAGGAATTTGCCATCTGTTGACGGCATACCACGCTGAAGGGTTCATCAAATTTACCGAGAAAATTAGTCCATGTTTATATACTCGGTCATTGTAAAAACGTTTGCTGCTGGAGATACCCCAACAGTTAGACACTGTGACTTCTTTGGTCATCTTATCAAAGGAATAGATGTGGAACTATTTATTTCGTCATTGTTTCAAACTGTGTTGAAAAACACGTTTGCAGAGATTTTTCAAATATCTCTAAGTATTCTAAAGATACTCTTGTACTTTTTCTACGCGAAGCAAATTCTTGGGGCAGGAAATGTATCACGCAATGAGCTGGTTATGTACGGAAGAAAAAAATTGAAAGCTCATGATAAAAATTACATTATCCAAACATCGCCATAAAAAAATTACGAAACATATTTGACTTATATTTCGTTACAAATGTATCAATGATGCACAAAACTAGAGTGGACTACACTAAATTGCTGAATTCGGCCGACTAATGATTGAAATGACTCTAATACAAATCAAAAATCTGGAGGATGTTTAGGATTTGCGGATAAGTAGTGAATATTAATGAATTATGTGGGTCATTCATTACTATCGTATGAATGGTATCGTTAAGCAGAAGCGTAAAATAAATCTTTAAAAATGCTAGGAAGAGACTGTGTTCTACGTTCTACTCGCTTCCTGGAACTTCGAAATTAACATTTACATCAGTTGAATACGTTATATTTTACTCTAGCAAATTTGAAATTTTGTTATAAACTTTCATCACAGAATTATGATCAGAAAAATGTCCATTAGTACTTGTAACTTTCTGGCTACTGCCTACGTAGAGTAGAGAAATTTATGTAATGCTGCGGGGGAAAATGACAAATTTTGAAACAAAAAAACTCCAACACAATTCCCGCGACCTGGTAACGATAAATGATAAATATAGTTGCTAAAAATAGAAAACCATTCCTCCTCTAATACTGATGTAGCTAGAATACACGTTTAGTGGGTCCTTGATAGACAAAAATCGGTTGCTAAATGTACGTCCACCTATCTGTGAACAAAACAAGAGACTAATCCGTCCAGCAGATTTTCTCCAATAGTAATAATCCCCAAACAACCTGGCTGATATCCCGGCCCATTTATTTGAATCCGATTATTAAATTGTGAGGAATACTCTACACAAAGCTTCTGAAATATTTAAATTTAAAAAAAAATACCAAATTCTTTGATTAAATTTTGTTTCTGGATAGTGTAAGACAGGCTTAACAAAAAGGTGCGAGTTTGAGTTTCGTTCAGGTACGTAATTTTTCAATTACAGCAAACGTTCAAATGTTTTCGGCGTCTTCTTTCAACTAAAATATTAAAAATACATATATATCCCTTTATGAAATCTGTACTTTAATGGTTGGTTTTTGAAGTAAAGTCAACTTTTCAACAGTTGAAATGTTTTTGACATCTCCTATGTCATCAAAAGTAAATGTTTACATTAAAAAATTCAGTTTAATTTTTTCATCCTTTTTAGGCAAAAGAAATGCCTCCACCTCCAGGACCCATATATCAGATAAACTCAAAAAGCTATATTTCCGGCGTTTAAAAACCTAACAATACTGCCTTTGTTCCTGTAACATCATACTTTTTAACTCTAGGAGACAACGTTCGGGCAATGTCGGTTCATAAGTTCGTCCGGTCTTTCATAAGTCGGTTCATAAGATCGTCGCTCTCATCATTAACAAGGTTTTGATCAATGTTCGCGTCCAGACGTAAACACAGTCGACTCCGGTGTTAGTGAACTTCTGGAGACTAACATTTTTGGTTCACTATATCCGATGAGTAAAAATTGCACAAATTTGAATTTCTCCCCAATGATTAATATTATTAATATATAGAAACAGAAAAATACATTAACAAAACCAAATGCAAATGTCAATATTATCATTTGCCTTTAAAAAATAAACTACTTTCAATTGTTTTCTTCGTACACTTCTATTAGTAATTTCTCTAGACCATTCTCGAGTTCGTGATTTCTCCATACTTGATTCTGAATTTTCTACTGCATTTAAGGATCGTAATGCAGTCTTCGATACCCATCAATGCTCCGGCACTGATGGACCACACCTCCCTGAAGGCCCTTTTACTCGCCTAATAACTTACGAGATCTTTTCGGTAGCGGCATGGCGCAAGAAAATAATGGAACCAATCGCTGTATAAGACAGTCCGCGTTCGCTATCTCCGTCCCAGGCAAACTTCTTAGATTCTGACCTTTACCCGACGATATTTTTCCAGCTACCTGTTAGAATTTGTTCACGCTGAGGCAATTTATATATACTATCTTTAGAAGGGAATTAATTTCCAGAACGCAGTATTTTCTGCACTCACTGTAGCCAAGGTCCAGTATTCATTATTAGCACAATTTCTTACGCTTATTTGTAATGTAAGTGAAGCGGGGACCAGTGACGTAGATTCACTCTAACCGAGAGTTCACTTTAAAGGGTTTGTGCACGCCCTAGCGGACAACACGATTGTTAATCTGCCCATGCCCAAATGCACAAAAAATTTGAAAATCAAAGAGCGCGTGTGCAGAAGCGATAGTGCTTTAACGTTCTAGGGTGCACAAACTCTCCTAAAACGGAGTTCACAATGAACGGAGTCGACTGAATTATCTCATGCGTGAGCAATTGCACCGTATTTCGGCAACTTTAAACAAGCGCCAATCCACAGTATGATAGTGCACGTGGTTGAAATGCAGTGTGTCACAAAATGGCAACGCCCAGAAGGTGTCAGCTGATATGTTCATTTAATTATAAAAGCTAATTATACATGGCATTCTACACTAGGATTTCTTCTCCTCATTCCGTATAGCTTGGCTACAAACTTTTCCTTTTCTTGTCGTTTCCGTAGTGCTGTGATATTTGGGCTAATGCTACACGAGAGGAGGACACGCTGAAAAATCGTTTTCTAAGAGATTTCGTGTTCTCGCATCACCTAAAAAGCTCGATCTTAAATAAATATTCCCACCATTCCATCATTAATAGCGTTTACACCGGAAACGTCTTTAAGATGACGTTAAATTTTGGCCTGTTTCCTCGCTTTCAAAAATTCAATCACCGCACGTATCTCACAGTCGGCGGCAGAACTAAATGTCTTAATCATATAAAAAGTGCACAGCAAACGGAAAAGACAAAATAAAGCAATTGAAGTAACGACAATTTAATACCAGTGAACAAGAATGACTAATGCGCATGCCCGAGACAACCCACTACAGCGATGGCGCTAGACTGGAACGGTATTTACTTTCCGAAGCGCTTCGTGCTCTATATTAGTATTCTGAATTTTGGAAAATACATTTCCGACATCCGATGCAGCTGCAACCTCAGGTTTGTTGGTGCACCAGACTGATCGTCATGACGTCGGAATAAACAAAGATTATACTTAGATGAAATCATTAAGACCCTTGTCACTATCACAGCTGTGACGCTGTCATCCAATTGAAACGCTAAAGGACACAATAATGACGTCACAGTCGTGAAGTTCAAGTTTCCGATTACAAGACAGCGTCACATTTGATGAAGAGAATATAGTCAATGTTTTCATCAAAGTATACCCTTTGTTTATGTGTATAGTTAGGACAGTGGGAAGTGAACAGAATATAAAAATAGTAAGTAATAAGCAATCAATCTTATTTACAATATCTTACAATCAGTGGTGTCTCCTGACACTGGACCTAGGACGTTGGCAGTGAAGAAAATTGTTATTCACCACTTACACTCTTTGCGGCCATATTTGAGTAAAATTGAATTATACAAACCCAATATTACTTTAATTTAAATTATAATATTTAAAGAAAGAGGGGAAAATAGTCCCTAAATTAAAAGAAGGACGTGATAAAGTTTTAAAATTATTTTATTTATTAATTTATTTATTTAACGAAAAAACAGTTATAAGGAGTTGCACGTTCCATAAGGAGGTTGCTATACATTCTATTGCTAAAATTGGAATAATATATTTTCAAGTATTTAAAAATACGTGCTCGACGTTTTTCCCTAATCTCCATTTGTCATTTTAAAAATTAAATTCGGAGATATTATTCGGTTAGTACATGGACGTCCAACGTCAATTACTCGTTTCTTTTCTTCATACGAAAGGAAAGATACGCAGTTTTTTAAAATAACTTTTCAACAAGGTTTTCATTATCCCTACAAACAATAACACTAATTTCATCAGTATCGCAACCGGAGGCAACACCCAAAAGACAATACCACAATCACGGATACTCGATCACGGATAGGCTGTTGAATTGAGATCCAACACCTTGGCACGAAACCTATTTTGAGTCAGACAGTAAAGGAAGCAGTAGAGTTTAAAAAACTAATTAGAGGAAAGGACTGCCAATGAGGCCTAGAAAAATATACAAATTTAAAGAAAATACAGAACATACCTCGGATCTCCAACACAACAAACTAAGAAAAATACAAGAGGGCTAGAAATCGTCATCAAGATTCATAAGTTGGTTTATAAGAAACATTGACAATAATACACATCGTCGGCAGTTTAGCATAGAAGGTATTTAAACAGAAAGAAGAAAAACATCTATATTGTCGAAATAGATGATTTTTTTTAAAAGAAAATTCCAAAAGCCCGCGTTGCCCTCCGCGGACCTAATTTTCATTAATTGATTTTTTCGTGTTTCCAAACGAGTTAATTCCGTTGTTCGTTAGTCCCGTTAGTGTACGGCATGTTTTTTCTCGGAAGATGCGGGTGATCTTCTCCCGCTGGATGGCGAGATCCGGCGTCGACATACCGTCGGCTCGTGGGGTTTCCCCTTAACCCCCTCTCCCACAAGCGCGGCACCGCCCCAGCAGGGACCAGATCTAAGTTCTCGACCGGTCTCCCGGAATGTGGGTAGTGTAGTGCATGTTAGTGTAAGTGCGTGTGTATATGAGGAGAAGATAGGACCAGGAAGAGGAAGGACAGATCGCGTGCGGGCCGTGACCCGTTTGGTAGGGTACATCTCCGGCATTCGCCTGGCGTTGATCCGTGAAAACACAGAAAACTACCGATCAGAGCAGCCGGTCGCTAGAATTCTCCCCCAAACAGCGACTGATCCTCGGCCTTAGTTGTTTGAGTTGTCCTAACCTGTTTTGTGTACAGTTCCCCCGCGGTTAAAAATCTGCGGCCGCTATATCACCAAAATGCAGGTAACCAATCTTGTTGAAAGTTGTGAAATAATGATACTTATGAAGAAACTAGTAACTAATAAGAACATGCGGAAACAGTTTGCCTGACTAGAAGAGTGGCAAACAGCCGTACAAAATATAAACGTGTGGTTTAAAACAGCGCGTACAGTATCGCTTGTAATTTCACGCAACATTTCGCGAAAAGTACTAACATTTTCGAAATATAATTCATGACTTTATTTCCAAAAAAAACTTGAACCCTTAACTGACGTCGTGAAGCCATTTTGACCAGACTCGAAATTCTAAGTCGAGCATCCCGCATATTTTTCAAATAATGGATTCGAATGCTGTTCCCTTCAATTAATGCGCATATCTTTCAATTTGAGAAGTACGGTTGAATTTCGTGCAGTTGTTTTGCTGTGTCGTTATTGAAAATATTTGTTAGGGTCGCAGCGGCAGCACCACGCCAGATATTATTGGCATAGTTTTTATAAATACCGCGTCCTGGCGTAAATACCTTCGACTCTTAGTAAACGTATGGAGACTAAATATTTTGGTTCACTATAACCGATGAAGATTTTCCCAAATATTAATTTTTAAAATATAGAGATGCAGAAAAATACATTAACAGAACCCAATGTAAATATCAATATATTTATTTGGCATTGAAAAATGAATTACTTTCAAATGTGTGCTTCGAACACTCTTATTAGTAATATCTCTAGACCATTTTCGAGTTCTTGATTTCTCCATACGTAATTCTGAATCCTGTACTGCATTTAAGTATCGCAATGCACACTTGACACCCATCAGTGCCTCCAGCACTGATTGACATTCTCTCTGCACCCGACGCCACTGGTTAAGGCTGTAGACACCAGTGACCACCCGGCCAGTTGTGCCCGCTTTTTATTTTCGTCCTTTCGGTCCGTCGTAGACACGTCTAGCAGCCCGCAAGAAGGAGCGCACCTTTCTACAGGTCCCTTTGCAGAGAACCCACAGGACAGACAATGTCTGTGCACACAGCACAAATAAAACTCGCACGCACAACACAATCGGATCACAATGGACCGTCCGCTCCTTCAGGAAGGCAAGCAGAGACACACACAGCCCTATCGACAGCATGATGAACGGCCCAACAAGCTGTTTGACACCCAACGGGTCGGGCCTGAACTCCGCTTCCACCAGGATTTGACCGTTCAGAGCTCGCAAATGCCGCTGCGCTGCCGCCCAGTGCGAATACAATCCCCCTTCCACAACACGATGGACGATGTCAATGAACCTTTCAGTGAAGTAGTGATTTCGTCTCACTTTGTACGTGTGGTGAACTGGAGAGAAGAAGGATTCCTTTACTCGGTGGATATTCCTATAGTTACTTCCACTAGTGACAGCAAGAGATTCGTACATCCGGTGGGATGTAATAATTGCTGATCGGTTCCCAGCAGCAATTGCTTTGAAGATGCTTTCAACTTCGTCGACCATTTTGAAGGTAACTAACTTATTTTCAAAATTCATCTCGTGGGCGCAGCTTTCTTTATCTTGTAGCATTCGAAACACTTGTTTGTAGGTATATATCCGATCAACTGATTTTGTTGTATCTCTAATGGTGTTTGGATTCGGATAGTGAACAGGAACCGTGATGAACCCCAGTAGTAGTCCGCTGTAGGCATTACCAAGTAGGACCCCGAGGGCGATTCCACAGAGCGCAGCGATGCGTTCTGATCTACGGAGTCCGTTGAAGGCGATGTAGCCCGTCACTAGCATCTGCATGACGTCCAGAACAGCAGCGATCGCAGCCCCGCTGGACAAGGGCCGAGCGTACTGTGAAGCGGTGGCGGAGCGAGCGTAGGAAGCGGGCGTGGCGGAGCGTAGAACCAACCAGGCGACGGCCAAGATAATAACAGAGGCACCTACGATGGCCCACAACTTGCCTTCGAAAGGAAGTAGAACAACCAGTGAGAAGGGCACACGATCAGCTTTACTTACGTACATGTAGAGGTCGTTTTGCTCAACGCTCACAGATTGATCAATTCCGGATTTGTTAAAAACAATTGTGCTTTGTATTTTAGCAATATATGACACTACTGGATCGAACAGCCCGTGGGTAGCTATATACCCTACAGTTCGTTTTTTAACAATTTCAAAAAATTTCTCATCGGGACCGTCGAAATGCATTGCTCCGTCTCTGTCTTGCCAACTTATTGAAAGATGATATTTTTTGTCAAAATAAACATTGTAAGTCGGGGCCATAACCTGGTGTAATATTTCAACGTCACTACTGTTAAAATTACCACAAAAAGTCCAAGTAGAGAAACAATCAAGTGTTATTCGCAATGAATTAGTAGAAACAAACGATCTTCGAGGCTCTGAATGAATTGTGTAGATTAACGATTCCCGATCTTTCTCGTGTCGTGGATCTAAGAGAATCAGTTGTCCTGTGCCGATTTCCAGTGCGAATGACCTGAAATGTGTGAATATTTCGTTTGTTGATGCTCGATGTCCGCCCATGAGAATGACCACGAAAACGCCCCTCGCATTGGTAGCCGTCTGGGCAGAGACGTGTCGCCAGATGCTTCTGCTCTGGGAGAGTGAGTTGAGGGTGGGTATGGTGACGAGGTGAAAGGGGCCACGTGAGAAAACCTGCACGTAAAAGATGTCGGCGCCAACCAAGAAGACGACGGGAACGCCTGCGCGATGGAACTCGCGTGGGAGGCCGTTGGTTAAGGGCCCTAACTCCTGGGGGAAGAGCAGCGTGGCCTGGTGGTGCGGGCGGATGAGCGGGCAGCGCAACACGACGGCCAGTTGGGCGGCGGCGGCGAGGCCATGGGTTTTTGGGGGCTCCTGCAGGGCGACACGCCCACGGCTTAACGGCCAGGAGGTCTGTCTTCGGAGCGACCGCTCAAAAGGCGACCCCGGGTGCGCCCAGGCTGAAGGGACGCTCAAGAACAGCAGCATGCACCTGGATGGCAGGACGTGAGAATACAAGATGGTTATACTTCAATGAAAAGATTTAGTCCATTGACTTCGAAAGCTGTGATGCTGTCATCGAAATGGACGTTTGAACGTCACTATAATGAATTCATAATTGTGACGTTTAAGTTTCCAATTCTATGACAGCCCACAGTTAGCGAATTGTGAATGGATTTATTGTATTAATCAAACTATTGTGACGTCACAATCCTGACGTACAAGCCCGCGATGGGATGTCAGTGTCTAAATTGAGGATTTTTCAAAGAAGTTAATATTTTAAGAAAAAATAGGTGATCAGTATTTTCAAAAGTTTGGAAATTGGAAAATGTCTCTTACATTTGGAACTAGTGGCATGCACAGTAATAATACCTCCAAGAAAACACACACGAATCGGTTTGCCAGGATGTAGCACGAATACTGCTCAAAACAACAAAATATAACGTAATGTATTGTAATAAGAAATAACGTAGTGTAGTATGTACAGATACACAGTACTACACTTCATTTCGTCTCATGAATGTCAGGAAAGATGTCAATTCAAAATGCTACATGCGAACAGCAAATATTTAATGGCCCGTGGCCAAAGTAGGACTGACGATCCGTCCTCAAGACGTTGGAGGCATTCGCCATCGGCCTTAGCTCGGCTCGGACACTGACTCCGTTGCATGTACGCGCTGGAGCCGATTTATGACGCCGATCACACGGGAGACCGAATAAATGAAAAAAAATCAAAATCTACTCAAAAGAAAAAAATAATTGAGGTATTTCCTGTGGCATTGACACGATTTGCACACCCAAAGAAAACGCCACTACTTACAATGTAAGAGTTCTTTACCCTACTAAGGGATGTGAACAGGCTAGTAATAATATTAATAGTAATAATAATAATAATAATACATATAATTAATACAGTAAAATGGTGATCTGAGATATAGATAACCACTAGATGAATTCGTATGATCAGGGTGTTTATCGGTGTAAACAAATTTGCTATTTCCGTAATTGTAATCAGTTTTGTATATTCGTAATTTTAAAAAAGTTATTTATAAAAAAATAATTAAAACAATAACACAACGTCCAGCGCAAAATATGAGTTGGGGAACCTGCGGTATATCTATATTATAACGCCATGTCTCCGAGCGCAGGGCCAAATATAAACAAATTGAACAATGAAAGTTGTGAATGTAAAAACGTTTACTGAGTTACAGACTAACAACAAAGTGTAATAAGGTATTCACAAAAAGATAACTGTTATAAGAACTCAACGTTCTTCGCAAAATTTGAGTTGGCGAACCTGTAACTGCTGAAAGCGAATTTTGAAACCGCGTACGCGTGCACCAATACATTTGGTTTTCGCGTGCGGTTCGGTGCGGTTGAACAGCGAATTTAGTTACAGAGAAGTGGCAGCGAATTTGGCTAACAGCGAAGGTTAGTATATTGTATCCGATTACATCGCATGCAGAGATTAGTTCTGTGCAATTTTTATATAGTGTCTTATATTTGATATTTTGAATTGGTAGGTACAAGATTTTTTTACGAGCACATGGCTTAATTCTGCATCCATCTTGGTGTAGCAGAATAGCATAGTTTCATGTGCGGTTTACCAGTGGTTAAAGGTTAGTAATATCCAATTACATTGCAAGTCAATTGCATTCTGCCAACATACTCCAAAATGTGCACATTGTTTGTATGGCTCATTTTTATCTTTTTTTACACTAAAGAGTGCCACAGTCGTTTGTATTTGGCTCATAAGAATTACGAAATTCCTGTTATTTGCATGTATTAAGATTTTAATAATTAAATTTGAGCTCCAGTAACATTAAATTGTCAATGTTCATTAATGTCTTTTTATTTATTTTTTGGACTAAAACTTCTTTTTAAAAGTTTCCTTTTCTCTTTAAATTCTTTCTAATAGACTTGTATTTGTTATTCTTCAGACCTAAATTAAACTGTTTTCACTCTATTTTGCGGTTATTTATACTATAAGCATGCATTTTTTCAACAATTTTATTTCCCATATTTTGTTTTGATAGGTTCAACCTTCATTCTGCCTACATCTTGGTGCAGCTAAATAGCGCAGAGGGACTTGAAATAAAGGTTAGTTTAGAGATATATGTTCTGATAATCAAATATATTCAAGAAAAAATTCTGCAAATTAAATAGCACTATGTATTATGATTTTAAGAATTACATTTTAGTTCCATTAACATTAAATCCTCAATGTTCATAGATTTTTTTTATTTAGGACAAATATGCCACGCAAAAGACCTCTTACACTGCAAAGAGATGACAGAAGAAAATGGGAAATGCGGGCTCTGTCAAATGAACATGCAAGTTCAAGCAGATAAGCAGATGAAACGCATGGCATCCGTCGCAATAGAAGTGCAAGCAGAGACCTTCCTCTTAGTTATGATGCTGCCACAATATATAAATCTGACAGTGAAGTTCCATTGTTCAGTGTTGGTGGAATGGACTATAGATGTAGTCATTGTTCTGCAAAACTTTTCCGAGGTGAGCAGAATACCTCTATATGTTGCCATAAGGGGAAAATAAAATAACCCCTAATTGCCGTGCCTCAGTTTCTTAGAGAGCTCATCGAAGCAAATGATTCGACAACAAGAAATTATCTTGAAAACATACGGCAGTATAATAATGCTCTGGCTTTTGCATCTGTTCAATTAAATGCTGTTCATTTACGAGGGTCAGGGCCTTATTGTCTAAAAATTCATGGACAGATATATCATGCTGTTGGGCCTTTGATTCTAGAAAATAACATTCAGTCATCTTATGCAGGTTTATTCATTTTAGATGCAAGTGAAGCTCTAAACATGAAAATCGTTTTTTTGATAGATATATTACGCAGAATTTACAGGATATTATTCTTCATATAAATCCTCATGCTCAGCTTTTTCAACACATGAAGGACATTACGGGTCATGTTCAAAATATGGAGCTAAAATTCTCCTTGGAACATTCATTTGATAAGCGTCGATACAATATTCCAGTATCGGAGGAAATAGCTGCAGCCTTTATGTTTGATGAGGGGGAGGAACCAGGAAAATTTGACTTCGTAGTAAGATCAATTAGCTCAGGGAGAATTTCCATTATATCGAACATGAATCCTCATGTTGACCCTATGAGCTATCCACTCCTGTTTCCCTATGGTGATTCAGGATGTCAGCCAGGCATGCAGCATGTTGATATATATAGAATTGCAGTTAGGAATTCTACAACACAACTGCAGTACTATTGCTATCGTTTGGCAGTTCGTGACAATTTCAGTTTACTACATTCCTCCGGTAAACTATTTCAGCAATATATTGTAGATGCTTATGAGAAAGTGGAAAGCTCAAGATTAGCTTATGTAAAATCACACCAACAAGAATTAAGAACAGAAAGATATTGAAACATACCCCTAACTGCTACAGTTTTTGGGCGCTTCGTTGTAACCAGTTTCCAAATTTCTAATAACATGGGCGCCAGGAATAAGGTTACGATAATATTTTAGCTATTATTATTACTGATAAAAAACTGAATATTATCCCGCTAGCTGGGTCGATGGGTCACGTCAGAAATAATCGCTATTATCTATTAATAGCCGATTACCCGATCTGCCATCTATACAGAATGGCGAGGAATCTGAAAACAGAGATTTGATCTAGCTACTTATTAGCTTGAATTGGCCAATGAAAACCATTTTTATCTTTCTTTCAAGAGAAACTTAATGTTTATTTCTATCAATGTAGCAAATTAAAATGTGAAAAATTTATATTGATAACTTTCTTAGTCATATCCTGGTTCGAAACTTATACGGCGATTCTGGTCTTCGCGTGCTCTTGATTGGTGGTTCCTCAAAGAAACGCCTTCCCTTGCTTTTTGAAGCTCCGAAATCCCGAAGTTCAATTACCACGAATTCGCTTCTCTTCTTTAAAAACGAACACTGCCGATTCACCGCTTCGCACCGCTCAAATATTTCTTCCAGCTCCACTTCATTATGTATGATGCCCGTTCTCACCGTATAAATATCCAGTGCTTTTATGATTACACCGCAAAACAAATCTCTCGGTTCTATCTTCCGTTTATAGCAAGAAAATAGGCAAAGTCCGGTATGGTTTGTAAACCGCATACATTTATAAGTTCAAGAATGATAAGAATTCACTCGCGAAAAAAGCTCCAAGTCTTATTTTTATGCACAGCAAAATATTCGGAACTCGACACGTTCCCCAAATCTTAGAAGTATCACAAGTTCACTTCTGGTTCTGCCACGAAAAAGTCCGAATATGTCCCTCAAATCCGATTCTTGCTTCACCACACGAAAATATTTTAAAGTCCCAACACGTATTGTAGACCCCCGACATTTTTATAAGTCCTGACATGCACAAATTAATCTATTCACGAGCGAACTGCTCACCGTCACGACATGCAAACGAATCAATTTTATCCCCCCTTTTCAAACCCACAATGCCTCGCCTTTCTTTTATTTTGACAAAATGCCCAAACTTCCGTTTTAATAATCAGTCGACGCTTCTTCAACCAATCCACAAATCTCTTATATTTCCTCCTACTCACGCTCCCACCTCCACGGTCAGATGAATGTTTGTTTATCCTGACAACAACCACGACGTCGTTACAACGGCGCCATTTTGCCTATTCTTTGCCCTAACCATTTCGCCCATTTACGACAAATATTCTGTAAATAAACGTGTCCCCATATTGGTATGTCACAATATAAAGGGTTGAGAGACTTTTTTAATAATGAAGAACGACCAAAAAATATTAATGCTGGCCTAACAGTTATTTTGCCTTCAACATTCATTGGGAGTCCTCGCAATATGGTTCAAAATTACGCAGATGCAATGACCATAGTCGCAAGATACGGTAAGCCAGACTTATTTATTACCTTCACTGCTAACCCGAAGTGGAAAGAGATAACGTGCAATATGCAACCATATGAAAAAGTGGAAAATCGTCCTGATTTGGTAACTACAGTTTTTCATTCCTGCTCTAAACTTGAGTGAGGGAGAAAACGAACAATCTAACAATGAAGTTCGTACATACTTGAATGTGAGATATGTAAGTGCACCTGAAGCAATGTAGAGAATTCATGAAAGACCCCTACAAGACCGATCACACAAGATTGAGAGATTACCTGTGCATCTACTAGAAGAGCAACAAGTGTATTTTCAACCTGGAGAGGAGAAAAGTGCTCTGCAGAGAGCAGCTACTACAGATACAAAATTAACAGGCTACTTCAAAATGTGTGCATCTGATGAACAAGCTAAGGAGTTTCTTTATGTTCAAATACCTGAGCATTATTCTTGGAGTAAAAATGAATGGAAGAAGAGACAAAGATCATCAAAAACAATTGGACGAATGTATACAGTAAATCCAGCTGACCGAGAACACTATTGTCTTAGAGTTCTATTGTTGCATGTAAAAGAATGCAGAAGTTATGAAGATTTACGAACTGTTAAGTGATTTCTTTCCATCATTTTCAGCAGCTGCTGTAAAACTAAACTTGATTGATACCAAGGAAGAATGGTCACGGTGTCTTGAAGAGGCATCAATATTTCAAATGCCCATGCAACTGAGAGAAATGTTCGTATTCATTTGCATTTTTTGCCTTCCAAAAAATACGCAAGAGTTATGGCTATCCTACAGAAACTTTTTAAGTGAAGATTTTCAAAGAAATAATGAGATAGATGCATCCTATAATTTAGCATTGCAAGAAATCAACAAAATTCTTAAGGCAAATGGAACAAATTGTGGCAAGGTTGGCTTGCCAATTCCACGTGATATTCCTGTAGACAAAATAACATTTGACCATCAACAAGAGAAACTAAAAGGAATTTCTGCATATGCTCTGTGGAAGTGTAAACAACGTTACATCTACAGGGTACCATTGTAGATGAGGTTCTTTGTTCTGTAAGAAATGAAAGCTGCAATGTTTTTTTATCGATGGACCAGGCGGTACAGAAAAATCCTTTCTTTATAAAACTGTATGCCATATTTTGAGAGGAGAAAACCGAACTGTACTTCCAGTTGCCTGGACAGGAATCGCTGTTCAGATCCTGGAGGGTGGTATGACTGCGCATTCTCTTTTTAAATTACCAGTTCCTATTTGAATATCTGGCCAAAACAGAGATTCTGTGGAAGAAAGGTTTCCAAAATCTCTAATTGTCTGTAATAAATTATTAGAGAATATCATGAAATGTGATTCATTGTTTGGTGGTAAAGTTATTCTGTTTCGAGGAGATTTTAGACAGACCCTTCCAGTTATTAGACGTGGTACCCGTTTATCCATTGTTGGAAACTGTGTAAAAATTGTTTATTTTGGAAGTTCATTAAAAAAAGAAAACTTACAGAAAATATTAGAGCAGATGCTGATCAAGAATTTAGTGAGAGGTTATTAAAATTAGGAACTGGAACATTGTCATCTCCCCACTTACAAGATGAATTGGTGGAAATCCCTTCACAGTGTATATGCAATTACGATGACTTAATAAGCAATGTATTTCTTACCCACAAAATTAATGAAACAAATATTGACGCTCTAACAAATGTTGCAATACTGTGCACAAAAAATGACTATTGTTCAGAAATTAATAAAGACATTGTTGAAAATTTGGTGGAAGGTCCTTCTAAAACATATTATAGTATTGACTGTCTTGAAAGTGAAGATCACTCCTCTGCCCAGTTATATGCTCTAGAATTCTTGAATAGTTTAACTCCATCAGGTCTCCCACCTCATATTCTTACACTGAAAATTAACACAATTGTGATGTTAATAAGAAATGTAAATGTTAGAGAAGGTTTGGTAAATGGAACGCGCTTGATTGTGAAGGCATTGCATGACCTCTGTATTTCTGCAGTAGTTATTGATTCAGGGAAGACTGTTTTAATACCCAGAATTCAGCTATGTCCTTCTGATTTAAGCCTTCCATTTATGTTGTGTAGAAAATAATTCCCGCTAACACTTGCCTTCGCTATGACCATTAACAAGTCACAAGGACAGACTTTTGAGCGAGTTGGTATTTATTTACCTACGCCTGTTTTCTCACACGGCCAGATATATGTAGCACTATCACGAGCAAGGTCGTTTAGAAATGTGTTCATTTCTATTCTTGAAGGTTCTTGAAGGACCAATTCAAAGAAAATGGCAAGTTATTCACTCAAAATATTATATTCAAGGAAGTAACCTGAAATTTTATTTGTTTGTTAAATTTAATGGTGTTAATTTTATAGTGTGTACATCTTATAGTGTATAAATTTTATTTTTATTTGTGTATTAAATTTTATTTATTTTCTTCCAAATTGGTATTTATTTACCGCGGTGAATGCATGGAACGTACCGATAGATAAAGAAATTCATCAATGAGTGAATGTGCCTATTTAGGCTTTATATTATGGCGACGACCAAGTTACCTTCCATAATAGTGAAAACAAGTTATAGCACGCGGTGCACATTTTAAATAATATAGCAAAAATATTCAATTTTAAAACTGCTACCAACGAAACAGAACAACAAAATTTGATTAGTTTAAGAGTAGTTGAAGAAAACTTACCTAAAAATTAAGTCCATGTTTATATATCGGGTCATTGTTTAAACCTTTGCTGCAGGACAAACGACACCTGCTAGACGCTGAAACTTCTTTGGTCATCGCATCAAAGGAATAAAGGTGAAATTATTGATGTCGCCATTGTTTCAAACTGTGTTGAGATACAAGTTTACAGAGTCATTTTAAAGGCCTCTAAGAATTCTGAAGCTTTTCTTTTACTTTGTCCAGGTGAAGCAATTGCGTCGCGCAAGAAATGTAACATGCGAAGGACTTGATATGTTCCGAAAAAAATACTAAAATGCTAATGTTATATTAAATGTCTGAAGAATTGTCATCATTAAAATGACAAAATACTGAAACATACCCCTAACTGCTACAATTATTGGGCGATTCGTCGTAACCCGTTTCCAAATTTCTAATAACATGGGCGCCAGGAAAAAGGTTACGATATTATTTTAACTATTATTACTCTGATAAAAAACTGAATATTATCCCGCTAGCTGGGTCGATGGGTCACGTCAGTAATAATCGCTATTATCTATTAATAGCCGATTACCCGATCTGCCATCCATACAAAATGGCGAGGTATCTGAAAACAGATTTGATCTAGCTACTTATTAGCTTGAATTGGCCAATGAAAATCATTTTATCTTTCTTTCAAGAGAACCTTAATGTTTATTTCTATCAATTTAGCAAATTAAAATGTAAAAAATTTACATTGATAACTTTCTTAGTCATATCCTGGTTCGAACCTTATACGGCAATTCTGGTCTTCGCGTGCTCTTAATTGGTGGTTCCTCGAAGAAACGCCTTCCCCTCCTTTTTTGAAGCTCCGAAGTCCCGATGTCCAATTACCACGAATTCGCTTCTCTTCTTTAAAAACAAACATCTCCGATTCACCGATTCGCCCCACTCAAATATTTGTTCCAGCTCCACTATATTATATCCGATGCCCGTTCTCACCGTATAAATATCCAGTGCTTTTATGATTACACCGCTAAACAAATCTTTTAGTTCTATCTTCCGTTTATAGCAAAAAAATAGGCAAAGTCCCGTATCGTTTGTGAACCGCATACATTTATCAGTTCAAGAATAATTAAGAGTTCACTCGCGAAAAACTCCAAGTCTTATTTTGATGTACAGCAAAAATATTCGGAACTCGACACGTTCCCCAAATCTTAGAAGTATCACAAATTCACTTCTGGTTCTGCCACGAAAATATACAAAGTCCGAAAATGTCCCTGAAGTCCGATGCTTGCTCTACCCACGAAAATATTTCAAAGTCCCATCATGCACAAATTAATCTATTCACGAGCGAACTGCTCACCGTCACGACATGCGACCGAATGAATTTTATCCTCCCTTTTAAAACCCACAATGCCTCCCCTTTCTTTTTTTTTTGACAAAATGCCTAATCTTCCGTTTTAATAATCAGTCGCCTCCACGGTCAGATGAATGTTTTTTTATCCTGACAATAACTATGAGGTCGTTACTAAGGCGCCATATTGCCTATTATTTGCCCCAACCATTTCGCATATTTACGACAAATATTCTGTAATAAAAATGTTCCCCTATTGGTATGTCACAATACATTCGACCTATATCTCGTTACAAAAGGACCAAAGATGCACAAAACTAGAGTGGACAACACGAATTTTTCGTCCGTCAAATTGATTGAAATGTCTCAAATACAAATGGAATATCAGTAGGATGTATGTAGTTATTGAATATTAATAAATTTTGTTGGCTATTCATTACTATCGAATACGCTCTATCGTTAAGAAGAAGCATAATATAAATCTTGAAAACTGCTGTGTAGAGACTGTGTTTTACGTTCTACTCGCTTCCTGCAACTCCAAATTAACTTTTACATCAGATGAATTCGTTACATTTTACTCAAGTAAATTTGATATTTTATTGCATACTTTCATCATAGAATTACGTGCACAAAAAGTGTCATTGACACTTGTTACTTTCTCGCTACTGTATGCGCAGTGTAGAGAAATTTATGTAATGCTGCGGGAAAAAACGGCACATTTTTAAACACAAATCTCAAACACAATTGCCGGGAATTGGTAACGTAAAATGATAAATATAGTTGCTAAAAAGAGACAACAAATCTCGTCCACTAATACGTGGTATAGCCAGAATCCGTATTTAGTGGATCCTTGGTACCGAAAAATCGATTGACGGCAAAGTTTACATCTACCTATATGTGAACAACAAAAGCGATTAAATCGTCATGTCGATTTTTCCGAAAAGTAATATTCCTCAATTAATCTGGCTGATGTCTCGGCCCCTTGGATTAGAAACCGGTATTTTAATTGTAGAGGGTACTTTACATAAAGCCCCTGCGACATTTAAAAAAAATTGCACCAAATGTTTTTACTATTATTTTCCCGCTAGCATAAGAGACACTTCATGAAGGTGATGAGAATGATGAAGGTTTGGTTTTCGTTGAAGTCCGTGATTTTTCATATATTACAAAAGTTCTATTTTTTTTTTTTTTGCGTCTTCATTCAAATAAAATATTGAAGATAGAGATATTTCCCTTCATGAAATCTGTTCTTTAAATATAGATTTTTGAAGTAAGGTCATCTTTTTAATTGTTCACGTGTTTTTTTGCACTCCTAGATCAGCTATAATAAATGCCTATTGTAGTAGAATTAAATGCCATTTTCCTGCATTTTTGAGGAAAAAATAAATGCCGCAACCTCCGAACACACTGACAATGTTCAAAACTTCCTCCTTTGGTCGCTCTCAATATTGGCAAGGTTTGATCAATGGCCGCATCCTGGAGTGAATATAGACACACCGGTTTTAGTGAACCTTTTGAGACTGAATTTTTTTTTTTTTTGTTCACTACATCCGCTGATGTAAAAATTGCACAAAGAGCAATTTATACTCAATGATTGATTTTATGAATGTAGAGATGCAGCAAAATACATTAACGTTTTTAATAGTAATTTCTCAAAACCATTCTCGAGTTTGTGATTTCTCCATACTTGAATCTGCATTCTCTACTGCCTTTAAGTATCGTAAAGCAGTCTAGACACCCTTTAATGCCTCCGGCATTGTTGGAACACACCTCTCTCAAGGCACTTTTACTCTACTAAAAGCATACGAGATATTTTCGGTAGCGGCATGGCGCCAGCGGCTAATGAAACTGATCGCTATATAAACTGAGCGCTTTTTAGGTGATGCAAAAACGCTTATAGGAGGATCTCTCGTGTAGTAATAGCAGAAATGTCACAGCGCTGCGGTTGCAAGAAAAGAAAACTATTGTAACCCAACAATACGGAATGAGGGGAGGAGATCCTACTGTAGAATGCCATGTATTATTAACTGTTGCAATGAAATAAACTATGGCAGCTGGCGCCTTCTCTCGCGGTGTCAGTTTGTGACACAAACTGCATTTCTATCACATGTTGTGGATTGGAGTTATTTATTTATTTATTTATTTTACGTCAAAAAACAGTTAAAACTGCGTATGACGTGCTATGGGGAAAAGTGAATTGTGTGCACATTTTCAAAATTCTGTGATCCCTACACTAGGTCATATACTACTTAAATTTTGAATTTTGAAAGGGAGAAAAAAAAAACTTCCATGTAGTAAAATCTATTTTCAAGGATAAATAAGCAATAAATATTGAATTTTGAAAGGGAGAAAAAAACAACAACAAAAAAATCCCATGTAATAAAATCTATTTTCAAGGATACATAAGCAATAAATTTTGAATTTTGAAAGGGAGGAAAAAAAAAACTCCCATGTAATAAAATCTATCTTCAAGGATAAATAAGCAATAAATTATGGCTCTTATTACTTCCTGCCGCGACAACATGGAAACGATAATTTGAATAATTGTATTTCCCACTGAATTCTTGAAGACGTGCACAGAAAATGAAGTTACATTTATGTCCAGAAGCAAAACAAGGGGCCATCTCAGCATTTGCTCAATGGATCAGGGAAACTGGACGAAAAACCTGATCGAGATGGGGGTCATTGACCCGGAATGCATTTCCAGGATGTAGTATTTCCTACGTTCACTATTGCCAAGTTCTTTCCTATAGCAGTGTTCACTATTACCAAAATTTCTTACGCTTAGATTTCAGACATCAAAAGGGGGCCTTTGGTTCTATAACTGGAGTTACTTTAGAGAGTGTGCTGCCGTAGGGGCAACACTATCGTTAATCTGCGCATGCGCAGATGCACAAAAAATGCGATACTTGAACAGCGCAGACGATTTCTAGTACTTTAACGTTCGAGGGTGCACAAACTCCCTTATATCGGAGTACACTATGAACGGAGTCGACTGTATTATCTCATGCGTGAGCAATTGCGTCACATTTCGGCACCTTTAAACTTGCGCCAGTCCACAGTATGCTAGTGCACGTGGTTGAAATGCAGTGTGTCACAAAATGGCAACGCCCAGAAGGTGTCAGCTGCCTTAGTTCATTTCATTGTAATAGCTAATTATACATGGCATTCTACACTAGGATTTCTTCTCCTCATTCCGTATGGCTGGGTTACAAACTTTTCCTTTTCTTGCCGTTTCCGTAGCGCTGTGATATTTGGGCTCATGCTACACGAGAGGAGGACACGCTGAGAAATCGTCCTCTAAGAGATTTCGTGTTCTCGCATTACTTAAAATGCTCGATCTTCATTAAATATTCTCACCACTTTCTCACCATCCCATCATTTATCGCCGCTTCACCGCAAACGTCTTTAACTTGACGATAAATGTCGGCCTGTTTAACATTCCTTGCTTTCAAAAATTTAATCACGGCACGTATCTCAGAGTCGGCGGGAGTCGTATCTCACAGTTGGCGGTCACTAATTGTCTTAAACATTTAAAAAGTGCACAGCAAAAAGGAAGCAAAAACAATTAAAATAGCGACAATTAAAGCCAATGAACAAGAATGAGTAGTGCGCATGCGCGAGACAACCCACCACAGTGATGCGACGGCGCTAGAATGGAATGGTACTTCCTTTCAAAGTACGCTTCGTAGACTATATCAGTGTTCTTAATTTTTGAAATTACATTTCCGACATTCGATACAGCAGCAACCTCGAGTTTGTTGTTGAATTAGTCTAATTGACATGACGTCGGAATAAACGAAGCTTATACTTTGATGAAAACATTAAGTCCCTTGTCACTTCCACAGCTGTGACGCGGTCTTCCAATTGAAAGTTTAAACGTCACTATAATGACGTCACAATCGTTAAGTTGATATTTCCGATTGGATGACAGCGTCACAGTTGAAGTGTACATAGTCAATGTTTCATCGATGTATACCCTTCGTTTATGTGAACAGTTAGAACTGAGAAGTGAACAGAATATAAGACTAAAAATAGTAACTAACAAGCTATCTTATTTTCAATATCTTACAATCAGTAGCGTCTTCTCACACTGACCTAGGGAATTGTCGGTGAAGAAAAGTGTTAATTTCCACTGACACCTTTTCGCAGCCATTGTTGAGTAGAATTGAATTATACAAACAAAATCCTAGCTTATTTTAAATTATAATATTGGAAGAATGAGGCAAAGATAGTCGCAAAAATAACAACAATGAAGACGTTGAATTTTAATATCATTTTAAATATTTATTTAGTTAAAATAGTTAATTATTTATTTAGTTAAAAAGTATGCGATGTGCTATATGGAGGCAGATGTACAGTCTGTTACTAAAATTGGAAAAATATATTTTAATGTATTTAAAAACATTTGCGCGATGTTTTTTCGTAATCTCCATTTGTCATTTAAAAAATTAAATTCTAAAATATTATTCGGCTAGTACATGTTCGTTCATCATGAATTACTCGTTTCTGTAATTCATACGAAAGGGAAGATAAGCATTTTTAAAAGAAAACTATTGAACAATTTTTTCATTATCCATATAAAAAATAAGAATTTCGTCAGTATCGCTAACGGCTGCAGCACCCAAAGGAAAATATCACAGTCACGGATAATCGCTCACTAGCAGGCAGGGCTATTGAATAGAGATCCAACGCCTTGGCTCGCTTCGTCCATGAGTGGCGTCGCGCGCAAGCACTGCCGCCATCCGATCTGTCCTCAAGACGTTGGAGGCATTCGCCAACACACGATTCGTACACCCAAAGAAAACCCCGCTGCTTACAACATTAGAAGCGACGACCCTTCTAAGAGATGTCGTGTAGGGAAAACTGAAGGAGCGGCGAATTGTATTGTGACGGTTCGATCATTTTTTATAATTTATTAGAAAATAACATGGGATTTTCATAAAAACAGTGAAAATAAACAGATGAATTAAGTTCCATCATAGCATATTTCGGCAAATAATTAATAATATTCGGAAGCGGAAGATTCAAAACGGACTTTCAAATGTTGGTGGACAATTTAAGGCGTATTTTCGTGACGCCTGGCGTGTCACAAAATAGAAATTATAAATCTTAATAAATTTAAATACTTGTAGAAATATGGACGAAGAAGGACAGACGATCAACTGTTTAAAATGGCGTATAGAGAATCAGTGAAAAACGTGTTGAATTTAAAAAAATGTTAAAGGAACAAACAGTGAAATTAACAGTGTAAGAACAGTGAAATTAATTGTGAAACAGGTAGATGACAACAAAAACCACTATGCATTGTAGAAAGACAATTACAAGGAATTAGTAAATTTTAATTAGCAAAAATAATAAAAAAAGCTGTCGTTTGTTTTAGTGAAACGGGAGATGAAAATTGGTCAGAATGTTAGTGATTGTCGTGGGTAGCGGGTAGATTCTCATGAGAGTCGAATTGTTCTCTTTTTTGTAAAAATGCAGTGTAGTATAACTTTGTTTTTTGGAATATGTTGACTACGCAAATTTAATTAATTAATGGTAAATGAACAAAAACTTTGGTGAAAGGAGAAAATGGAATTGTGTAGAGCAAGATCGCTGAGTGCATCGAAAGGAAGTACTTATAAATATGATTATTGATTCTACATTGGAGCTAATATGGGAAGGCCAAGATTTGTGTTTTAGTTTAATTCTTTTAAGACGTGGACACGCAAAATATTTTGTTGAGTAAAGGAAATATTAACAAATAGAATATTATGGAAATTATTCACGCAAACATTTTCTTTAAAAAAAAATTTAACAGATACGCAAAACGGTTTTTAAATAGTAAGTTAGTGGAAATAAAATGTTACGATTTTCTTTAATAATGAGTATGTCAGAATAATTTTTGTTTATTGAATTTCGTTATCGTTAAGTAAATAATTAATTAATGAAGTTAGGATGAAAATGGAGATAAACGTTTGATGCGTGAATGTAGATATAATTGCAATAGTACGTAAGGAATATTGTTACATTGTTATCTTGTGTTGCATTGTGTTCTGTTTTATTAGCAAGATCACTGAGGAAAACGGCAATGAATGACAGAACGCTGATATTTACATGAAAACTGGGTTATTGATGATTACCTCTCCTTTTTCATAAAATAATAATAATAATTGTTTTGATTTCCTGTACAGGATCAGTCCGCGCCCTCACGACGTAATTATAAAATTATCTATAATGGTACTACGTAACGAACATATCAGGGCTAGCATTTAAAATAACACTTATTTAATGGATAGAGTAAAAGAAGAATAGGTTAGAGTGAGCAGGAGGAAATACGGAACCACCACAGTATTGTAATCTGTGTACCTAAAAAGTGGGGAAAGAGAATTAAATAATGTACATGAGTAAACAAAAGAATACTTACATTATAATTTTAAATTGTTAGACTCCAGGCCGTGTATTAGGCCGCACTAAATTCGCAATATGGCAGCTTGAAAGATTTCCTGTCGGAATAGCCAACTTATGAAACTATAACTCTGATCAAGTCTCTCGCTTTTGTTTTGTTTGTTGTCTCATTCACAATCCTCGCGCGGTCTCGAGTCTTGTCCACTGTTCAATAATACATGTTTCGTTTTTCGGTAGAATTAGAAAAAGATGTTCTTCTATAAACGAATATTAACTCTGTGAATAATTATTAAGTTAATTAAGAATATTCATTGTCAACTATTGCGAGCTTAAGAAGTGTTAAAAAGTGTCAAGTGCAAATGAAAATTACAACCTCAAAAATTATCTGCGCTCATACTTCTATGTTATTAATGCTTTTGAGATGTGTGTCAACAGTTCCTTCGCGTTTTGAACTGGTAGTAATGAGTTTTATTGAAGCAAATAAATACCACAATTACTGAAGTTAATTAACGTGATATACATGGTAGTTTTTAAGTGATCTAATGAATTGTTCCTAACAGTCCAGTTATGTCAATATCAATGCAAATGCATTCATTTAATTTATCAGTTCAATTATTCATTAACTTTAAAAGTTAAAAAAGTAATGAAAACCATCATTAGTATAAGTAAGTCTTCAATAACTTGTCCATTGTTACCAGAGACAGTCTTTGAATACGTGTTATCTTCAAAGGTTCAATATTAAGTATAGACCCAGATGTTGCTGGGCTATCCATTATTTTCCAGTTATAATTAAAATGAATTCAGAAAAATAATAATAAATATAATATAATTAATTTAAAACAAGAAATACTAAAGGGACACTTAACAAAACAAAAATGAACTACTATAACTATTTCAATTAACTTTATTATTATTACTAAAGAAAACAATTGTAAAATAATAAATAAAACTCAAAAAACGCCTAGTATTACTAAATAAATAAATTGAATGATAAAACGCAAAGAACGAAGAGCACCAAAACCGCAAAATGCAAATCTTTAGCAACACTCGTAAACTAACACTTCACTTGGATGGCTTTGAATGTTGGCGGAATCTACGGAAGTAGTCATTGTTTCATTGCAAACTTAAATTTTAAAAAATGTCCCTACCGCTTGAAGGTAATATATACAGGGTATTTGTGTGACGGTTGGCAACAACTTTTGCCAACATAAAACGAAACGAAACTACCCTAAATCGAGTATAAATGTATGTTCTCATCCGACAGTGACATTTTTCAAAAGTTGTTCCGTTAGTTCGACTTTTTAGCTGGCCAGCAGTCTAACGTGGATCTTGTGGTAATAGGCACATATGCACCAGAAGAAGGTAAGAATAACGAAACCGCAGTGTTCCATGATGATGGCAGAAAATATTAGATCAATTCAATGAGAAATATGAAGTAATTCTTCTTGCGGATCTTTCTTGAAAGCCAGAGTTGGGAATAAGAAAATCCAAATTTAAAGGGTAGTGCATACCAAAATGGTGACGTTTTAAGACACTTTGCAACATTTAATGAACTCCAGATAATTTGGTTTTTTGGTGAGTTAGTAATGCCGGGCGCGTCAATAGCTTATGTAATTTGTCCTGTAAGTGTAGTGCATGAATCCCTCGGGAGAGGGCGGCTATATGGCCCCCCGCTATATGGCAAGAGTTGGTGCTGCCCTACCCTCGTCTAGCAGGGTTTCCCCCTAACTCCAACCAAGGCTCTGCCCCGGCCGGAAGACGCTGTAAGCTCCCGACCGGTTTCCCGGAATATGTGGTAGTGTAGTGCATGTTAGTGTAAGTGTGTGTGTAAAGGGGAGGAAAGAACAAGGAAGAGGAAGGACAGATCGCGCGCGGTCCGTGGCCCGTTTGGTAGGATACTGCTCCGGCATTCGCCTTGTGTTGATCGGAGAAACCACGGAAAACTACCGATCAGAGCAGCCGGCCGCTAGAATTCTCCTCCAGACAGCGACTGAATTCGACCTAGCTGAAAAGCTAGAGTCGAAAATCCTGCCGCTGTCGGGACTCGAACCTAGGATCTCCCGGTCAGAGGCCCTGCAGTGACATCAGTTGATGCACTGAGCTACCGCTCCCGGTCTTTCTCTTCGTCACACAGTATCATTTACTAGGACACGCCAAGTGAAACGCACATTATAACCTTGCCCGCCCAGGAATCGAAACCAGGGTAGTATCATGGAAAGCAAGCACACTGACCAATGAGTTAAACCGCGAAGATCCAAATCACCTAAATGGTGATATTATGTTCCTATAAATTGTAACCACAGTGTGGTTAGATATAAACGGTAAGTTAACGAAGGAGATTCCCAAAAATAAAGGCGTGAGACAATTTTAGCTTCTCATCAACCACTTTTATTATTTATATGGAAGATATGTTCAGAGCATGGAACGTACAAGTAGATAAACAAATTCATCTAGAAAATAATGTGTATTTTAACTCTTTATGTTATGGTGACGACCAAGTTACCTTGAAAAAAAAAATAGTAAAGACAAGCTAACACACGCGGTGCGTATTTTAAGTAATATTGCAAAATATTCAGTTTCAAAATACCAACCCACGAAACCAAAACAACGGGTTAAGGGCAAATTTCCAGTTAGAACGAAAATTGTAAATGTCAACAAAATTTGTTGTAAGTTTAAGAGTAGTTACAGAAAACGTACGTATACCGGGTATACCGGTAATGATAAAAGTTTGTTGCTGGACAAACCACAACTGTTAGACGCTGGAACTTTGGACATAGCATGAAAGGACCAGAGGTGGAATTATTGATGTCGACATTGTTTCAAACTGTGTTGAGGAACACGTTTGCAGAGACATTTTATATTTCTCTAAGTATCCTGAAGCTTTCCTTTTACTTTGTTTAGGTGAAGCAACTTCTTGGGACTTGAAATGTAACACGCGAAAGAGTTATGTTAGGAAGAAAATACTAAAATGCCCATGATATAAATGAAATGTCCTAAGTATCGTCATCATTCAAATGACGAAATACATTTGAATTATATTGCGTTACAAATGTAGAAAAGATGTACAAAACTAGAGTGGTCAACACAAGATTTCTGAATTTTTTGTCCGTCAAATTGATTGAAATGTCTCTTATGCAAATCGAAAATTAGGAGGATTAGAGAATTTGAGGAGAATTAGTTAATATTAATGAATTTTGTTGGGCATTCATTACTATCGTATACGCTATATCGTTGAAAAGAAGCATAATGTAAATCTTGAAAACTGCTGATTAGAGACTGTGTTCTATGTTCTACTTGCATCCTGAAACTTCCAAATTAACTTTTACATCAGTTGACTTCATTACATGTTACTCAAGCAAATTTGAAATTTTGTTATAAACTTTCATAATAAAATTTCTCTCAGAAAACGTCCATTGGCACTTGTTACTATCTCTCTACTGCTTACGCATGGTATAGAAATTTAAGTATGCTGCGGGAACAAACGGCGAATTTTAAAACAGAAAAACTCAAACACAATTACTGAAACCTGGTAACGAAAAAAGTATAATTCTAGATACTAAAAATGGAAACCAAATCTCCTCCTCGAATACGTGATGTAGCTAGAATCCACATTTAGTGAGTCCTTGCAACCGATAGGCGCTTGACGGCCAAACAAACGTCCACTTATCTGTGAACAGTTAGTTCACGTATCAGTGATAGTTAACAATAAACCCTTGGAGCTTTTTAAAAATGTTTAAAAAATTGTAGTAAATTTTTTGAATGAATTTTGTTAGCGGAAAGCGTAAGAGAAGCTTAACAGAATGGTGAAGGTCTGATTTTCGTTGAAGTCCGAGATTTCCTAATATTGCAAAATTTCAAACGTTTTTCGACGACTTATTTAACTTAAAATATTGAATATATATATATATATATATATATATATATATATATATATATATATATATATATATATTCCTCCATGAAATCTATACTTTAAATATAGATTTTTGAAGTAAGGTCAACTTTTCAATTGTGTTGCCTTTTTGCACTCCTATATCAGATAGAATCAGTACCTATTTTAGTAAAAATCAATGTCATTTTGCCTGTTTGTTTAGGAACAATAAATCAAACCTCCGGCTCTATATACAGATAAACACAGAAAATCCTGTATCTACTGCTGTTAAAAATCTAACAATTCTGCATTTGTTCCAGTAACATCATACATCTTAACATTGGGAGATAACGCTCTGTCTCAATGTCGGTTCAGATGTACCTTCGTTCCTCGCTCTGATCATTTGACAAGGTTTTGGATTATTGCGGCGCGGCCTGGCGTAAAAACAGTCGTCTCCAGTTATAGTGAACTCCTAGGGACCAGTATTTTTGGTTCACTATATATGATGTCAAAATTACACAAATTACAATATCACCACCAATGATTAATTTTGTTAGTACAGAGATACGGCAAAATACATTACAGCACCAGATGAAAATGTGAAAATCTTTATTTGACTTTAAAAAATAAATTACTTTCAATTGTTTGCTTCGCCTAATTACTCGCCTAATAACATACGAGAGCTTTTCAGTAGCGGCATGGCCCAAGCGGTTAATGAAACCTATCGCTGAATGAAATATTCCGGGTCCACTATCTATAACTCTAGGGAGACTGCTTGGAATCTGACCTTTGCCCGACGATAATTTTTCCCAGCTGCCTTGTGGCACTGAGGCGATTTTTATATATTTTTCAGAAGGGAATTAAGTTTAAGTACGAAGTCTTTCTTACGTTCACTATAGCCAAGGTTCAGTGTTCACCATTACCAAATCTTCTTACGCTTATTTCTAATGTAAGTGAAGGGGGCTTGTTACTTAGGTTCAATATAATCGAATGTTCACCATAGGGTATTTGTGTACGAAGGTAGTGTACGGTACATAGCGGACAACACTATCGATCATCTGCGCAGGCGCAGAAGCACAAATGAAATGCGGAACTTGAACCGCGCATGCGCAAAAGAGTGATGGTGCTTAAACTCTTTATATCCGAATTTACAAGGACCGGAGACGACAAGATTTTCTCACACGTGAGCAATTTCATCGTATTTCGGTACTACAAAACTAACGCTTAACAACAAACTTTACACAAAACTATACAATCAGAGACTATACTGAAAATCACAAGAAAAGTAACATTAATTTTAACAATGATACATAATGCATTATTTACCATTTGGACTGTATAAATGAGTTTAAACAACCCTTAACAACTATTGTATTACAGCTTTCGGGTCAATGACCCCCATCTCGATCAGGTTTTTCGTCCAGTTTCCTTGATCCATTGAGCAAATGCTGAGATGGCCCCTTGTTTTGCTTCTGGACATAAATGTAACTTCATTTTCTGTGCACGTCTTCTAGAATTCAGTGGGAAATACAATTATTCAAATTATCGTTTCCATGTTGTCACGCCAGGAAGTAATAAGAGCCATAATTTATTGCTTATTTATCCTTGAAAATAGATTTTATTACATGGGAGTTTTTTTGTTTTCTTTTTCTCCCTGTTAAAATTCAAAATTTATTGCTTATGTATCCTTGAAAATAGATTTTATTACATGGGAGTTTTTTTTTGTTTTCTCCCTTTCAAAATTCAATTTTATTTTATTTATCCTTGAAAATAGATTTTACTACATGGAAGTTTTTGTTTTGTTTTCTCCCTTTCAAAATTCAAACTTTAAGTAGTGTAGGACCTAGTGTAGGGATCACAAAATTTTGAAAATGTGCACAGAATTTACTTTTCCCCATAGCACGTCATACGCAGTTTTTAACTGTTTTTTGACGTAAAATAAATAAATAAATAAATAAATAACGCCAATCCACAACATGTGATAGAAATGCATTTTGTGTCACAAACTGACACCGCGAGAGAAGGCGCCAGCTGCCATAGTTTATTTCATTGTAATAGTTAATAATGCATGGCATTCTACAGTAGGATCTCCTCCCCTCAATCCGTATTGTTGGGTTACAATAGTTTTCTTTTCTTGCAACCGCAGCGCTGTGACATTTCGGCTATTTCTACACGAGAGATCCTCCTATAAGCGATTTTGCATCACCTAAAAAGCGCTAACTTCATTAAACGTTCTTACCACGTTCTCACCATTGCATCATTCACCGCAAACTTCTTTACCTTGACGATAAATTTCGGCCGGTTGAACATTCCTTGCATTCAAAGATGTAATCACGGCACGAATCTCAAAGTCGGCGGGAGAACTAATTGTCTTAAACATTTTAAAAGTGCACAGCAAACAGAAACCCAACATAGAGCACCTAAAATGGCGACTACTTAAGATGAGTGAACTTGAATGACTAGAGCGTATACACAGGATGCCCACAACACCGCGAGAATGGAACGGTACTTACTTTGCGAATTCGTTTCGTATGAGTAATTTTCGAAATTACATTTCCGACATTCGATGCAGCTGCAACCTCGAGTTTGTTGGTGCACCTGCTGCCACTGATTAAGATTGTAGACACCACTGACTTAAAGGAAATGCAACGGGTAAACAAAATGAAATATTTGGAAGTATATATCGATAGTAAAATCAAATTTAATGACTACATAGAGTACGGGAAAAAAAAAATATATTAAACGTAATTGGGCAATATATAAATGGCTATACAAGTTGTTTGATATATAAATCTATTATTGCGCCACATTTTGATTACTGTGCAACAACACCAGTTGGAATCCATAAAACTGAAATTGACAAATTTCATGTACAACACAATAGATCCACGAGGGTAATAATTCAATGCAATAGATACACTCCAGTGCCAGACACACTAGGCACACTGCAACTTATGACAGTAAAAGAGAGAATTCATTACAAGACGCTGTTTTTTGTTTTAAATTAATTAAAAATCATATAACATGAGATTAAGAAAACCAAATTCAAAGATTGCAAGATAAAACCACACAGTAAACAAGACAAGCACAACATTTAGTAATTAATTTCAGAATAACTTAACAAGCAAAAAATAGACTATGTGACAAAGGATTTTAGTTATATAATAAATTTTTGTTAGAAATAAACAAATTGTGAACAAATTAATTAATTTAAAAGAAAAATTATAAAATGTATCAAACTAGAAAATTAATTTTGTAAATAGTTAATAGATATAACGTATATCTAACTTATATCTATAGATATAAACAATGTATGTAAATATGTATTTTGTGTAATAACTAGCGGAGAAGGCGAAATAAATCAAATCAAACAATCAAAAAACAAGTGACCACCCGCCCAGTTCTGCCTGCCTCTTATTTTCGTCCTTTCGGTCTTGTGCAGAATCGTCTAGCATTCCGAAAGGAACAGCGCAGAGCAGCATAGGTCACCTTGCACAGTCCCCGCAGGACATACAGCATCTGTGCACACAGCACACGTAACATCTGTACGCAGACTACAATCAAATAACGGTGGACCGTCCGCTCCTTTAGGAAGGCAAGCAGAGACACACACAGACCTATCGACAGCATGATGAACGGCCCAACAAGCTGTTGGACACCCAACGGGTCGGGCCTGAACTCCGCTTCCACCAGGATTTGACCGTTCAGAGCTCGCAAATGCCGCTGCGCTGCCGCCCAGTGCGAATACAATCCCCCTTCCACAACACGATGGCCGATGTCGATGTATCTTTCAGTGAAGTAGTGATTTCGTCTCACTTTGTACGTGTGGTGAACTGGAGAGAAGAAGGTTTCCTTTACTCGATGGATATTCCCATAGTCACTTCCACCAGAGACGGCAAGAGATTCGTATACAAGTTGGGATATAATGATTGCTGATCGGTTACCAGCAGCAATTGCTTTGAAGATGCCTTCAACTTCGTCGACCATTTTGAAGTTAACAAACTTATTTTTAAATTGCATCTCCTGATCGCTGCTGTCATTATTTCGTAGCATTCAACAACTTGCCTGTGGGTATATATCCGATCCACTGATTTTGTTGCATCCTAATGGTGTTCGGATCCGGATAGTGAACAGGAACCGTGAAGAACCCCAGTAGTAGTCCGCTGTAGGCATTACCAAGTAGGAGCCCGAGGACGATTCCACAGAGCGCGGCGATGCGTTCGGATCTACGGAGTCCGTTGAAGGCGATGGAGCCCGTCACTAGCATCTGCATGACGTCCAGAACAGCAGCGATCGCGGCCCCGCTGGACAAGGGCCGAGCGTACTGTGAAGCGCTGGTGGAGCGAGCGTAGGAAGCGGGCGTGACGGAACGTAGAACCAACCAGGCGAAGGCCAAGATCAAAACAGAGGCGCCTACGATGGCCCACAACTTGCCTTCGAAAGGAAGTAGAACAACGAGTGAGAAGGGCACACGAGCACCTTTTGTTATGTACATGTAGAGGTCGTTTTGCCCAACGCTGACAGATTGATCAATTCCGGATAATTTGAAAACAATTGTGCTTTGTATTTTAGCAATATATGATACCATTGGATCGAACAGCCCATGGGTAGATATATTCCCTACAGTTCGGTTTTTAACAATTTCAAAAAATTTCGCATCGGGACCGTCAAAATGCATTTTTCCGTTTCTGTCTCTCCAACTTACTGAAAGATGATACTTTTTGTCAAAAAAAAAATTGTAAGTCGGGGCCATAAGCTGGTGTAATATTTCAACATCACTACTGTTAAAATTATCACAAAAAGTACAAGTAGGGGAACAGTGAACTGTTAATGAGTTCTTAGACACAAACGATCTTCGATGCTCTGAATGAATTGTGTAGATTAACGATTCTCGATATTTCTCGTGTCGTGGATCTAAGAGAATCAATTGTCCTATGCCGATTTCCATTGCGAATGACCTGAAATGTGTTCTTATTTCGTTGGTTGAAGCTGGATGTTTGCCCATGAGAATGACCACGAAAACGCCCCTCGCATTAGTAGCCGTCTGGGCACCGATAAAACGCCAGATTTCTCTGCTCTGGGAGAGTGAGTTGAGGGTGGGTAGGGTGACGAGGTGAAAGGAGCCACGCGAGAAGACCTGCACGTAAAAGATGTCGGCGCCAACCAAGAAGACGACGGGAACGCCTGCGCGATGGAACTCGCGTGGGAGGCCGTTGGTTAAGGGCCCTAACTCCTTGGGGAAGAGCAGCGTGGCCTGGTGGTGCGGGCGGATGAGCGGGCAGCGCAACACGACGGCCAGTTGGGCGGCGGCGGCGAGGCCATGGGCGTCTTGGCCTTTGGGCGGCTCCTGCAAGGCGACACGCGCGCGTCGTAACTGCCAGGAGGTCTGTCTTGGGGGTGACAGCTCGAAATGCGGTTGCGCACAGGCTGAGGAGATGCTCAATGATAGCAGCACGCACCTGATTGGCATAGCATCAGATTAAACGAAGGTTACACTTCGATGAAAACAGTAAGTCCGTTGACGCTGTCTTCCAATCGGAAGCTTGACGTCACAAGACGTCACAAGACGCTTGAAGTCACGAGACTTTCAAGTTCCCGATTGGCTGACAGCGTCACAGTTGACGAAGGACTTAATGGGTGGTACGAATAAAAATGAGCAAATTCTATTTACCTGCGTTTTCCGAGCAGATGCTCGGTAGTATGAAAAAAGTTTCGAGAATATTGTCAAACTTGAGAAAATACTTTCTTAGGCTCAGTAAAGATATGCTCACATCCACATGAATAAAAAACAAGAATTTACTTCTTTCGTGAGCATATCCACAGATTGTTTTGTGTGTGCTCTTGATGGGCGTCACTTTTATAAGTGTAAAGTACCTTTCTTTTAAGTAGGAATCTATCAAGAAATGACTTTGATCATGAATATAAGAAACTAAATTTAGTACGGCGTTGCATTGTGATAGAACTTGCAGAGTTTGTTACGATATTCGATATGTAACGAATATTCGATATATGATACGAAAATGATTGTATTTTTTGAGAGTGGGTGATCTTGATCTTTCGGTGAAGCGATGGTGAAGAATTGTGCAGACTGACTTTCCAGACAGACAACACTTTGAAAAACCCTTATTGAGGTTATGGGCCGTGTAAAAAAATTTCCCGAAAATGAATGAAATGTACACAATCCGAAGAGAAAATTGGCAAATAAAAAATTAAGAGCTTGGACAAATTCGTTTATTTCCCCTATCTGTATCTTGTATCATACGCACATTCGTATTAAAAAAATTACGATATTTTGGGGAAGAATAGATTAATACAAAAGGGTATTCAAACAAAAATGTATGCAGATAAGTGTGAATAGGACTGGTGGTATGAATGTTACCTGGCCTGAATATGCGTAAGATTCCAGAATACGGTATGAAAAAGTTTAGACATAACGAATTAACGAAGAAAATAATGAAAATTAATAATTCCAATGCCTTGCTTATTTGAAATGAATGTTATGGTTTTGTCCGTGTTTAATGACGCAATACATAATTAGAACGAAGCTGTAACATACTACATAGTTCTTCCTCGGGAGCGTGTTATAAAGATGTGCTTTAGGCAACTGAAATAACGCTTCCGCATTTTATTTTCTCGAATAATACTCGAAATCGCTCGAAAATACTCGAAACTCGCATTTTATTTGCTCGAAAGATGGAAAAATACTAATCACAATGCAACACCTATGGATTTCATAAATAACGGCACCCACAGTAGGCAAACGATTGGTTTGGTTTGTTTTTCTCGTGTTTCCGGGCGCGTCAACTGCTTTGGTCATTAGTCCCGTTAGTGCAGTGCATGCTTTTCTCTCGGAATATGGCGGCGATCTTCCCACGCTGGATGGCGAGATCCGGCGCCGCCCTACCGTCGACTACTCGGGTTTCCCCCTAACCAGGACTCTCCCACCAGCGGGGCACCGCCCCAGCCGGGACAAGCTCTAAGTTCCCGACCGGGAGCTACCGCTCCCGGCACGAACTGCATAACATTGCGCACACCAGCAGCTTACACAAATGAGAACACTCATTTTGCATGAGAATATACTCATCACTCGGTGAATGTTTTTATTCATAAGAAGTTGAGCAAATGCTCATTGGTTGAAGAATATTCTCCGAATAAATGCTCATGAGAAGATACTCTGAGCAAATCCTTCTTTATTATTTATACCACCCGATATTTTAATCGAACTATAGTGACGTCACCATCATGGCGTTCAAGCTCCCGATTGGATGGCAGCGTCACAACTGACAAAATGTCAACGGAGTTAATATTTTAAGAGAAGTATAGGTGATAAGTATTTTCGAAAGATTGGTTGTTGGAAAACACCGCTCGCATTTGGAAATAGTGTCTTGCAGCAGTAAAAATGTTGCTAAGCAAACACGCATGAATTGGTTTTTCATGATGTAGCACGAACGTTGCTTAAGAACAACAAGTAACATTCAACAACACAGCAATAAATTGAAGATTTTTAACAAATAGTCTTCACGAATATTCATGTCTATAGCGAAGTGTAAAGGTTATAGATACACAGTACAAAACTTCTCTTCGAACCAAGAATGACACAAAAGCTGTTAATTCAAATGCGACATGCTAATAGCAAATACTCTCATTTAATGGTGAGTGACCACTTCCTTCAGACTTACTCTCGCATAACGTTAGCTGTTTCATGGCCAGTGACACGGTGAGTATAAGAATTCTATCGGTACGTTGTAGGGTTTTTCAATCTCCTGTGTATCTAATATAACCATATATACCTCACACAAGGTCAGAGACCGCATAGTTTTACGTCAATTTATGTGTATATTCGAAATTATTCATATGAACGTAGAGCGAGTAGTACGAATTTGAAGGGCGATCGATTTGGTTTTTCGTGCCCTTATATCTGAGGTTGGATTTCCCAGCGTATTAAAAGCTTCAAATTTGCTGTATAGGGCGAAAATTTTCTAAAGGAAGCTCGTAATACAGACATAATACAATATTGTACATAGAAGATAAACGAAGTATTATAATAAAGCTTTCGTTGTTGCGTACGTGCTTACCCGCGCAAATTACAAATGCCTTGATACAATTTAAAGAAACACCGACTCAAAAATATAATAACGAAAATATAAAGTTCACATATAATATGCAATAATTTTGAAATTTTATCGCTTATCTACTACATTTTGCAAAACGATATCAAGTGAAAAATAAACATTAAAATTAATTTTAATTATTGAATCATAAGGAGCCATCGAGTTAATGATTTTTTAAGTAAGTAAATCGCCGAAATGTTCTTTTTTTTTACGTCCCTAGACAATAATACTGAAAGGTATATATGGTTCCAATACATGATAGACAAATTTGCCAACCCATTTGCTACTACAGTAAATTTTAAATATGTATGTACACGTTCTATACGTCATTTTTATCGGAAATTTGACATATTAAAGGAAATAACATGTTTAACACGTAAGGCTGACGGAAAACTGTGGGCAGAGAGAGTTCTGAAAGACGTGGTTCACATAATTCTCTAGGGGAGTAAACACAATACAAAATCTTGATGCTCCAGATTAGGGTTGGAGCGAAGAAGGCCGCTCAATACGTTCAGTGACCACACAAACGGCCTCGGAAACGGGACTACGTCAACTATGGCAAAGAAAACGGGAAAAACTAATGGGATAACAGATTATTTAAACGTAGCCTGGATTGATTGATTGATTTTTTCGTGTTTCCGGGCGCGACAAATGTTTTGGTCATTAGTTCCGTGAGTGTAGTGCGTGTTTTTTCTCGGGAGATGGCGGTGATCTTCCCCCGCTGGGTGGCGAGATCCGGCGCCGACCTACCGTCGGATAGTGGGGTTATCCCCTAACGAGGACTCTCCCACCAGCGGGGCACCGCCCCAGCCGGGACAAGCTCTAAACTCCCGACCGGTCTCTCGAAATATGTGGTAGTGTAGTGCATGTTAGTGTAAGTGTGTGTAAGGGGAGAGGATAGGACAAGAAAGAGGAAGGAAAGAATACGCGCGGTCCGTGGCCCGTTTGGTAGGGTACTGCTCCGGCATTCGCCTGGTGTTGATCGGAGAAACCACGGAAAACTACCGATCGGAGCAGCCGGCCGCTAGAATTCCCCTCCAGACAACGACTGAATAAACGTAGCCTGGAGTGTAAGAGGTAAATAAGGAACTGGAATTGGTAATACGAGTATCTCTTGAAGATAAATATTTAATTACATCAATAATAACAGAATCCTAGAAAAAGAACAGGAGTTCTAAATATATTGGGAATTATGCCATGTTTTATTGTAATGTAGAGAAAACTGCGAAAGCGGCGAAAAAATCAATGAAGATCTATGAAGAAAAAAGTGGGAACAGACAATTAAAGAATGCTCATATGTAAACGAAACAGTATTTACAAAAAAAAAAAAAATTAATGATAAACGAGATCTTGTAGTAATAGGCACATATGCACCGAAAGAAGTAAGAATACTGGTACCGAAGATTTCTGTAATGATGGCAGAAAATATTGGATCAATTTAATGAGAAATATGAGGTTCTTGGAGATTTGAACGCCAGAGTGGGGAATCAGGAAACTCCAAATGTAGACGGGAAGTAAGAAGAATGTGTTGTAAACCAAAATGGAGAAGTTTTAAGAGAATTTGCAATGTTAGATGAACTCCGAATAACAAACACCTTTTTTGAGATAAGACATATTAGAAAATTTACTAGGGTGGCGAGGGTATGTTGATCCTTAATCGACTACGTAATTGCTAACAAAGGAATAGCTGGTCAAATTGTAGATACAACAGTGAAGAGAGGAAGCAGTGTAGGATCTGACTCCGCTTATAGGCTACTGGCTACAAGGAAGAAAATGAAAACGAAAGAGCCTAAAAGGAATGAAGAGGTTTTAAAACTGTATCTTTTGTGAGTGTATTACAGTATGAAAGAGTAAAATAGTTGCATAAGGGAAGAATTAATATTGAACTTCAAAATATTGGCCAAGACACAATGTAGAAAAAGAATGGTAAAACTTTTGTGTCAGGCAGCAATGGAAACAGTTGAGTTTAAAAAAAAACGTATTTAGAAGAAAAAAACTGCGGATAAAACCTGAAGAAATACAGAAAGCAGTAGACTTCAGACAGGAAAAATACAGAACATATCTCGAAACTCCAACTACAAGAAAACTAGAAGAATACAAGAAGGCTAAAAACGCGCATCAACATTCGTGGGCTATTATAGGAAACTTTGACAATAACACACATGATCGGTAGTCTGTCGTATAAGGTAATGAAGACAATAAACAGAAAGAAGTGTAATATCCATATTGCTGCAATAGACGAAAGTATTTGGATATAATATTACAAAAATATGTGGAGTCAGAAAAATATTCCAGAAACTGGTAACAAAGAAGAACATGAAGAAACAGATTGCCTAACTAGAAGAGTTGCAAAAAAGCCCTGCAAAATATGAAAAATCAGAAACTACAGGGACTGAACAGTAGAATATTGAACTTCTAAAATGTGCAGGAATGGTATTCCATTTGTGCCTTTTAAATTTTTATAATACGAGTTAGAAAAAACATGAAGTTCCGAAAGAATGGCTCCAAACAAAAGTAATTCTTTTTAAAAATGGAAATCCCCCAGAAACAATTAATTATCGAGGAATACACCATACGAGTATAAATTGCTAGAATATTAAACAGCCGTTTGAAAGCCTTAGCAGACTCACCTGATGAGCAAGTTGGTTATAGAAAAGGGCGAACTACAACAGATGCCCTATTCACGATAAAAGGAGTAATTGAAGAAAGAATAAGGAAGTTAACTGCGAAACAATGTCATTTATTAACATAAAGAAGGCTTTTCACAATGTAAATAGAATATTGCTTAGGAGAATTCTTAAAAAGAGGAGGATATCCTCAACATATAGTAGGCGCTATTTAATGCCTATAGACTAGAATCACAGAGTGGTTAGATATAAACGGTAAGTTAACGAAGGAGATTCACACAAATAAAGGCGTGAGACAGTTTTAGCCTCTCGTCAACAATTTTTAATAATTATCTGAAAGACATGTTCAGAGCATGGAACGTACGGGTAGATAAAGAAATTAATCTAGGAGAAAATGTGCCTGTTTACTCTTTATATTATGGTGACGACCAAGTTACCTTGCAAGATAGTGAAGACAAACTTTCAGCGGTGCATATTTTAAGTAATATTGCAAAAATATTCAATTTTAAAATTGAAACCAACGAAACAAAGACAACGGTTTAAATTCAAATTTCCTATTAGAACCAAAATTGTTAATGACAACAAAATTTGATAAGTTTAGTAGTAGTTGAATACAACTTACCTAACAATTAGGTCCACGTTTATATATCGGGTCATTGTTAAAAATGTTGCTGCTGGACAAACCACAACTGTTAGAACTTCTGGAACGTCTTTGGTCAGCGCGTCGAAGGTGTAATTATTGATGTCGAATTTCTTTCCAACTCTGTTGTGAAACACGTTTGCAGTGTCATTTTAAATTTCTCTAAGTATTCTGAAGTTTTTCGTTAACTGTGTCCAGGTGAAGCAACTTCTTGGGGCATGAATTGTAACACGCGAAGTTATGTTCGGAAGAAAATACTAAAATGCTCATGATATAAATTAAATGTTCGAAGCGATGCCATCATTAAAATTACGAAGTACATTTGACACATATTTCGTTACAAATGTAACAAAGCTGCACAAAACTAGAGTTGTCAACTCGAAATTTCTGAATTTTTCATCCGTCAAATTGATTGAAATTTCTTTAATAAAAATCGAAAATCAGGAGGATGTATAGAATTTGCGGAGAATTAATTATTTGCGGAGGATTAATTAATTTTGTTGGCCATTTATTACTATTGTGTACAATATAGCGTTAAGAAAAAGCATAATATAAATCTTGAAAACCGCTGGGTTGAAAATGTATTCTATGCAGACGCAGGATTTCGGATCTTTTATTGGGAGGGGGGAAGAGTCCCCCGAAAAAGATAGTAAAAAGTTGTCATAAACCAAATGACAAATGAGTATTAACACTATAACTCTAACATTAAAATAAGAATTTTGAATGTTTTCTTGGCCGCGTCCCACCACCCACACCCTCTACAGCGCGAAACATGTTTTTTTTATTGTTTTTCGTAAACTTAACACTATTTTTCCGATTGAAAAAATATGAAAAATAAGAAAATAATTTATAATATCAGTAAAATATTTTTACTTTCTGGCTAGCACTTACGCAGGAAAGAGAAAGTTATGTAATGCTGCGCGAAAAACCGAATTTTCGGCAGAAAAGCTCTTATTGTCGGGCCCTAATAACGAAAAAGTGAGTAAATCCAGTTGCTAAATTTAGAAAAAAATCGTCTAACATGTGGTGTATCCAGAATTCATGTTTTGTGGGTCTATGATACCGAAAAATCGATTGAAGGTAAAAACTCCGTACGTCCGTCTGTCTGTCCTTCCGTCTTGTTTACTATGTGAACAACATTAGTACCTAAACCATGCGTAGGATATTTTCCAAACTGAAGAAATCCCCGCCGATCTGGCCTGAGTCGAAGCTCTGCGGTTTTGAAAAACACATTAATTTTTGGGAGTACTTTACATGAAGCCCCTGCCACATTTTTAAAAGTTTCTCAAAAATGTCTCCAAATATTTTCTTTAAAATTCTTGTGAGATTATAGTAAAATACACTTATAAAGGTGGCATAGGTCCAACTTTCACTGTTAACTCTAAATTTTCGATAATTGCAAAGTTTGAATATTTTCGGCGACTTCCTACATCTGCAAAATTGAAGATAGAGATTTTTTCCTTCCAATGAAATTTGTTGTCCTTAATTAGTTCTTTCATTAAGGTCATGTACACTTTTTGGAACCTTTAGTAGTTTTTGCGTAATATTGCGTGCTATTGAAAAAGATAGCTAAGAAAGATTTTCTCTTAAAACTTCTCTTATAACGGTTCCAAATTTTTTCTTAAAACTTTTGCTAGGGATAGTGCTACTTGTTCTCTTTTGAGATAACCAAGGAGGTTATAATATTATAACATCCTTGGAGATAACATAAACATCATAATGCTCTATTCTTTTGTTTTTCAAAAAGTACAAAAAAATAATTTTTTAACTTGTCTCTCACGTCGATATTTTTATTAGCGGGGATTTGTTCACATGTTATTATATTTACGTGTATATATGCTTCAAATAATGTCAAATAAAGTTTCTCGAAAACTCAAATCTGTCTGTGAAAACGAGCTTAAAATTCTGCATTTTCATAAACGTTCAAATGCCATTTTCTCAAAAACGGCTCAAATTTTTTCAACATTTTTTCATACACTTTTTAAGATGATATAAATGTAATTTTGATGTATTCTTTTGTTTTTAAAAATTACACAAATATAATTTTTTAATATCACTCGCTCTTTCCTCATGACTTCCAACAAAGTTTTTCAAATTTAATGTTCGAAAAAGGTTCAAAGAAATTAGAAAACTAACAAATACGAGAAAGTATGTGCCATTTTGTAGTACCACTAGTTTCGAATACTGAGCAGTAGTTAAAAAATACCACAATACTGGGAAATAGTAAAAACAAATTTTACTATTTCCCCGTCTTTAAATCACATTAGCTTTAAATGCCCTTTGAAAATGGCTTCTTAGTTCTGTGAATTTATTTTAGTGTTTATTATAACTTGTAATGAAAACTGTTTAGTTGTCCAAAAAAATGAAACTTTTTTGTTATAATAATGGATCTAACAATGTGATTAAAACAACAGATTCTCGTTTATAATAGAAAAGTGAAATTATAATAATAATACCATTGAATATAACAGAAAATATTCAGTTGAGATACTAGGTTCGCTTTTTTCTCAAGGTACACTTGGCATTAAACAAATATTATGCATTAGTTACATTATATCATACGTTATAATGAAAAAAATACTTACAATATAATATAATAAACCGCTTTACTCAACATCATTCGTATATTTTAACTTTCTCAAAAATTGTAAACGCGCAGTTTTTTGTCTCTATCACTGTATGTTCACGCTAGAACTGCCAGATCACAGGAAAGTTGGCACATTTTTTGAATCCGAACGTTTCGCAGCTTAGACACATTTCTTCTTTTTTTGTAGATCTGTTAAATTAAATCGTTTTACCACATGAGCAACGGCCTAAATTTTTCAGTTTGTTAACTATACTTCCATAGATTATAAAGAATGCTGAAAAACATGATTTTGATTGCACCGCGGACCCACGAAACGTTGTTTTGTGAGAAGCATCTATTTTTTGGCATTTGAAATATTTAATAACGCTAAGAAATTTGTAATGGGAAGAACTTATTTCATCATAAAATAATTATAATATCGTAGGCGTTCCGCGGCTAGTCATGATCTGGGCTGTCCGGGTGACGCCGCCGCCGCGTTGAAGGCTGAGGTGCCGGCGACGTTTCGACCGACATGTCGCAGTCCTCTTCAGGGCTGTACTGCCCTGGCCGTACTGCCCTTGGCAGGAACCCCCCCCCCCTTATCTGGTTAGAGCCTTTGTCCCAACATGGGGGGGGGGGCAGTTACCCCCCTCTGATACTCGCTTCCTGGAACTTCAAATTAATTTTTACATCAGTTTATTTCGTTACTATTTGCTCTAGCACATTTGAAATTTTGGTATAAACTTACATCGTAGAATTGCTTGAGAGAAAAAATTGCAATGCCACCTGTTATTTTCTTGCTATTGCTTAAGCAGTATAGAGAAAGTTATGTATAGTTGCGGTAAGAACGGTGAAATTTCAAACACAAGTGCCGACACAAATAGTTGCCCGGCCCCGGTAATGAAAAATGGATAAATCCAGTTGCTTAACATAGAAAACAAACTCCTCTAACATGCGGTGTACCTAGAATCCATGTTTAGGGAGTCCTTCCAGTAGCGTAACAAAATGAGTGAGCCCCAAAAAAAAACACGACTAGCACCATTTTTAATGGTCCTTCGATTCAAATGAGAACTTTTAATTACCTTTTTTTTTTGTTGTTGTTGAGAAAATAGTTTAAATATTGCCTCTATTTCACGCAAAATGACTCTCACTTTCGAAGGCCTTATTTCAAGTTGTCTTCAAAGTGATTCTATTAAGGAAAAAAATAACTAGCTTCAATAGCAAGATGCCGATGAGCATTTTGAAAAATCAGAAATTTAAACGAATAAGAGACCTTTTAAATCTTTCCCGCTATCGTGAAGATCAATTTAAACATTTTGAAAAAATTGTTGAGGCTTCGTGTAAAGAATTCTCCAAAATATCAGTTTCAATGTAGGTCAAGTTCCTGTAGATCGATCGTGGAATTTCAATTTTGAAGAAAATCGTTGGACGGTTTATGCGTTTATATTGAGCTGACAGATACTTTTCGCCAATTGATTTTCCGGTATAAAGGTTCCGCAAAACACATTTTGACTACAGAAGGGATATGAAATAATTTACTACGTACACGAACAAGTTTTCGTAACAAGGATCCGCCTTGTTTTTGTCGAAAAATCGCATTTTCCGGCGCACAATTACTGTGATTTCTTATGAAGGCGAAAAAGTAAAAAGTAATATTTAAGGTAAAGTGTGATCATAGAGAAAAGCGGGCACCTCTTCAATTGAAAAATACGTAATAAGAATTTATAGCAACAGAAATGGAATCATCTTATTACTGTTTAAGAATAGGTCTTAATTTAATTGGAAGTAAAAAAGAAACAATTAATTTTTAAAATAAAACAATTAAGTAAAGCAGTATGTGATCTGGCTGTTTTGTAATTTTTCAATTCATTCAGAAGAATATTTATGTCCTATATTTTTAATAAAAAACATGTAAAGTGAGCAAAACAAGGAAAGTATTCTAATAAAAAACAATGGATATACATATATCTTTTTATTTACAAAATATAATGAACAATACAGTAACATGTATTTACAAATAACTATTTTTTTGCAGCCTGTAAATATTCATAAGTTGAATATTTCTGGTTTGCCTACACCCTACTAGTATATCAGAGATCCAACTCCTTGCAGTCAGATTCCTAAGCAAAATGTTTCCTACATGATCCTACTTCTACAGCAAAATTAAGAATTTTCATAATAAAAAAAGGTGAGATTTACAACACTGTGAATGTACAACTTCTTTACAGTTCAGCCTTCTCAATGTTACTTAAATTCACATTTTCCTGACATACACATCACGTTTCATTGGTCCCATCTTAGGCTGTTATTACAATACACATTCTACCTTCTTCAACTTGGCACAAACAATACTTTTTGATTATTTTTTCCTTGGCTTGCAACACTGATTTTTAAATTGATTTTTTGGAAGTTGTCACACTTAGCTCTAACAGTATTGTGTATTGCTCAAATTGTCACTTTTGGAATACTGTTGTAATACAAAAAACCTGCTTTGAACAGGAGGGTATGATTTAATTTGCCTGCAACTTCATTTACTTTCCATTAATTGACGATATTAAAGTTATATTAAAAATTTGTTTTATGTCTCTTGGTTTGTATTTTATGAAAATGGATTTTATAAATCTGAGTTTTTTGATATTATTTCTTAAAAAGAAACAGACATCTCTATCCACAAAATTGCAATGCATATGCTACACCAAGCAATGATTGGTGTAATGTCAGAGATATAGAGTTAATGTACCTTAAAAAAAAAATTTATGAATTGATTTACCAAATCTATAATTTCAATTTTTCAGTTACAACAGTGTTCAAGAGAAGTGACAAACTTATCACTGAAGGTGAAGTGACAAGAAAGGAGAGAAAGAAAAATAATAGAAATGCTGCAGTGTGGATTTGCATGTGGAACAAATGTTCAATTAGCAAAGGAAACTTCAACTGTCTCCCATTTTTTACACCATCACGTAAAAGAGAATGACCATCAAGATCAATGCAAAAGAGAGTGATGTAACCACAAAAAAAAGCCCAAATATATACAACATAATAATGGAATACAGAAAGACCACAAGCAGACAATTATTTTAGATTTTTTAAATATATGTGTAAAATTAAATGGTGTGAACATGGCCCCTCGAATAAAATTTGGTAAATACTCTTTTAGCCTAAGATAGCTTTTAACATCTTTCTTTTTACACTTCTTCAGATCTCTGAAAAGTACAAAAAGGTGGGTTTCACTGCATACCCAACCGTAGCTACCTCATTCAAAAGAAAATACTTAAAGAGAATTACAAAATTGGTATTCAAAAGTATTTACTTTAAAATTTGCTTCTTTGCATTTCATTTAGAGACATTGAAATTATTTTCAACTGCACTCTAGTAACAGAAAAATACGAAGACATAAATTTAAAACCTTCAAATTTCTATTTTGAAATTTACTGGTCTTTTGTTATCTATCTGCCCAATCATTGGGTATGTTCACCACCCCGTGTGTGGATGCCGAGGTGGAGGAGATTGATGTGCCGAAGGTGGTGGTGGAACATTTGGATTCATGAAGACAGGCTGCTGGCCCCCAAAAGCACTGGGAGGTCCTCCTCCATAAGAACCATGAAAATCCTGTCTCATTGATGGGGGTTGATTTGGAACAAAAGAAGGTGGGCCTTCTACTTTGAAGCCATTGCTAGGCTCCACAGCAAACAAACCGGGATTTGGAATAGACGTAGGCCTCATGAGGTTGGCTTGCCTGTAACCGCCATCATTCATATTCATACTATCGGAGCCATTCTGGTTTTGGCCGTAAGGTGGCTGTGGAGATGGAATATTCATGTCATACTTGAAGTCTGCTCTTCCAAACTGTGGAGGAAGCATCTGTGGGGGGGTTCCAGACATTGGGGGAGCTCCTGCAGCTGCATTGTGGAAATGTGATTGTGGAGGAGGGGGCATGAAAGAAGATTGGGCCCGATACCATTGTGGAGGGCCTCCTAGAGCTGATTGATACGAAAGTGGGACTGAGAAGGGCCATCATTTCTGTAAGGTGGAGTCTGCATAGGAGGTTGGAAACCGGGCCCGGCAGGACGCATGGGGGGCCTGAAGGATCTATCGTAATTGTGTCCATGGGGGGGTGGGGGACCAGAGTTCCTGAAAGACGAAGGCCGAATAAGGGGCTTGGGGCCAGGGCTGGGAGACTGAGGAGGAGATGACGGTGCGTTGCTGACATATCTGTTAAATGGTGTGGCCCAGGAACGATTTGAACGAGGCGATGTTGGTCCCGCATTGTCCCCCTCACTTTTGGGACCTCTCCTGTTGTATCTCTTTGCCTGGGGTTGAGTCTCTTCTCTTTCAACCTATAAGAAGAAGCAGATACAAAATTTTCAATTATTTGTAATAAAACCAAGATGAGTATCCAGGATTTCCCAGATATTTATATACCACCCAGCAGTAAGCTCCACCTCTTTGATGGCCCACTAGCCTCTCCATGCCTCACTGGATCACCTGCCCTTCTCAGCCCCATTCCCTAAGACCTAAAATGTAGTCATTTTTTCATTCCTTGTAAGACATTTGCTACACAATGCTTAGTAGCAAAGTGATATGTGCAGATGATAAAAACATAACAGGCAAAACAATAAGTGTCCCAGACAAAGCAGATGTTTAGGTGTCAGATCCATGCGAAAGTTACCTGTTAATATGTTCTAAGATCCATAAGTGGATTTTAAGCAATCTGTTAATATGTTCCAATGTCAAGGAGTAGATTTTTTACTGAAATCTGCGTATGTGTAATTAAGGAATATGGAAGTGAAAAGTTTGCAAATTAGAAGTAAACATTGTTATATTTTTTTAAAACAAACATTACGTCTTCATAGCAAAATGTTGGTGGTGGAAGTTGACCAAAAAAAGTAACGAACAATCTTTGTGACATTATACACTGTCATGCCGACTTCCCTCTTTCTGACTTTTCTGAACAAACCTTGCTCTGTCACCCAGAGAATATGGCACAGCAAAAATGCATTGTAGACTGCATTACTTCTAGTAACAAAACTGTGTGGATGTAACCAAATTTATAAACAATTGCGCCCAAATTTGAACTGGATTAAACATTTTTGTGGAATGTGTGTACACACCAGTTTTTGTATAATAAGATAAAATAAAATTTCCCAAGATTTGAAATAATCATTCCTATCAAGGATTTAAGTCAGCAGTATTTTAAATGCTCTTCCGTCTGGCCACGCAAATTTCGTTACACTCCTTTCACCAATCATGGGAGAAAGAAGGTATTACTTGGGCGACGAAACAGGCGATTTGAATTTTAGCTCAGAGGCGCATTTAGGCTTGAGGATCTTTTACATGCAGTAAATCTACTAACATGGGACAGCCGGTGTGTGTGTGTGTGTGTGTTTTTTTTTAATTTTTTTTTTTTTTTTTTCAAGCACAACCAGATGTTGAATTTTATGCTGAACCAGTCTTGAGGACTATTTAGTCTCACATAGAGAAAACTGGCATTTAATTTCCGAGAAGCCAGTCTTGAGAGTACATGTACAGCTGGGATAACAATATACAGTGACTCTGTTTATATGTTTTGCATTTATACATTCGTCACATTTATCTGCTGTTTTCTATGTCCCACTTATACATTCATATTGTAAGTCCCTTTAAGACTGTATAACACAAGCATCGTACATTGAAAGCTAGGAAACGTGTGTTATCTTGACTTAAATTGTAACTTGGGCCTCTTGCTTGATTTGCGGGCCCAATGCACATCACCAAGATCCCTCATGTGGTGTTTTGCATCAGATAGAGTGTTAATCAACAACACATGTTAAGTGAATCGTGTGAGCAGGCATCGATGCGTGTTGACGCAGGATTTGTCATCAGTGTTAAGCACACACATCAATGCAACACTCGTGTGGCACAGGCCTAAAGAACTAGTTACATAAAGTGCTAATATCAGTGCCATCTTTTCCAACGGGCATGCCTATGCCTCTCCCATGTCTCTTCTAAGTAACAAGTAATGCACTTTAGCTTCCGGATCAATGATTTGTAACAAGTAATGTACTTTAACTTCCAAATCAATGATTTGTATCAAGTAATGTATTTTTAGCTTCTGGATCAATGATTTGTAACAAGTAATGTACATCAACTTCCGGTCACAATTAGGTTTTTGTCCAGTTTCCCTGATCCATTGAGCAAATGCTGAGATGGCCCCCTTGTTTTGATTCTGGACGTAAATGTAGCTTTTCTGTGGACATGTTTTGTAAAGCTCACCTTTTGCTAATAGTGCCAGGAGTAGAGCTGGGGGTATATGACTATTTTGTTAGCAATATAAAAAAACAGCAGTTTTTTTACCAAAACAAATAAATTTTCTATAACTTGGGAACAAAAATGTCTAGTTTTCAAAAGTTGCTAACTTTACTTTTTTCCTATTATTCATCATTCAGATACTTATAGATGAAATGTTGGGACGAGATTCTGAAGCTCAAGAAAACATGTGCTTCTCCTACACTTCACAAAGTTTTTGCTGTTCTTTTTACTAAATAAATCAAAAGTAGTGTGTGTAGCAGTTTCTGCAAGCAAGTCCAAGAGAGGAGTGTGCCAATATAAAAATATTGAGGTTTACCCCTCCCTCTTTCTTTATTTTTTCTTCTTCTTCTTTTTTCCTTTTAATTTTTTTCTTTTTTCTTTTTTTGTCTTCCTATCTGTCTCATAATGCTCAATTTCAGTTATGAATTTTTCTCATGCATTTTTTCCCTTCAAACCCCTGCAAATGTATAAGTGAAGTTTTATTGTATTCACAATTAAATAGTGTGATCTATTGAACTAGTATATGTAAATATACACATATTATGCCTGATTTTGTACTATACATTTTATATTATTTTAAATTTTAAATTCATATCAATAGGGAGTTTGAACTATGTAAAAATGTGTTTGGCATGTTAGTGGTATATTGAAACTGTGTACTGAAAATAATTAAGTTGATATTGGATTCTTTTCATTAGCTTTGATTGACATTCAGTTTCATTCACTATCCCTTATAGCATGAGTAAAACTTTGTAGCTTATTCATAAAAGGCAATTCATTTGTAGAAATACAACCTTTAAAAAATGCATGAAAAAATTCTCTATTGTGCACAGAGTGAGTTTATATTAGAACATTACAAAATGTCAATGTCATTCATTTGTACACAATTTGGTCCAAATATTAATTATAAAAATGTTTAAGATAAAAAAAACCATTACACAAGAATAAGGAAGTAAGAATCAGAAACAGACAATTTCAAATTTTATACTTACATTTCGAACTGGTGGTTTACTTCCTTTCCGTGCTCGCCTCTCTTGTTCGTCATCAGAATAATCCAGAAATCTGGTTGGAGGCTCATTATTATGAGCCCATGATGCATCACTTCCTTTCATCCTTTACAGAGATCACATAAAAATTAATAAGTCATATTACACATCTTTTTGGATTGGGACACTGCTATACTCATGATCCTGGCCTTTCCTAGGCCCCCATTTGCCTCTTACAGCCCATGGCCAGACTACTGTGACCACCAGCAAAATTTAATAGTTTTTTCTTTTCCCTTGTTTTATACGGTAAAATTTGCAAGGATCTAAATTTATGTTTTTCAGTAGTAACAATTCTTCCGTGAATATGTGGGCAATAATTTTTTTCTGCAGCAACACTGGGCCTGTGCGAGGCCTCACAGGTTTAGCGAGTGAAAATCTGCATAATTTTCTTGTGTAATAATTATTTTATTGCAATAAATGTTAGTTTTTCAAAATGTTTATAATTTATTATTGTTTTATCTTAGATTTTTTAAATTTTACTAGTTTTGCTTCTTCATAAATTTTTTAATAACTTTTTGAGTAACTAAATGTTGACCTAAATTGATTGTTTGTTTTGTGATGAGAAGGGCAAAGAACCAGTCTCCAAAGATGAAAATAAGAAACTATGTTATTAATAGAACTCCAACACTTTCCACAATCATGTTTTTCAAAAGGTTTGTTTGTGAGACATCAGTAGCAAACATTGAGGTCATTACAGAATGGCAAAATGTAGAAAATGTGGAGAGGTCACATTAATATGGCCAGTGACTAAGTCTTTTTTCCCACATTGCTCCATTCCCCTTCCCTCATTTTAACCCCGCATCAACCAAAGGAGGGTCATTTTGTATTCACAGAGTGGACACTTAAGGATGTTCCCTTGGTCCTCCAGAAAGAAAATAATGGATATGGAATGCCCATTCCCCTTCCCTCATTTTAACCCCGCATCAACCAAGGGAGGGTCATTTTGTATTCACAGAGTGGACACTTAATGATGTTCCCTTGGTCCTCCAGAAAGAAAATAATGGATATGGAATGCGAGTTAGGTGATAATTTTGAAGAGAATGAGAAGGAAAATGACACCTGTAATGAGAGTGCAAGTAAAAATGAAGATGCATATTAAAATGTTCATATACATAAAGCCTGTAATGTCATATTGATTGTGGACATTAATTAGCCCTCCCTTGGTGCAGCGCTTTATGGAAATCAGGTTGGTCAATGCAGGGTTAAGTCTAGCATTGAGGGGTGGGTGGAAGAGGGCAGTGTCCCACTGTGTTGTTTATGGATTTCAATTATTTTTGAGACTTAAAATCATTGACATAGTTTTTGAAGTGCTTTCTGTTCAAAATAGGGTGTCCTAATTTATCACAAGCATATGTTATAATTTGGGTTATAATAGCATCTTTGGCTACAGGTAATTCGTAGACTATTCACTCAGAAACTGAACATTCAGAAAACATTTGTAATATTTTAAGACTTAGTATAATATAATTTAATACATTACTAAATTTTATAGATATATCTGCCATTCTTTTGTAATAAAAATCTCATAAGTATTGTTATTACAAACAAATACTGATGTAAGTCGATAATTTCTTGAAGAACCAGAAATTTAATAATTTTTGATGAAATAAATGCATTAGTCTTATCAATTTATGAAAATCGTCATTTAAGTCAAACTTTAAGCAGTGACATTTTAAACATCAACATACTTTATGCCAAAAGGTTTGTTCTCTGATCTCACAGCTTACCACTTTAGTTTTCACCGTGTGCATAGTACATTTCATTTGTAGGGGCACCTTAAGGGATAAGACTCCAAATAAATCACTAACTTACTTTGTAAGGTCTGCCAAGAAAACGTATTTTGAGTACTCCGTCCTAGGAGCATAGAACACGGGCATCCCAACTTCCACACCTTTTGAAAGCGCATGGTCTTTAGAATTGAAACGCACACAATAACAGGCCTCACTAACTTTACCAAAGACATCGAAGACTTCACCCAAAGCCTTGTGCCCATTATCAAGAAATAGTACACTATCCAAATCCAAGGAAGGGCATCCTTTTATGGACTGAACAACAACTGAAACATGGAAAACACCAAGTCAATAATATTTCATTCTTGCAAGTACAAAATAAAGAATCAGCAAATAATAAAACAATTAGTTAAAGAATTTCACATACTATGGTATACAAATACTTCATATTCTACAAGAAAAAATAAAATCTCTACATTATAATGTGTATGTTGAAGCTAAAAAACTGACATATAGGGAATGAAATCTATTAAAATAAAAAAGCAAAATATGCACATATATCGTTCAAAGATATGCAAGAGAAAGTGTTTAAAATTGCCCCCAGACAAGTATTTTCAAATTTTTAAACCTACAAACAACATCAATTAGGGCTTAAAATGGGTTCATAGCAGGTGAAGGGACATTCTACATCTACAGAAATAATTGGACAATAGCCCGCTCCACACAAAACAAGTTTTCTATGAAATATAAATGTGTGATATATCTGCTAATGTTCAAATCTGGTAATTCCCCAAATAGCCAATTAATATTCACATTATCCAAAAATGAATAGAGAAATTCTGAATTAGGAGCAGTTTTGAAGAACACTTTGGAATTTGGCTGGATAAAGTGCACATTAGTAATCATAAGGTGGTTTGGAGTAGTACTTTACTGTGATTAGGAATAGTAGATATATGATGAACATGAATCAGACAACTGGTGGAAAGTTCATAAGGCTAGTGGGAGACAAGGTGTGTTGTTTTGAGTTTGACTGCGTTAAGTCATATATTTTGATTTTCATGATACTACTTAACCACACTTGATACCTCAGTTAATGCTCCATTTCCTAGTTGGAAGTGACGAAACTCTGACCTTTGAAATTCATTTTTTAAATTAAGATAGATTTTTAAATTAAATTTTTGATTTTATTTTAATTTATTTATATATTTACTCTCATGTATTAAGTCATAAACAAAAAAATAGTACATGTTAAATAGTCACGAATGACACTACAAAAAATTAGTATTTATTAATGCAACTGAATATAAAATCTCAGAAAAAAGGTATTGTAATGAAATATTCTGAGAAGGTAAATTTAATAAAGAAGAAATACATACATGTAAAATATATTCCATGATTTTTTTGTTGACCTTTTACTCAATGTTCAAACCAAAAATTGGTTTCACAGGCAATTTACTTACAACAAAAGTTCTTTAACTTCTTAACAATTCTTAAATATCTTATCCATTAATGTAATGTAATGTATTAAATATTCATTTATTTCATTGGGCTCCACAACATAATAAATTCATAGCAGGTAAACTGAGGTTACATCCAATGATAACAATGATAAATTATTTTACTACTTTGTTTTGTAAATGAAAGTAATGATCTTACCTAAGGAATCAACAATACTTAAAACTTTTCCAATTTCTACACATTCTGACTCTGGCACAGTAATATGCAAATCTTCAATTGGTGGCAAATCCTCCAAACCTAATTCTCCTTTCGTTTTAGGAATCTCTTTTTGGGCCTTCTCTTCAACAACAACACTGCAATAAAAAAGAAGCAAGTACACCAATATCAGAAAAAAACAACAAATCAATAAAGATATACACCTAACATACATTATTTTTATAAACACAAAAACCAATCATTAGAAAACAAAATGCCATGCAGAAGGCTAAAGGCTATGAAAGAAACATTACAAAAAAACGGAACTTGCCCACACTATTTCACTGAAATACTTACTGGGTAAACAAAGAATTGGAAAAATGGAACAACACACCACTAGAATCCAAAGTAGATTCTTGGAGAATCAATATTTTGGTTATGGTCACAATTTAATTGTAAAGAAAAATTAATTTTCATATAATGTAATTTTAAAAGGAGGGGGAAAATGATAAGTTTTAACTTTAAAGATTTAAAAGAATGTTAAGTTTATTTTATTAAATTAACTTTAACAAATCATCATCATTTCTCCAGTCCATTGCCATCTTCTGACACTTAATTGCTTTTTATGACCTTGTGCCATTGCTAAGAAGTATTTTAAATCCTCTTCAAGATGGTCAGTATGTCGAAAACCACAAATTCATGCCTTGTTTTCCCCCTGCTTCTTTATTGTTACAATACATAAATGTCTTTACTGGTGGCCAGTTTCAGGGCATTTGGCCTGCTCTTCAGCCTGACCACTATCAAAATTTTACTACAATAGCACTTAATCAAAGAAACTACATACTCTATTATGGGAAAAGGTTTCTCTATACAATAGGAGTGAAAACAAGGGAGGAGGGAGTTGGTAGAACAGGAACACACACACAGCATTTATGTGATTAAATTATGGCCCTGCTCTTACATTTGTATATTAGTCCATTCACATCCCAGTCCACCCTATCTCACCCTGCCCAAAATAAATTGGTTGTGAGCCATCGGGATACTCACATTTACATACAAACACGTGCACTTTTAGATCTAATGTTCATGAAAAGTGTACAGTGTCATGGTTTCTAAGGACAAGCTTATTTATTCATGGTGACTTGTGGTGCAAGTGTATGAGTTGTAATAAATGTTCTAATGGAAATGCAGATCAGTACAATACTATTCCCTTCAAATAAATTCTCTTAAAAATGGGAGAGATTTATTAAGCAACATGAGTGCCAGAGTATGAGGGAAGGTGTGAACCACATCGCAAAGCAAAGGCTGGAAGGTCCCCAAATGAACACATACACTGAATGTCAGGTAGACACACATTTGCATGTGGTAACCACATCGTGTCAAAATGCGTTGGTTATACTGGCCATAAATTAGATTCTTAGCATATCAATATAAACTGAAATAATCAGTTCATTGATTCGTTGAATGAAGTAATGAAACATAAAGAACCATCTCAATTAAAACTATAAAAAACTGGTTAACAGACCTATCTTACTGTTTGCAAACCCATTAAAAAAATGTACTGCAAATTAATTACCATTCATCTTCTTCAGATTCCTCCTCAGTTTCATCTGAAGAGCTACTTGATGTAGCTGAAGAAGTCGAAGAAGTTTCATCAGAGCTATCTGATTCTTCGGAATCGGACACAGCAAGCACTTCAGGCTCTCTATATTCTTGGTTCACAGCAGGACATGGATTAACAGAAGGCACACTGCTTACAATTGTTTTGGTGGAATTACCAGCCTCTTCATTCATTGTTTCTTCATTATCATTTCCATCAGAGTCACTACCATAGTCACATAATAACTTCAGAGAACGTAAATCTTTCTTATATACTTTATCAGCTTTCCATGACTGGTCCTTATTCATAGCTTCCACAACACTTTCATTTCTAATTCCTTCCATGCCATTATTCATGTCAATGTTTTCAGGATCACTCTGAGTTTCATTTATAACCTTTGCCTTTTCTACAGGATCATCTGTGACCATTGGTTCACTATTTCAATGGAACTATTAGGATTACCATTTGTTCCTTGGCTTCATTTATCTCTTCTTATTTTTTTCTGTGTCTCTGTTGCAAATATTATTTGAATTATTGTCGGGAACTGTTGTATTTTCAATATGTCCTTCCATATCTGTTTCATTACCTTCCAGTTGGTCCTCAGTGACCATATCTTCAACATCATTATTATCACTGATGTCTTTGGTGACACTTCCATTAATTTTCTCTTCATTTTCACATTGTTTCACAATGGCAGAGCATGGAATAGAATTACCAATATGATCAATGTTACCACTAGAGCATCCCTCCAGATTGGTAGCACCAGATTTGATAAGTAGCTGCTCACTATTAATTTCCAAAATTTTACCTGCATTATTTACTAAATTACACTGCACCTCTTTAATCAAAACAGAATTCTCAGAATTTGCACACTGTTCTCTTTTATCGGTAATGTTTTTAACATTTCCCGGCAGATTCAAATCATTTTCATCTCCAACATTGGGCACTTTACTTTCCAACTGGTCATTTGAAATTACTGTTTCTACTAATTGAGCCTCATGGACACTGTCTGACGTGGTTCCACTTCCATTATTTATTACTTCAGTCTGTAAATTGCAATTATTATCCGAAAGATTCTTCGCGTTGGAGGTTCTATTATCTAACATACAATTCTTAGCATCATAATTCGTGGAACTAGTTTTGGAAACTATTTCTTTCGAATCACGCGTATCGATCGCATTTGGTCCATTGGATTCTAACAAAGACGTGTCCCTATTAACATCTCCAGATGCCTCCATGATTTTATTTTGGAGTAATTTTGCTTATTACAATGTACACATAACCTAACTAAACTACACACGTGTTCGCGGTAACCCTGTTAAAACTTGCCGTCTTCTTGAAATCAACTAATGACGAAACACAGCGATACTATATCAATTATAGTATTATTCAATGTTTTAATTAGTTGCACAGGAAATCAGAAAATCCAGCTCACGTTAAGCACACGTCACAATGCGATATTGGTAAACCGAACCAAATCAACCAAGCGCTTGTTTGGTTCAGCGAGGACCGCTCATGGCTCGCGCTACCCATGCCGCGTTTTGATTTGTCTTTGTTCGCGCCTACCTGTTTGCCAACTGTTGAATTATTAAGATGGATTATGAAAGGAAAATGTTATAGTTCAGACGAATCATTGCAATTACTAAGGCGTACGTTTTGTTAATTTGGTTCAATAAAATGTATGCACAATAATTGTGTGATTAAATTCAATTCATATGACTTCTTAAACTTAAACTGAGTCTCGAACAAAGATAGCAAGTGTTTCCATATGTGCGTATTGGTAACTATTAATTCTAAATGGCAGCTGAACTTGCCGCCCGAAATTTTAATGGTTGCGGGGCTATTAGCACTTTTAATTACAATGTTCATCACTAATCTAAAAAATGAGTTTTATCAACCGTTGATAGGAAATGTAAGTTTATTGACGCTGTCTTATTTTAGAAACAATATTTACTAGAGACTCCATTTTTTATTTTCTCAGAATTGTGAAAGGTGTCATTTGTCATGTCACTTTTTATGAATTATTTTAATTGTGGATACTTCTTTTATTATATAATTGTCAAAGTACCTATTAATGCATATATATTACGCTGCCATATGACACTGTGTTCTTTGCTTTCAGAAAGTCTTGTTGCTGGTCCATTATGATGTGGATGCAGTATGTGCCTGCAAAATTTTACAGTATCTTTTCAGATCGGACCATATTTCATATACTCTTGTTCCAGTTAGAGGTGTAGAAGAACTGAAATTTGCCTACCGCAGTTTTTGTAAAGAAGTATGTTCGTTTTTTGTTATTTTTGTTTCCTAAGACAGTGAACCATATGAAGTGTTCTTCTTGTTTCTTTTAGGTGAAATATGTACTGTTTGTTAATTGTGGAGGAACAATTGACCTGATAGATACACTAGATCCTGAAAGTTCAATGGTGCTTTTTGTTCTGGATGCCCATAGACCTACTGACGTGTGTAATTACTACTGCCTAGATCAGGTGTGTATGATGTTTATACACAACTGAAGTTGCAGTATTTGAAGTGCTCTTAGTAATATTGTAATGTAAAATACTTTACCGTGTAACATTATAGTATTAAAAAGTTTGCTACCAAGATAATTCAGAATATTATATTCTTAAAACATTGAAAAGCAATTGACTTTCAATTTTTGTATTTGATAGGTGAAACTGTTGGTTCGAGCTACTGATGATGAAAAAGTTCCTAATGCATCTGAAATATTCCGGGATGAGGTAATTTATCATTAATGCTAATACCTTTTTTGTGAATCATTTAGATGTTTTTTAAGGGAAGTCCCATTTATAAACATGCATATTCAACTTTTTAGTAATTTTTCAGGATTTATAGGTGATGTGAGGGGAGAAAATTTCAATTTTATTTACCCTTATGGGTTACTTGTCTTACTTTTTTGCAGTCAGATGATGATGAGGAAGACGATGACGAATCAGGAGATGAGGGTGATCGGCAAGATAGACGTCGTCAGAAAGCTGAAGAATCTATGAGAAAGCGAAGAGAGAGACGGCAATGGGAAGAAAACAGAAATCATCTTCTTTTCAATTATACTCAGTACAGTTATTATGGAAGATCAGTACGTTCTGCTTTTTATTTCCAATGATATTTGTCGTGAGTGTTATGAAATGACTGAATAGGATGTTAAGGGACCATTATTTTCAAAATATTGGTATCTGTTTTACTTAACTTTTAATCTTAATTAAATTGCCACCAAAATGAAAATAAATAGACCTTCCAAAATCTAAGGGCAATCACTCATGCCAACCAGATATTGAATTTGTAAATAGTGTTTGATGTATGAAAATCTTCTGATTTAACTTTCATAATTTTTATTGTTTAACTCTGCTACATCATTTAATTTTGCTACACACGTAGCACATTTGAGTCAAAAATGACCCGACAGGTGCTAGGAACTGATCTATGGGCTAATGAGAGAGATGCAGGTAGGTACTATGAAAATAGACACAATTTAATGGAAAAGAAAAACTTTAATAACATAAGAGCAACTGCAAAAACATATTTCTGAGAAGTAGAAGAGAAAGTTTAAAGAGAAACATTTGTGAAGAGCATTACTGAGATACAAATCATAGGATTCTAAACAAGTGAATTCAAAATAAAATTATTCCAAAACTATGGAAAATGGATTTTGCTGATAACTTTGCATACTTGCTGTAAATGTTTCTTACAACAATATCATCTACACTTACAACATGCAATCGAATTTTATAATCTGTTTTCTCGTATAAATGATATCTACTCTCTTTTTTTATTGGGTTGGTAAAGCTTCATCTTGAAAAACTCTGTTGCAGATTATATTTTTTAAATTACATATCTTGCAGATTTTGTTTTAGGAAAGTAATTTATTCTTTCTATTTGTTGTTTCATCAACAACATGCCCAGAGTTTTTAATAAGTATCATCTTTATCTGAAAGTTTTTGACTCCCCAATTATCGGTAACGTTCAAGAATAAATCATTGGCATTGTTCACTTATATCTATCATATTATAAAAGACAATAAGTGTCCAACGGGTGGATTTTCTATTTGTTGTATAACATTCAATCGCCTTGTCCATTGTACTGACTGCTTTTTGGTCTGTTGTAATCAAGTATTATTATATGCTTCTTACTTTTTTGCATACATGCTTCTTTGTCCATACGTAATGTACTTTGCAGTATATCACATTTGCTGAAGTTTCTTGGAAGGTATACAGCCAAGCTGGTGTTACTGCTATGCAAATTTTGAAGTTATCTTTCGTACATATATTGTTTGCTTTTGTTGTGACGGAACAGAACATTTAGTATTTTTCATTGTAACAATCATTGTAATATTTCTTCTGAGTAACATTTGACCAAGTTCATAAGAGAAGAAAAAATTATCACAAGTTATGTTGTGACCTTTCAATCCCGAAGACAAATCCATTACTGCACACATGCCTTGATTTTTTTTTTCTCTCTCTCTCTCCCTCTTTTCCAGAAGGTTTCCTTAAATAAGGTTGAATATTCCACACTTAAGATGTGTTTTCACATAAAACCCCAAAAGTTATTCTGTAGTATGCAGTCTTATTCAACATATATTGCCTAATTGGGCATCTACCTTGGAATGCAGCCAACTCTTCAACTGTCACATATGCATCTAGATTGCACAGAGAAGGCTAAGTTTCAATCCATTTCTCCCACACTCTTCTATTGGCCACAAATTTATCCCAGACCTTTCTATCGGTTGATATTTCTTTATTGTCATATCTAATCACCCTAGAAATTCTTTTGAAATTTTCCAAAGACAATGTTGCACAAAAAATTGCTCTACCTTTTTCAGCATCACATAAACTTTCTATAGATTCACTGTGGGATTTGAAAACGCCAGCAGCAGCAGAAAAGTCCAGGGATCAAAATAAGAATATTGTGAGCAACAAACCTTTCCACGAGGATCAGAAGTCCACTCAATTGTCTTGTCCTTCAATAACAGAATTTCTGAGTTCAGAATTGCAACATCTGGTTCTTTGTCTCTCGTGTCATCATCTGATGGATTGGAAATATGATCTTTGATTTCAGAAGACATTTCTTCATTTGCAGGATCCCAATTATTGATGAATTTTGATAATCAGACATGTCTTTATCAGAATTACTACTTCTTCCAGTTCATTTCATGACAAACATGCCGAGTACCTCGATTGTCTTGAAGCCATGATGACTTACACACCGTGAAGAAGATTAAACAGCAACACTTTACAATGCAGCTTAAAGGGACACAGAACACAGTATATATAGATAAGAAGATTTGCAAGTCCTATCTTGTTTCACTTGCAAGATATATTAGTGTTTCATTTTATGCAAATGTGGACTTTTTGCTATTTTCACAAGACAGGACAAAAGTGACCTGAACATCTTGTGTGTGAACTTTTTTGTAGTGACAAAAGTGTAAATAAAATTTTATTGTTTTATGTGAAATCTGATAGAAGATTGTCTTGAAAATAAAGTCATGAAATTTTAAATGCATAGAGCAGAAAGAATGAAATTAATGGTAAAAAGAGACAGCAGTTGGGTCAACAAAAACTCAAACAAAGAAGCGGGGTTAGACTGTAAAAACAAAGTTTGCTTATGTTTTGAGCATCAAATGTAAATGTACCAAAAAGTCTTTGACAGTTGTTGTAACTCATTTTCCTCAAAAAGTCTTGTTGTAAATACTGCCTTAAGGTTTTTTGCAGTGCACAGTTGTGCTAATAAGTGTGATTTATGACTTGACAGTTATGAACTTTATATAGGGTTGGGTTGAGAGTAAAACAATGGTAAAAATGAGAGACCTAAGTTCATTAGTTTATGAAAGGAAGAAAAAAAAAAAATCAATTTCTTTAGATCTAAATGGGCTGAAAACATAAATCTCTGATATTATTCAGAGCTTACATATACTTGTTAGACCAAAAGAAAAAGACTTCACACATAAACTGTTGAACTTATGATTTTTGTAACTTATTTTCTTTTTAACCTAAGAGTCCAGAATGTATTCCTCAGTTAATGTAAATATGTGCTTCATAAGGTATATGAGTTTTTAGTCATTCTATATTTCTTATTGACAGAGTGCTGTTGTGATGTATGAACTTGCTTGGAGGATGTCAAAAGACACAAATGACCTTCTCTGGTTGGCCATTGTGGGAGCAACAGAACAAATGCTCTTGGCAAAAGTAGATTATCAGCGGTATGTTTTGGAGACTGGTTTCCTGCAAGCACACGTTCAAAGGTTGAGTCATCACTCTGATAATCAAAGTAATGAAGATGATGTTGGAAATATTTTGACAGGAGTGAAAATTACATTTGGAAAAGAGTATCCTTTTATATTGCTATCTGTGAAAACTGGGGTGGGTGGGGGTGGGGGATGGAAAACCGATTTGGTAAATCTTTGGCAAAAGTGACGATCTTCCATGAAAGTTATTATTTTTCAGTACTTCTTACTGTATTTTCTAATATTCAACAATGAATTGACAGAATTCGTTTTCTGAATTTCTGTGTTGAGAATGTGGCAACAAATACAAATGAATTGCTTTGAGTGTGAGAAATGTTTTATCAGTTGCATTTAGGGATATGATTTATGAGTACTAGATATTTTAATAAGCATTTATATTAGAAATGTTGTAGTGGAGTGATTTTCTTAACTGGCTAGTCTGCAACTAGCATTATATCGTCATTGGACTGTTGAAGCAAGTTTACGATATTCTCGATATTCTGCTACAAAGTTGCGACTGTGGACTTTAAGGGGAGAGAGCAAAGTTCAAGAACTATTGGCTGAAATTGGGTAAGCAAGAATGTCATTCTTTATGGTAATATGTACTTATCAAGTAAGGAAGTTTAAAGAACTTAACTTACTTAATTTACTTGTTACTTACTTAATTTATTTGTTACATATAGGTTTGTTGATCAGTATCTTTGCTTCATGAAGTGATTTAGAGTTAAATCTACTTCAAATTTTTGATGTGAGTTCTTCATAAATTTCTTTCCTTTATTGTTAATTTTTATGAGTGATGTTTTACTGCTTAGCCTTCCATTGGTGCAAAGTCGCCAGAAATTTACATCAATGAATATGGTTCTAAGAAAAGAGTTTCCGGAAAGTATGGAGAAACTAGGCGAGAAGTATAACATGGATAGGATCATGATAGCTACTTTTTTCCTCCAATATGGTTACCGTGGCCGCTTTTGTGCCTTTGACTTTGTTTATGGTGTTCTTGCTCTTCTGGAATCTCGCGTAAGTGTTGTTGTTGTTTTTTTTGCCAACAAGTATCTTCGAAAAGAGTTCTTTGAAGAATGTATTTTAAATTTTTTATGCTTGTACTTCAGACAAAAGACAAATCTCTGTCTACGTGTTTCATGGAGGCATTGGATAGTTTGTCACGGTAAGTAATTACGAGAGTCTTGATAGTTTGGAAAATTGCTAAGAGTTGATAGTAAAAATATCATGCTTTCAGATCAAATAAACAAGTACTGGAAGATGGAATAGAAAAATGCAAAACTGTTTTAGTTTCTATTTTTAAACAAGTACAGTCTCTCTTGGAAATGAGACAAGTTATATCGGCTGGCCCTTTTTTATATTTCGTTCTACAAGAGGTAAGTCCCATTTCCATTTTTTTGGAAATGCTGAGGGTGGAATCGTGGGTGTCAGTGTCAAGAGAAATGGATGTATTGATCAGTGGTTCTGGGTGTGTCAACTTCTAAGGTCATTTGTCCCCTAAGTGTACATATGTGTTATTGTGGGAGGTGGTGGTAGTGATGATTAGGGTTGTGATTTATATGCATTTGCATATTTTTTCTGTGGTTTAAAATATCCTGTTTTAACAAATTGTATATGTTTTGAGGCATTTAGAATCAATTTAAGCTATTTGTATTTCGCATATATCACCATGATATATGGGCCATATTTGCATATTTTTGTTGCATATCCACCCCTCATCCATGAAAGAAGCCCAACAGTTACAGTTCCGTCAGCATGTAAGCGACTTAAATAGTTCTCTCGCCACGTGCTGTGGTACATCATGTGAACTTCTCTGAAGCAATTGGCTTTGAGGATTTGTTCACGTTACCATAGCCACGGATCAGTGTTGCCGCTCACCTGACTGCTACAAAGTTGCTTGAGAAGGACACTAAGATCTGTCATTAGCAGTATCAGTTGAAATGAAATGTGCATCCTCCAAGCGTCTATGCGTGTCCACACACACACACACACACACAGCTCAAAGACGGAATGGTGTTAAAACAGTCAGACCCGTGAATTTGTGACACAGACGATCTGGGAGTGTGTCTTTTGTTCGCTGAGTAGTGAAGGAGATGAGCCGGAGTTGATGCATAATGTTTTCAACGGCTTAGTTTTCCACATTTTCCACATTACGCTTTTTATTAATTTTTACACTTACACATTACATTACACTATTTTGCATATTTTCCTTCTTTAATAGCATATATTACCAAATATATTTACATATTTATGTGCATATTTCGCTGTTGTTTTTTTACATATAAATCACAGCCCTAGTGATGGTCTTCCCTCACTGGATGATGAGATCTGGCACTGATGTACGTTGACTAGCGGAGATTTTCCCCAACTAGATATCTTCCACCAGCATGGCACCACCCCAGTCAGGACAAGTTCTAAGCTCCCGACATGTTGTAGTGTAGTGCACGTGAGTGTATGTGTGAATGTAAGTATGTGCGTGAGTGAGGGGTGAGGATAGGGTAAGAAAGGGGAAGGGAAGATTGCACACGGTCCTAGGCCTGTTTGTTAGGGTACTGGTTCAGCATTCGCCTCCAACACCTCCATCACAGCATTCACATTCAATTTTAATTTAAAGCTACAACAGTATACGGTAAAATTTCATTGTTGCAAGTCATTATCACTCTAGCTTATTATTGGACAGCGACTTGAACAAAAGCGTTTGCGAGTCAGTGTGAAAGATGGATAGAACTGGAATTCGTGGTGTTATCCAATTCTTTTTTATGGAAGGTAAAAACGCAAAAGAAATCCATGAAAGAATAGCACATTGGGTGATTGGCCTACATTGGGTGATTCATGCCCTTCGTATGAGACGGTGAGACTTTGGGTCAACGAATTTAAGCGAGGCAGGACAAGCATCGAAGATGCCTCAAGACCTGGTGCTCCAAAAACAGCTGTGATGCCAGAAAATATCGACTAAATCCATGATATTGTTTTAGCAGACAGATGAGTGAAAGTTCACGAGTTAGCAGATGCCACAGGTATCTCAAATGACCAAGTGCATTTTATTTTGCACCATGAATTGAGTATGAAATAATCTTTGCGCAAGATGGGTGCCGCGATTGCTGACTGCAGAGATGAAACGAAATCGCATGAGAACATCTGTCGAGTGTTTGCAGCTATTCAAGCAAAATCCAGTGGATTTTTTTGCGTTGTTTTGTTACCATGGACGAAACTTGGATTCACCAGTACACTCCAGAAAAAAAGCAGCAGTCAAAACAATGGATTGCAAGAGGAGAACCGGCTTCGAAGAAGGTGAAATGCAATCCATCAGCAGGGAAGGTGATGGCGTCAATCTTTTGGGATATAGGATATAGGTATTCTTCTTATAGACAACCTAGAAAAGGGAAAAACCATCACTGAAAAATACTATGCATCGCTTCTGGACAAACTCAAGGCAGCTATCACGGATAAACGTCCTGGAATGGCAAGAAAAAAGTGTTGTTCCATCACAATAACGCCTCAGCAAATTTCAAGCCGTATCGCCCAGCAAAAATTGACTGAACTTCGTTTCCAACTGCTTCCACATCCGCCCTATTCACCTGATTTGGCCCCCTCGGACTTTCATTTCTTCCCAAAATTAAAATCTTTCCTGGCTAGACAAAAATTTGTCAGCAATGAAGAAGCTGTCCAGATAGTCCATGACTATCGTGGGTCTTGAAGAAAATCACTTCAGAGAAGGGATCCTGAACCAGGAGAAACATTGGGTCAAATGTGCTGAACTTTGAGGGAATTATGTCGAAAAATAAGGTAAGTTACAAAACTCAGATCATTGTTTTTCGTATCGAAACAAGTTACTTATCGAACACCCCTCGTATATGATCAATCCAAGTTTCCATGCTCTTTGAGTGGTGTGTAGGTGCTAGAGGTAAAATTTCGAGGCACATGCTGTGGAAAAAGTGCGTAAACTGCTCTGCAGAAGTAAAGGTTTTTAATAAGCTATGATTAAAGTCACCCATTACAATAATATGTTCATAAGAATTAATCACAGATGCAAAGGTTTCGTCCAACATATCTATGCAGCCTGACTTACGAGGTAAATATATGACAGCCAAAAGACATTTTGTTCCTAAAAGTCTGACTTCGATAAAAAGATATTCACTACGTTGGCAATCCGTATTTGTTGAAGCGAGTACAAGTTTATGTCTAAGATCGTCGCGAATGTATATACCGACACCTCCACCATGTGCGGCGACACTGGCCTTCCGATCAGCTCTTATCAAGCGGTACCCAGGAATTGCTACTAACGCAGAATTGAGAGAATTTTTCAACCAGGTTTCGCTTAAGAGAAGCACATGAAAACGGTGTTTAGATATTATTTCCGTTACTTCATCGAAATGACAGGGCAGAGACTGGGCATTTAAGTGTGCAACGTACAGACAAAGGGAGCGAGGATTAGGCTTATTTCTAGCGTCAGGCGCTTGTACCGCCGGGAAAGGTTCCGGTCACCCACATGTAAAGGATTTACAGGATGTGAGGGGAAGAGAGTAGGTAACATTAACTGAGGGTTTGAAGACGTTCGCAGAAAAAGAGAGGAAGGAGAATTCTCGGAAATATCCGAAAGTGGTTGTGAAAGAGGGTTGGAGAGTGGAGATGTGGATGGGTGGGAGCGCTCCTACGCTAAGCTTGAACTGCCTCCAGCTAGCCCCTGGTTTGCACCCGGGCACGACTGTTACCATGTTTGATGACGATGGTGCCGTCTTCTGTCCACACGTTCTTGAGGCCAAAGTGGTCAATGGCAGCTTGTACCAAAACCAGGCACGATTTTGTGAGATCCTCAAGAATCGTAATGCCAGTATGCTTCAGCAGCCGTTTCGAGCGAAACATCTCACTCCGTTTCCTGTAACTAATAAATTTAACAATAATTGGCCTGTTTTTTCCAGGTACTTGACGACCTATCCGATGGCTCCTATCAATATCTTACGAGGTTAAGTTTACACTTATCTTTTTCGCAACTTCAATGACCAGCTTGTCGGTGTCTTCATTATCATTTTCTTTCACACTGAATATCCGCAAGCAGTTTCGACGTGAATACATCTCGAGCTGGTCAGTCTTTTCTTCTAACTGAGATTTTAGGTTTGAAATCTCACGGTCACGTTCAGCCAGTTTTTTCTCTAAACCTGCCACAAGATTAGCATTGAAATTCATTGAGTCTTCCATTTGCTCTGCTACAAGTTCAGTAAGCACAGATGCCAAAGAGCGTAAGAAGGTAGGCGAAGTTACTGCCTTATCCAGTGCCTCATTCACTTGCTCCGTAATTTTAGGAGTAGGAAACTAAAAGAACAGTAGAGTAGATCTCAGATCAAATAAGAGTAAGATCAGTAAGAATACAAATGAAACTCGAGAAGAAAGATGCAATATAATTTCACTGAATGGTAGAGTACGGCAAAATATACTTATCTTTGCGGGCTTCTATGGCGGCAGGTGATCGTTGAGTGCGAAAGTTGTAACGGTGGCTACCTGCGAAAGAAACTACGTGCTGCCTAGCTCGGAGCACCAAGGGACGATGCTTACATCGCGACGGTCATCCACAGTCTGGGTTTGAAGTTCATAATTGTTGCTACTTACTCTGCAATCAATTACTCAATCTGCCATCCATGTGTGTGGACTGGCGAGGAATCTGAAAATCTTATCGAAATATCTACTACTGGATTGCTTATCGCTTGATATATTGCTTGATAATCAGCTTTTTTTAAAGCAACAAATTGGAATTTCTTATAATGTGAAATATTATGGTTCTGATAGAAGTTAAACAAGAATTGTTGCGTTGTTAATCAAAATGAAATTATATTTGGTCATGCCCAGTTTTCTCTATCTTGTAATAATTATAAAACAACCTTGATATATTTGCAGATCTTCGCACGCTCTTCACTTCTCGACTTAATGGCACCCTGTAGAATATTCTCCGTTGTCGCAGCAGAATCTTCCTTCTTCATAAAGTCCTCCGCCTAATGTTCGCGATCAAGTTCAAATTCTCCCAGCGATACTATTATTACCCATTATTTCCCTTACTCGCATCACAGCTGGACACCTATGCACGTGCTGATTATTACTTTATAGAATTCCTTCGTCTCTTCCCACAAGAACGTTTTATCCTGATAAAATGTCAGGAGCCAACCTCCTCATTACCACGTTGCTAGAGAGCGTCACTGTTCTTCCTAAAACCAAAGCCCCAGAACTCTACATTATCCAATTTTTTCTAAAAAAAAAAAAAAAAAAAAAAAAAATAATAATAATAATAACAATAGTATTAATAATTAATAATTAATAAAAATAAAAATAATACTACTATTTCCGCCTCCACCCAGTCACTTCCACATCCTCTTCACCTAGCGAAAATGACCTTTAACACCGGTTGCTTACTTGTCACATAGCACCCCGCGATCATCTATTGACATCCTTATATTCTACTTCGTATAAATGACATTTTCATAAACAATAATTGTTCGCCATTTTGGTATATCACAGTACATTATGATTGTCATTCTGAAGTGCTGGATTTACTCATTTGTGGACCCTAAGCTGTATACCTTTGAAAGCTTGTAATGTGTTCGGTCCTATAAAAGGACAGGGGAAGAGGTTAAAAATAATTAAACAATACTGAATTCTGCAAAATGGAACAAAAGTTTGAATTTTGAAACCAATATGTGAAATTTTTTATGACACCAGTATTAAATAGCTAAAAAACCTCTTTCCATTTGTCGAAAAACGTTGAAATTTCTGAACTTTGCTTGGTAGAAGTATAGTTCATTATTTTGTAAATAATGAAATAAAAAATTGAACATAGGAAATGTAGGAATAGGGGAAAGGTGCCTGACCTGTATGTGTGTGTGTGTGTGTGTGTGTATATATATATATATATATATATATATATATATATATATATATATTTATATATATATATATATATATATATTTATATATATATATATTTATATATATATTTATATATATATATATATATTTATATATATATATTTATATATATATTTATATATATATATATATATATATATATATATATATATATATATATATATATATATATATAAATTTAAATTTAAATTAATAATATTTAATTAAAAAGGTAAAAATAAGTTATTTGTTCTTTTGCAGATGAAATTAATTTTTTTTTTTAAGATAACAAATACTTATAGTCAGCAATGTTATGAGATATCAACCCATTGTGCTCTTTATACTATGTGCTGTGCGTCCCCAAGAACACTTTAAATTCTGCGTGTTGACTGCGGAGGGTGGTTGACTGAATTAATGATGCAATCGAGGTTTGGTATCTCATTAACAAGTTTTTATCAAAAAGAAATACTCAATTCTTCAAAAGTTTCTTTATTTTTTAAGGGTTTGCATGTTTAAAATTTTAATTTTTTCTGTATGATATCTTTTGAAGCATTCTTTTGGGTGCAATGCTAGCTGTGTGGAACATGTTTTACAGAAAAATACAGTTTCTTGCCTGCCTCCTGTGTTATTTTTGTGACCCAGTACAGTCCTTTGCATATATTTCCTGGAAATTTGTTTATTATAAGTAATTTTCAATTGAAGCATTCTTCAATATCAGAAGTTGAACTGCGGCCCTGTTTCTGACTTCCCTTTTGCTCTTCCCTCACAAAGTCTTTGGTACCACTTCTGCGAAATAATTTGTGTGAAGGGACATTGATATTGCTAGTGTTGCAATAATCTTTGTACAACAGATAACTATTTACAACCAAAAATATAATTTCGTCCATGCAAGCAAACAGAAAAGCCATGTTGATTGGGACTCAACATCAGAGCGTAAAACAAAAATCTCGTTGAGTCGATGTCGAGTCCCACTGGACATAGCAGTGCAAAGGGTTAAAAAACATTGACAAATGGACTCTACCAGAGCAGGGCCCCTCCGCAAGTGCTTCTTTAGAAATCTTGCGCTACATAGGTCTTGACCAGCTCACTTACAATATGATTTGTTTTTGTATAGGGAACGCTGGATGTTCAGTTGTATTCCAGTCCTATGTGCTTGGGCTTGCTAGCTCAGTTTGCATTGGAAGCGTATGTGGGCTCATCTCGAAGCAAAAAGGCTGCAAGTCAACCTCTTATTGCATCTGCTCCCCTAGATCCTGAAAAAGGCACCTGCTTGCTTCTTGGAATACCACCTGTTGCTGATGAATCATCAAACAAGTGAGCTTTGAGATATTCCCTTTATGAATACTATAAAAACTTGATGCTAATGTTTTGTAAGGTATTAAATTTCAGTGGCAAAATTATGAGAATGAACCCTTCACAAAGAGATCAGAAAAAGTTATTAATACACAGTTTGAAAATCCTTTGTCTGAAGTGGTGTTCAAGTTTACATTTTATCGTGGAGGACATGTAAAGTATGGTGCTGTTGAAGATGAACCAACTTTGCACAATTGGCAGATTATCTTGCACTTTGCTCTTCGCCTTTTATGATTATAAACGACTCTCAATGCGAAGACAACCAGGCATGCATATTCAGACAGGAGGAAATTTATTTTGCATGTTTTGTGAACTCTGTGTCATCTGAAAGTAGATCAACAGGCGTATTAATTAAAATAGTCAAAATTTTGAGAGAAGCAGATTACATTAATTACATTTAAAGGTCAGGTAAACTCAGTAATGTATTGCGACAGCATGTTTCAAGCAATTATAATTCAGCATGCCACTCACTGTACCTCAATAAGCATTTCATAACCAATTTAAGATATAAGATAATAATAAGAAAATAAGAATAATCAATTTTAAGTTTTATCTCTTTTGTTTTCTTTCAAATTAAAAAGTTTTTGTGTATTTAACTGAATATTTGATGGTGGAAATCTGATATTTCATTTTAACCCTATCTAATTGAAATTTTAGTACCTAAAATGCTTACAGAACTTGAAATTCAAAAATTGTGTAATGTTCTATTTTATTAATTTCAATTTCTTCAATTGGGATTAATGTGAGAACCAGGACTTATCATGTATTGAGATGTTATCCCTCTTGAAATTTGGTCATAATCTCCAACAGGCATGGCTTACTGTTTAGTGTATATCATAAATGTGAATGATAAACTCATTTGACAAGAAAGAGGCAGAAATGCATTCTTTGCATGTAGATTCATCAGACAGTGCTCAAACTCAATCACTCGCATTAACTACCACGCAAACAGATTTAGGTATTTTACAATTGAAGTCCAGGACTTAAGTTATTTTTGTTATCAGTAATTCTCATTGCAGTAATTTGTGGTATTATTCTTTACAAGAAATTGATGTGTTGCTGTTGTTAGTATTGTCATGAAAATGGAGGAAGAATCGTCTGCCAGTAGTTATGTGAAGATGAGTGAAACATTCCTCCAAATACCAAATAAATAGCACACTATCTGAGAATGATAAGAAACCTGAAATACAGTAAAACCCCGTTTTTACGTTCCCGCATTTTACGCTTTCCTGCCTTTTACGCCGTTTTTCGTTGGTCCCGTTAAAAAGCCTATATTTACAATGCATTCTTTTCCCGCAATTTACAACTCAATATTAAAGAGCTTCCCGTCTTTTACGCCGTTTTTTTTTTTTTTTTTTTTTGTCAAAACTGATGTTTGAATCAATTTCGGCGGAAGTCGTGGCATGTAACCCGTTTTTTCAGGTGGTGTGAGCCATTTCCTGTTATACCGCATGCTTTATAGACGGAAGTCAGTGATAGTCTCTCGTCTCGTAGTCAGCTTGTGGTGTTCGGTGTGTTTGTGTGAAAGGTAGTTGTTGAAGATACGTGTTTTTTTTGTGTGCGTGTACAAAGTTCACGTGTACACAGTTGTTGAAGATACGTGTTTTTGAAGGTAGTGGGCGATAAAATATGGAGAAGAAAGACAGGAAATGCATTTCTTTGAAAGAGAAGATAGAGATTTTGCGTCAGTGTTGATGCGCATGTGGGAACACGTGTTCAGTTAGCAAGGAGCTTCAACTCTCGGTTTCCACGTTGAAAACTATTATTAGAAACAGATGCATTCCAAGCATTGTATAGTGTTGAGGGGCAGGTTGAAGAAATACAATTACAGAAAAAAAAGAAACAAATGACAATTTTAATTTTTTTTAAATAGTAACTTTGTGTATTTAAAGTATAATTTGTAAATGTATTAAAAGTGTGATATGTGTTATTGAATAATAATTATGTAAACAAGTCCTTGGAGTAAAACATGTAAGTACTCGCTTAGACTATTGTTTTTTTAACTTTCCTGCAATTTACACTTTCCTGCATTTTACACTTTTTTCCTTCAGTCCCCTGAAAAGTGTAAAAAAGGGGTTTTACTGTACTTGTTTGCAATTACTATATTGCAAACAGGAATTTCAGATTTGTGAGCTTTGGTGGTCAGAATTGAAAGAATATATTTTAAAAAGTAAATTTATAAGAAGTAACGCTTTTCTATTCAGACATCAATGCAAGATATTTCGAGGGTTATCAAGGTACCTCTCAATATTTAAAAATTTCATTATAATTTTTGTTAAAATCATCAACACCAGGAGTTGTGAAAGCAATGTAATTCAATGATGGCTTCAGAACAATTACTTCTCTTGGAAACTTGATCATAAGAACAAACCACAATTGCCAGATAAAAAAGGTTTCAAGAATAGGAAAGTGGAAGATATCAAAAAACTTGGCTTCAAAACAGGAATAATTACTGCCTTATTAATAAATGTAGCTAATTTTGTTTGGAGATTTATAGAATTTTTAATGAATGTTTCAAGTGTTATTTTATCCTTAGTTTAAGTTTCATTTCATTCAGCTAATCTATGTAGTAATTATTTTGTTTTTCTTAGTTTTCCAAAAATTAGTACATGTGACTTGGGTTGTTCTTGCAAACAGTGATTCATGTAATTTTCGTAACCATGAAAATTATGAATTTACTTGCCATTATATCATTTTATTAATAAAATACAAAAACGAAAATCTACTTTGAGTATTCTGAAAACAGAAAACAGACTTTAAAAATTAAAAATTGAAAACCTAGAAGCAGCCTTTTTTGGCCCTGTGTCTATTTTGCCATTAAGTTTTGATACCTCTGTGTAATTCAAATGAGTGAGAAGCCACAGATACATGGTAGGGCCCTTCCGTCTGGAAAGTATGTGAAATGTGCTTTATGTAATAGAATAACACATTTTAACTTTTATTATTATTATTATTATTATTATTATTATTATTATTATTATTATTATTATTATCATTATTATTATCATTACTATTATTATTATTATTATTATTATTATTTGTATTCCAGTTTCTTTGGAAAAGCGTTTGAGCAAGCAGGTGAACGAATTAGTGCTCGAATGAACATGGATTATTTTGACACCTCTAGTAAGTACATTTGCAATCATATTTTTCTTCTTGCATACTATTTATATTATGTAGAGAAAGTTACGCTGAGACAAAAATCAAAAATCTTTTGGCCAAGTCGTACTGTAGGTCTCTGATTCAGAAAACGTGGATAATTATTTTTTCCTACGTGTTGTGTATTGCATTTGGTGTGGTCAGAATCCACATACAGAGGTCCTTGATATTGAAAAATTTGTTTAAGGCCAAGATGTCTATCAGTCTGTCCGTTAACAACATTAGCAGCTAAACCATACACAGGATTTTCACCAAAGTTGATTTTCCTCAATTGATCTGGCTGTTCAGTAGAGAAATATATCACTGTCACAGACCGTTGAATTTAAAACATTTTTGGAGGTTCTTTACATGAAGCCCCAATATTTTCAAAATTTTAAAAAAAATTTTTTCCTTTAAATTTTATTTTCAAAAATTGCAAGAGTTTCAAATTTTCCTACAATTACATTATCGATAGAGATTTTTCTTCTTAAATAAAACTGGTATTCAAAATTAGATCTTTAAATAAGGTTGTATTCAATTTTTCCAAAGTATGCCAATTTTTGCTTAATTTTGCATGAATTAACAGTAATTTATAATGCGATTCTCTTGAAAAGAACTCCAATTTGTTTTATTAAACATTTTGAATGGATAGAGTTAAATGAACTCAATAACATGATATAATCATTGTTTTGGTGTAATCTTAATTTTTTTAAAATTACACGAAGGTATGTTCAAGTAGTGGCACCTGGTTACCCCAACAAACTAGAGGCTGCAGCTCCAGTGAATGGCAAACACTTTTTCCAAAATTCCGAACACTAATATACGATAAAACATTAGCAATTCATGTAAATTAATTAAAACTAAGTTGAATAAAATACTATATTGAAACATTACTTAATTTAACATGTAGAATCCATGTCAAGTACATGTATTCACCTTCCGCTCATGTTCTGGCTTCAAGTGGGCAAGTTTTTGTATTTGTTATATATTGAGACAGATGATAATAGAATTCACATAAAACAAAAAAGAACTTGGTTTTGAAAATATAGTGATCGCACTCTAGAACTTTTGCAGCAAGCACGTTGTTTGGGCACCTTTTACACAAATAAAATTATTTCATTTCCATAATACCACTACCATGGTATATATTGTAATAATGAAATATGTTACACACACACACACTCATATTCACAACTCTCGCTGGCTGTAACTCAATTGTAACTGCACCCACCATGACAGACAAAAAGGAACTACTTCCAGAATTGCCAACTTAACACAAAGGACTCATCAAATGTACATTTTGAATCAATAAACCTAATATCAAATAGAAATAAATTCTCCGAACATCATAAATAATGCAAATACTGTCAAGAATTGATTGAACTTGCGTACTTTCAATAACACACAAAAAATAAAATTAAGTTACAGCAAGTGTCAGATGAAGACAAAATTGGTATTGCCCTCAGACACCATACTACATTCGGTGACTAGAATCCCCAGCCACGGAACAAGACTCGTTGCTGCACTGAACGTCCTATGTTGAAGCATAGGGCCAAAGAGCAAATACCAATCTTGAATACTGAATGTCATTAAAAGGAAAATGTGTATTCCTAACATTTTGGAAGATCTTTTTCAATTACCCGGAGGTTCTGCAACCATGCAATCCAAGAACGAGCCGTCTCTGTTATCAAATAGTACAGTAAAACCTATCTAAGGCGGTACTTTTGTAAGATGGATATCTGCCATCCTGGACAAAAAAAATCTCAGAATGGAACAATTTTATACATGGAAATGATCTCTGAAAGCCCGAAACCTGTCCACTGTGGAAACAAAAGATTTTAGAGAATGTAAAGTGATTATTGTCTGGGTAAGGAGGAAATTTATTTTTACATTTCCAGCATTATCTTTGGAATGACATAGTGCAAAATGTCACATCCTGAGACATGACAGAGTGTACAACAAGTTCTCCTCTTATACCTGCTATCCAGGAATCTTTGGCCAACTCTGTGACTGTTTCACTGTGACTCATGCTTTGGAGTGATTTTTGCAACTTCCTCTCTGCCCCTCTGAATCTTTATGTTGGGTCGTCCGCACCCTGTTCAGTTCTCAACAGTGTCACCACATTGCCTTCAGCCAACTATGGAATTTCGAGAATTCTATCTTGTTATCCTAGCGTAGCATATGCTACACATGCTCAATTTATTTGTAAAATGCAGAATAAATTCTTGTGTTATATTTCCCCTTTGTTTTCATGTTTATTTTTATTTCCTACAATATTTTCATTGATAAATTATGCTTTATTTTCATTGTTTTGTTTACCTAACAAAATTATATAGAAAATAGTTCACTTAAGTTATGTGTTGAATATTTGGCAACACTCTATAAGTCAGAAACCTGCCAAGACAAATTTTTTGAAAGAACTATCCGATTTCATTTTAGACAAGTTTTATATATGTATTATAATAATATCTAACCATTACAAATAATATGAGAAATAATGTGTTATTGCTCCACTAGTTTAAATGTCAGTTGATAACTAAACATGTTTTAAAAATGTTAAAATAATATATATTTTCATTTTCAGTTATCCAGTTAAAAACTGAAGATAGACCAAAGTTTCTTGATGCATTGACTTCCCTGTTGCTTTGAAAGATTGCAGTGATGACTCAAATTCTGCCAAAATGTACATAAGAAACTAAAATAATTTTTGAGAACATAGATGTTTTTGAAGAGTATTGAATAGAATGTGATAATTATTTTTAAGACAGTGACTGCATTGAAAATAATCTGAGTACAGTAGTTGTAATTTGTATTTTTTAAAGACATTTAGGCTATTCTTACAAAAACATACTGTCTGTCATCCTTCCAAGATCAGAATCTTGATATTCTTCTTTGTGAAAAATATAATTTTAGATTGCTAAAAGCAGCTGTGAAGATTCGGGTTTTAAATGTGTTTCATATTCTGTCTTTTTAAGTGTTGTGAGATTTGTGATAGTGAAACTGTCCTTGAATGAGTTTGAATGTTATTGTCTTCTTCACTTTCCAAGTATCACCATGTGTATTGTTACTGACTAAAGCTTTGATATTTTTATAATTTTAGTCAAATTGTATTTTTCTATATTTCTTACTCCCACTTGTTTGACTGGAAATAAAATACATACTGTAAGTTGTGTTTTTTCCTTTTTTTAATTTCTTTTCCATCTTCCTCACTCTGTCTCCCTCCCCCTCCTTCTCTCCTTCCCACTCTCTCTGATCCTCTCCCCCTCATTTTTACTTTTCCTCCCTGTACTATAATATAAGGAGGAAAAGTATTGGAATTGCCTTACCAATATGATCTCGAATGTTGGTCATAAAATGCATGTTTAAGGTTCTTTTCTGCTGTTAAGGTCTGTTAGTACTATTCCAAAGATGGATAAACTTTGAGAGGATATACTTGCAATTTTGTGCCTGAAAATCAATTTGTACATATAGATATCACACATAACTCTGTTAGATCAAGGCTTTTATTCATAACTTGGTAAATATGTCAAGAGTACGATCTAGTTGTGCTGCTCCAGAGATCGTTAAGATATTTTATTTTTTGTGAGTACTTAAAATGAAATCGTTATGAAATTCTTCAGCATTTTCTGGATAATAACTGAAACTTTTTTCTTGAAATCTTTTTGTTCAAATAGAAGGAAGTGCATTTACAACAATGGTAGAGTTCCGATTTTCATTCAACCCTCATACTTTTAGAATATTGTAAAATTCTTCAACACTGTTTTTGATTAGATAGAAGTTTAAGCCTTCCACTCAATTTGCTTGATTTTGTTTTAAATAAAAGGTAACGGGCCCCAGATGTACAGCTTGCTACTAGTTTTGTAGTATAAACTCTAAATTTTAATATAAAACGCCTCCATGTGCCACAGAGTGAATGTCGCCATTTGTTCTGTCGACCGATATGACTCTCCGCTCATGGCACGTTCTTATGGTTCGAAAACTCCAGAAGATGTCAATTCAAGGGAGGAGCTTCTCCCCCACTACCATATAGCTTCCTTAAAAAAGTTTCCTCTTTTCGCCGCTGGAGCGCTGAGGTGTATGGGCGATTAACACATGAAGAGAGGCTGAGAGTTCCTCCTCAGGACGACTTCAATTGATTGCAATCGTTTTCATGTATCATAAAAGGGCGCGAAGGTTAAAATCTCGATCATAAATTCCCTGAAAGTGATCACGTAAAAAATTGTTCATTTTCCCTCAAATATCAAAGCAATTTTTTTATTTGTGATACGTATCTAGTGACTTATGTCCCGGTGTTTACGTTCTCTTAAGTGCCGCGATCGTAGGTATTTCCAATTTCATACGCCGCGGCTTTCCACTTACCCAATATCACTGTCCGCTCTCATCACTCTTGAGGGTTGTCAAATAAAACACTTGAAGTTCATAAAAAGAAAATATATTGCCCTCTCTGGATTCTAGATTCTTCTGTCTGGATGGCTAATCAGTCGGCAAACTGTTACCTGCTCCGCATTCACGGATGTCTTGTTTTGTAATCTTGAACCACCGATTAGTTACATCTTCCAAGGTTTCGCCAATCTTATTAATAGTATAAAATGTCAAAACATTCAGTAAAAACTTTATAAATATGCAGAAAGAATATAAAATATACAAAACAAATGCCCTTAAAATGAGTGAAATTATGTAAAAACATCACATAACGAATCGAAATACTTTCTAAAATCAATAGAAATTACTTTTGGATTGGATACTAACTCATACCTGTTGTTACATACCGTAATTGCGACTTCTGCTCAGCGGCTATTGCTTACCGCAGCATAAATGTTAAGATGTAAAATGGAGATGCGGAGAATACGAGATCATAGCAAGCAAGCAAGTGGATATGTCCTATGAAACACTAGAGAAGTAGGGAAGATGGTATTTAGGTGCAATTGAGTGATTTGCACGTATATTTGAGGAATTTGCGTGGAATGCAAATTTCTCTAGTACTTTCAAATATGTTACATAGCCACTCGAACAATGAAAACCTTTGTCAACAGGTGCAGCACCTAAAATATTACATATAATAATAATAATAATAATAATAATAATAATAATAATTTCTTAATATCCCCTAAATAATTTAAGTATTAGCTGTTCTATGCCGAAGAGGAATCTGCTTATGAATATTCCTGCGCCTTCCTGTACGAAATGATGCAACCGGCACTGCACAAGTGTAATTTCTACATCTGGTTGCATAACTTATGTACATGTTTCGCCCACAAAATGTGTCAGTTTCACAGGCGTTGCGAAGCAGTCAGGTCATCTGCCGTCGAGTTCGTGCCATTTCTTTTTACTACAATCTACATACGTGGTATAGAGAAAGTTATGTACTGCTGCAGCGAAAAACTGCCAGTTTTGGCGGAAAATTCGTATTGTTGGTTCCTGATACCGAAAAAGTTTGACATGCTCTGAACACAGAATTAACTTTGATTCCTTGCTTTACATCACAATTTCTGTTCATCTGCCCATCTTTGAACAACGTCAGCGGCTAAACAGTAAGCAGAATTTTCGCCGATATTCCTCTATCGTTCGGACTGGTGTTGCGGTTCTTTGAATTTGAAATTAATCTTTTAATTGTTGCCGTACTTAACATGAAGCCTCAAGGGCATTTTCAAATTTTTATCAAAGCTGTCACCAATTTTTTAATTAAATTTAGCGTTTAATAATGGCCCAATCTTTTTTGCTTTGAATTCTCCGAATTTTCGAAAATTGCAAAAGTTTAAATTGTTTATAGCGTCTTCAAAATTATATCTTTAAATGAAATCATGTATATTTTTTAGAATGTGAATATTTTTCGTGTAATGTCGCGTGAAATAAATTTTCGAAATAAGAGTCTCAAAAATGGTTCCAAATTTTTTCTTGAAGCTTTCCGTAAGCTCTGTGATAAATACCGTGTATAAAATTACATAAACGCAAGTTTATGTATTATTTTAATTTTTCAAAAATAACAAAGTGTAATTTTAAAAAAAATTAATCACGTCTTTAATATTTACATTAAGGGTGTTTATACACGTTATTGTATTTGTAAGTACAAGTTCTTCAAATAAGTTCAATTGCTTCAAATGATTTCTACCGTCTGAGGTAGCTTAAATCATCAACTGATGTCACTGCATCGCCTCTGACCGAGAAATGGGAAGGGACTGGAGCAAAATCGAAAAGATAGCTGAGACGCATGTTAGCACATTTTCCGGCGCTCTCACACAGAACCGTTTTGTCGTTATCAGTTTCTTTGTTTCCTGATTGACACATTCGCCCTTTCTCTTTTTACGTGTGTTCATTGGTAGTGCGGTCGGTTACAGTTGCGCCAGTTACTTATCAATAGAAACAGGAAAAATATGTAGAATTAAACGCCAAAATATCTACAGAAATGTGTAATGAAAACAGTAAGAATACGTAAACTTGCGATTTTTCCCATCTGAATTAACCTCTGTTAATCTGGCCGGAGTCAAAGCACTGCGATTTTGAAAAACATCCATCAATTTTGGGGGTACTTTACGTCAAGCCCTTGAGACATTTTCAAAATTTCCTCAAAAATGGCTTTTCTTTAAATTTCTTGTTTTCTGTTTCTTTCCTGATTGACAGCTTCGCCTTTTCCCCTTTTCGCGTGTGTTCGTTGGCAGCGCAGTCGGTTCCAGTTACACCAGTTACTTATCACTGTCGCAGTTAGCGCGAACACATGCCTGCCGAGACGAAAGCGGAACGCGCGACCACGCCGAGCAGAAATATTCTGTTGACAGAGAAAGTGAATCACCCGCGGAGTTCTGGCCGCGCGCACGCTCAAATGCCGGCAGGGTCGCTGGTGACTAAGCCGGACCGACTGCCACCCGCTGGAACTGCAGCGCGAGTGGGACACGCTGCATGCGGCTGGTATTTTGAAGAACTGCAGAACCCATTCAGATGTGTCAGGCACATAATCCGGGGACGGTCGGTACAAAACAAAAATGTCGGATAATCAGAGGAACAATAAAAACACATAAATGACTACATTCACATCACAATATACAGTAAAATCTGCCTAAGCAGAAATCTGTACACGCCGGAAACCTGCCTTAACCGGAAAAAATTCTCCGGTTCGGGAAGTTAAATGACATTCTACACAGCATAAAAAGGAACCTCTCCAACTCGGAAACGGAATGGTTTTTCATGTCCTGCAGGGAAAAAAATCCTTATGAAACGGAATTCCTATGAATTGAATGCAATTGGTAGAAGGACACGAGATATTCGTAATTAAATGAATGCATCCGTAAGCCTGTTTTAAATTCTCTGACCCTGTAACACGCGATCTAGTCGTGGCAGCCGGACATTGAAGGAGAGGGTCTTCAGCTTTCAGCGTAGAATTCGACCTTGGGGTCGCTTGTCTCTCAAGGCGTAGGCCGTAGGATAATTCCCTCTCTCCCGACTCTGTGAGCGTGGGAAGGTGAACGGGTTTGACTTCTATTCTCACGTTTCCCTGCCCCGCGTTGAAAATCATTACTCCTCTATCAGATACGCATTGCTCAAGGCCATGCGAGGGTAGCCGAAGTCATGGTACTGGGTTGTTACGCATTCAGCATTGAAAAAGTCACCAGCAGACTGGAAACAGTCAGTAATGTGTGTATTTTTCAATTCAAGCTGTCAATGAAGAGTATTTAATATTCATTTATCGGTGATTTTTCCGCACATAAGTTAAATTTAATGTATTTTGATAATTAGTATACTCGTAATAAAGTCATGTAGGGACAGGACAGAAACGTCAGTATCACAAGTGTCATAAAATGGACAACCCTGCATAGAACGAATACCTCTCTAAACCGGAATTTTTTGTCCCGATCGATTCCGGCTTAGAATTTTCTATTGTAGACACTAGCTTTTCAGCTAGGTCGAATTCAGTCGCTGTCTGGAGGAGAATTCTAGTGGCCGGGGGCGGAGCTCGTGCATCAATGATGTCACTGCAGCGCCTCTGACTGGGAGGTCCTAGGTTCGAGTCCTGATGAGGCAGGATTTTCGACACTAGCTTTTAGCTAGGTCGAATTCAGTCGCTGTCTGGAGGAGAATTCTAGCGGCCGGCTGCTTGATCGTAGTTTTCCGTGGTTTCTCCGATCAACACCAGGCGAATGCCGGAGCAGTACCCTACTAAACGGGCCACGGACCGCGCGCGATCTGTCTTTCCTCTTCCTTGTCCTATCCTCTCCCCTTATACAAACTTACACTAACATGCACTACACTACCACATATCCGGGAGACCGGTCGGGAGCTTAGAGCTTGTCCCTGCTGGGGCAGTGCCCCGCTGGTGGGAGAGTCCTGGTTAGGGGAATCCGCACTAGCCGACGGTAGGTCGGCGCCAGATCTTGCCATCCAGCGGGGAAAGATCACCGCGCATCTCCCGAGAAAAAAGCATGCACTACACTACCGGGACTAATGACCAAAGCAGTTGATGCGCCCGGAAGTACGAAAAAATCAAATCAAATCAACGAATGTTGGAATACGAGCCTAGCGCTTACAGCTTGACCCGGCTGGGGCTATGTCCTGCAGGCAGAGATACCTTGGAGAACCCGTTCAAGACCACGTGTACGCCGTCTGCGAATCTCGCGCTCCAGCGGAGAGTGACACCGCTATCTCCCGGGATGTAACCAACTGAGAGAAATGTTATAGTAGAATGTCCTAAACATTTTTAGAAAGCGATCATATAGTAAATACAATTATTCCTGCAGTAAGATTCACTAAACATGATTTAGTTTCCTTTAGTAAATCAGACAAATCAAAATGGTAAGTGAATGGGAAAAAAGTGAGAGTCGGTGAGAGTGAGAGCACAGATTCGGTGTTGCTACACTTGTTTCGTAAATAATATAAATCATTGAGATCGTCTTCGTTTCATGACGTCACACTTACTCATCACTGTTTAGTGAGCGCGTATTCTCAGCGATCTGACCAATTCGAATGGTTATAGAACCCATGTCAACAGAGAGAAATCAACGCTGTATGTAGCATTACACGCTATATAAATGGTGCGTGTAGTATTTTATTGATTTTAAATAATTATATTATCAACTAATGGTAAAAATACCGTCGGTAGCCAAATATCGGCAGCCCGCGTTCGTAGCTGTTCTGATTGTCTAAGGTCTGTTAGATAATCGAGGCTAAGAAAATACGAGTCCATTGGGCCGTATGATCGGTGATCGCTCGGGAACCCCGTTGCTACCTGACTGAAGGGATTGAAAGAAAGTATTCACGTTCAGTTTCTGCTTAATAGAACTTAGTAGCGTTTAGTAATTTATGAGAAGAAACTAATCGTTTAGTTCTTTTCAATGCAATGTGTAGTAAATATTTTGATGGATGCATTAGTAAACGCACCAATTTGCTTAATTATATTCACTAAATGCTATTTGTCATGGGTTACGTCATGTTTAGTGAACATTACTATACGTGTGTTTAACTCAACTGTAGTTTCGTGAATGTGTCTGAGCACTTTGTTCTTCCAAAATGTTAGTTGAATCTACTACGAGAGTAATTGAACACACTAAACATTTCTCTTGGTGCATGTACTACTTTGGGACTAATGACTTGGGATTGGAATAATGAATTGGGATTTTTGTTTGATTGATTAGTGATTCCGGGAGCATCAACTGCTAAGGTCATTAGTTCCGTAAGCGTAGTGTGTGTTTCTTTTCCTGGCAGGTGGTGGAGAGATTCGGCGCCGACCTACCGTCAACTAACGGGGTTTTCCTCAACAAGACATCCCCACCTTCGGGCAGCTCTATCACTAAGCTTCCGATCGGTCTCCCTTGGCTTGTGTGATAGTGTTGTGCTTGTGTGATAGTGCAGTGCATATACGTGTGTGTGTGTGTAAGTAACTGGTGAGGAAGAGGAAGAAAACATCGCGCGCGGTCCATGGGCCGTTTGTTTGGGTACTGCTCTGGCATTCGCCTGGTTTTGATCGGAGAAACCATGGAAAATTACCAATCAGAACAGTCGTCCGCTAGAATTCTCCTCCAGGCAGCAAGTGAATTCGACCTAGCTATCTAGCTAGTGTTGAAAATCCCGCCACCGTTGGGAGTGGAGCCCTAGGACCACCCTGTCAGAGGCGCTGCAGTGACATCAGTTGATGCCCTGAGCCACCTTCCCTGGTGCTACCTCCCGAAATGTAACATACACTACGGTAGGTCTAATGACCATAGTAGACGACGCATCGGGAAACACTAACTATGCAGATAAACATTCCACCCTCACCTCTGCCTCCATTTCCGTCATCACATCTTCCGCGTGACCCTCCGTTCCTCACATCCGAACTCTGCTATTCCGCTACGAGGCCCCTCGGAGGAGTCTTAATCCTTGGCACGTTGCCTGAGATCGTGATGTGCCTCCGCTCGCAGACGAGATGTTTGTTAGTTTTCCTCTCTAGCTTTGTGCGTAAGCTGAGCCGCATTCTGGCGCTGATGGTTCGCAGGTTACCATCAGTTTATCGAGCAGCATAGAAGTGGGTCACCTTCCGATATCTTTTTTTTTTATATTAAACTCAATTCAATACCGACTTTTCAGTCTTATGGTTCAGTATCTTTTTAATTACCTCATTAAAGTTTAATACCAATAACTTAAACGTTCTTATGGGTGAGTTCTGACATATGTTACATTATCATGCTATCTTATTTTCATTACTTATTGTTACAACACATTGCAGATTCCTCTATACCTATACTTCAGATCTTTTATATATCAAATTACATGTTCTTTCATTAACTTTTCCTTACTCTCCTCTCTTGTCTGTCTGTCACTTCACCTTTATTAACTCCTGACTCTTGCATATTCTTCTCATCATACGAGAGAGCAGATTGAGAAAAGTGAACAAAGAAACGATGCGATAATGAACATATATATATATATATATATATATATATATATATAGAGAGAGAGAGAGAGAGAGAGAGAGAGAGAGGGAGGAAGGAGAGACGACAGGACATGGGGAGAGACAAAGGGAAGGAGTTAAAGAAAAAGAGGGGGACAGAGCAAAATGGGGAGAAGAGAGGGAGGGAGACACGGTTGTGGTTGGCCGGTCCAAGCGACGCGAGGCGGGCGCCCGCTCTTTTCCGGGCTGCCGCGTCCTTGAAGACGTGACGCACGGAATGGGGTCACGAGGCGTCAACCGCGCCCACACCGCGTCGCGCTCAAAGGGCCGCGCTTTCCTTGCGTCACAGGGCGAGCGCGACAGCCAAGGAGCCAAGGCCGGTGGCGCGGCGGGGATGAACGAAGCACGACGGTAAAAAGACCGGGTTCATGGCGCAGAGGGGAGGAGAGGGAAGGGAAGGGCAGGGTGGAGTGGGTGCATGGCCCGGCGCGGAGGAGGACCGGAAGCGGTAGCTCAGTGCATCAACTAATGTCACTGCAGCGCCTCTGACCGGGAGGTCCTATGTTCGAGTCCTGATGGCGACAGGATTTTCGAAACTAGCTTTTCAGCTAGGTCGAATTCAGTCGCTGTCTGGGGGAGAATTCTAGCGGCCGGCTGCTCTGATCGGTAGTTTTCCGTGGTTTCTCCGATCAACACCAGGCGAATGCCGGATCAGTACCCTACCAAACGGGCCACGGACCGCGCGCGATCTTTCCTTCCTCTTCCTTATCCTATCCTATCCTCTTACACATACACACACTTACACTAACATGCACCACACTACCACATATTCCGGGAGACCGGTCGGGAGTTTAGAGCTTGTCCCGACTGGGGCGGTGCCCCCTGGTGGGAGAGTCCTGGTTAGGGGAAACCCCACTAGCCGACGGTAGGTCGGTGCCGGATCTCGCCATCCAGCGGGGGAAGATCACCGCCATCTCCCGAGAAAAAATGCACTACACTAACAGGACTAATGACCGAAGCAGTTGACGCGCCCGGAAACACGAAAAAATCAATCAATCAATCAACCGGCGCGGAGGGGCGGGGCAGGGTGGGCAAGGACGGAAACGCGCCCGGGTGAAGCGGGGCAAAGCAGGGCAGGGTGGGACGAAGCGGGACAGGACGGGGCCAGGTGACGCGGAGTGGTGCATGGAGGGGTGGAGCTGAGTGTAGGCGGCGGGATGGAGCGGAGCAGGGCGGGGACAGGTGTAGAGTGGCGCAAGGCGGGGTTGGGTGGCGCTTACCGGATCGCGGCGGGGTGGAGCACGACGGGTCCGGATGGGGCGGGACGTAATAGGACAAGACATTGTGGGAAGGGGAGGGGTGCGTCGGGCGCGCGGGAAGGGCGGGGCGGGCGGGGCGGGGGGGCGGAGGGGGGGGGCGTGGGGGTGCGTCGGGTCGCGGCGCGAAGGGGCGGGGCGAGGCGGGGCGGGGTGGAGCACGGCAGGTCCAGGTGGGGCGGGACGTGATGGGACATGACATTGTGGGAAGGGAGGGTGCGTCGGGTCGCGGCGCGAAGGGGCGGGGCGAGGCGGGGCGGGGTGGAGCCGGCAGGTCCAGGGGGGCGGGACGTGTGGGACAAGACATTGTGGGGCGGGGGGGTGCGTCGGGGCGCGGCGGGAAGGGGCGGGGCGGGGGCCCGCAGCGTGCTGCGAGTAAGGGTCCGCGGAGTGCACTCGTCGCGAAATGGCGTGTGGAAGAGGCCCGCTGAAGAGGCGGGCGCGGGGGGGGGGGGCGGCTCGGCGCTTGGCAGCGTGCCTGAAGGCTCGCGACTTCCGCGCCCGCCCACGCCTTGTAAACAGAAGGCGGGGGGGGGGGGCCCCGACGAGCTGCGGGGAGAATGTGGCGAAGAGGAAGCGGGGGGGGGGGAAGGAGGTGACGAAGGAGAGAGAGAGAGAGAGAGAGGAGACAGACAGACAGAGAGAGAGAGAGAGTGAGAGCAGAAGTTTCCGAACGTGCATACCGGAGGCGGAGGAGAGGGCGATGGCGATAGCAGAGCAGTGGGTGAAGGGAGGACGGAGGCGAAGAAGTTGAGCGAGCTAGCAGGGGTCATCAGGGTGGGGGCGGTGGCGGAGGAAGTGACAAAGGTGCGAGCGGAGGGGACGTTGTTTGCGGAGTCGGATATGTTGGCTGATATGATAGCGGAGGTGAGGGCGATGGCGGAGGAGGGGGGAAAGGAAGTGAGAAGGGAGGACGAAGGCGAAGAAGTTGAACGAGAAGTGGGGACGGGGGGACGAAGGTGGGAGAGGAAGGGACGATGAGTTCGAAGTCGGAGAAGTGGCTGAAGGGGAAGGGAGGCGAAAGGGAGGGGGAAAAGGAGGGAAATGACAAAGAGAGCAGCGGTCAGCAGGGGAGAGTGCGGTGGCGGAGAAAGTGATGAAGGTGCGAGAGAGCGCGTCAACGCATCAGTTGGCAGATGAGGAAGCTGAGGGGAGATGAGAGCGCTAGCGGGGGAGGAGAAGATCAGGCGAGGACAGTCAGGTAGACGTTTGCGAAACTGTCATGGACTTGAGCCGATGGCAATGTGGCCGCGGAAGGGGCGACGGCAGACGAGATAAGTGAGGTGCGAGTGAAAGCGCGGCACATCTGGCGGTGGGGGGTGGAGGCGCAGAGAACTGGCTGATATGACAGCGGCAACGAGCGGAGGCGGGGAAGGCCTTGGAAAAGGTGATGGTAATAGCTAGGAGACGTATTTTGATGACCTAAATTATTGATAAAAATGATCAATAAAATGCTCTTAAAATGCTTTAAAATGCACTAAAACCAAAGAAAAATGAAAAAAATCCGATCAAAACCAGTTCGGATGAACAACTTAAGCTGTTGGATGCGTTACTGATGTAATCGAGGCTTCTTCCATTCGTTCGAGTGAACTCATCTTGCAAACTTTTGTTTTGGACTACTCTTTACCAGGAAATCTCTGTCTTTAGTTATTCCAAAATCGGCCGAATGGGCAATGGCGCTGATATACGTCACAAGAATTTCATACTCACAATGGCTGTCAAAACAATTTCTGAGCGAACAAATATAAAAGGCTACTGAGTAATTTTGTGAAGAACATTTGCATCTCGTAAATATTATTTGAAGCAAGTACCATTAAAAATGACATTAAAATCAATGAAATCAGCAAAAATTCGTTAAAAAATACGGGAAAAGGGAAAAATGATTTATTAGTCTAAATAGACAAAAATGCAAAATAATGACTATAAAATTGTGTCATTTACTTTTGTTTTAACATAAAATGAATTTCTATATTAAACGGCATTGCTCTAAGCTGAAAAGAAGAAAATGACATTTCATTAAAATCTGCTCCCAGTAATGACATTGGCATCCCCAACCAGGTATCTCCCACCGTCCGTGTAAGAAAGGGATGAGATTGGGACAAGGAAGAAAAGGAAAGATCGCGCGCAGTCCGTGGCCCGTTTGTTAGCGTACTGCTCCGGCATTCACTTGGTATTGAAAGGAGAAACCACGGAAAACTACCGATCAGATTAGCCGGCCACTACAATTCTCTTCCAGACAGTGAATGAGTTCCACCTAGCTAGCTATCATAATCCTACCACCGTCGGTCCTCCCGGTCAAAGGAACTGCAGTGACAGATGATGAGCCACCTCTCACGGTACGCAATTCGCGAAGGAGGGTGCGATGATGACAATGCCATTCACCATCGCCATTGGCAACGGAAGAGGTAGCAGTGACTGGGGCGAAGTTAATGAGGAAGAACGGGAGCAAAGGTAGCGTCGATGTGGGCAGTGGACGAAAAAACGAGTCGGGAGCCGCTGTAGAAAGGGGGGGGGTGTGGGAGGAAGCAGGCGGGAGCAGATTTAGTGATGCTGGGAGTGGATACGGTGGCGGGGGTGTTGACTACAGCTGCGCGACAGACCAGTGTCGGTGGAGGCGAGAGAATTTGGCGGCGGTGGTGGCTACCTCACGGGTGGCCGTGGAATTGGGCACGGCTGCAGAGGTTTGGTGGCGGAGGAGGCAATAGTAGTGGCAGCAAGGTTTGGCGATGGTGGTGGCGTGATTGATTGATTATTTTTGTTGATTGATTGATTGATTGATTGATTTTTTCGTGTTTCCGGGAGCGTCAACGGCTTCGGTCATTAGTCCCGTAAGTGTAGTGCATGTTTTTTCTCGGGAGATGGCAGTGATTTTCCCCTCGCTGGATGGCGAGATCCGGCGCCGACCTACCGTCGGCTAGCGAGCATTCCCCCTAACCAGGCCTCTCCCACCAGCAGGGCACCGCCCCAGCCGGGACAAATTCTAAGCTCCCGACCGGTCTCCCGCAATATGTGATAATGTGGTGCATGTTAGTGTAGGTGTGTGTGCGTAAGGGGAGAGGATAGGACAAGGAAGAGGAAGGACAGATCGCGCGCGGTCCGTGGCCCGTTTGTTAGGGTATTGCTCCGACATTCGCCTGGTGTTGATCGGAGAAACCACGAAAAACTACCGATCAGAACAGCCGGCCGCTAGAATTCTCTTTCAGACAGCGAAAAGCTAGTGTCGAAAATGCTGCCGCCGTCAGGACTCGAAACTAGCACCTCCCGGTCAGAGACGCTGCATTGACATCAGTTGATGCACTGAGCTACCGCTCCCGGTGATTATTTTCGTGTTTCATAGCACGTCAATTAGTAAGATATTTAGTCCCGTAAGTGTAGCGCACTCGTAAGTTTTTTCCTTGAGAGGTGGCGGTGATCTTCCCTAACTGGGTGATGAAAACTGGCGCCTACCTATACGACGGCTAGTGGGATTTCCCTTAGCCTGTTTGATATGGTACTGCCCCAGCATTCACTTGGGGTTGATCGGAGAATCTATGGAAACTATAAATCAGAGCAGCCGGACGCTAGAATTCTCCTTCAGGCAGTAGGTGAACTCGATCCAGCTGTCTAGCTAGCGTCGAAAATCCCGCCACCGTCGGGACTCGAACTCAAGGAACTGCCGGTCACACCGGGAGCGGTAGCTCAGTGCATCAACTGATGCCACTGCAGCGCCTCTGACCGGGAGGTCCTAGGTTCCCACTCCCCACGGCGGCAGGATTTGCGACACTAGCTTTTCAGCTAGGTCCAATTCAGTGGAATTCTAGCGGCCGGCTGCTCTGATCGGTAGTTTTCCGTGGTTTCTACGATCAACACCAGGTGAATGCCAAAGCAGTACCCTAAAAAACGGGCCACGGACCGCGCGCGATCTGTCCTTCCTCTTCCTTGTCCTATCCTCTCCCCTTACACACACATACACACGCTTACACTAACATGCACTACACTACCACATACTCCGGGAGACCGGTTGGGAACTTAGAGCTTGTCCCGGCTGGGGCGGTGCCAGCCAGCGGGGGAAGATCACCGCCATCTCAGGAGAAAAACATGCATCACACTACCGGGACTAATGACCAAAGCAGTTGACGCACCCGGAAACGCGAAAAAATCAATCAAAAAACTGCCGGTGAGAGGTGCTGCAGAGACATTCATTTGATGACCTAAGCCACGCAAGGAGATCCGAGATTCTGACGGCAGCAGCGGCATCAACACGGCGTCAGCTGACTTTTCGTGACATTGGCGGCACTGGCCGCAGAGATACGAGCGACTTGTTGGGTGTGGCAGTGGGGCGGCGACAGGGGTTGTCGTGAACAGTATTTTACCAGCATTTTTATCAGAAGTGACTGTGGCAGGAGGGGTATCAACAATAGGGGACAACAACAACATTGGTGGCGGTGGCAGTACAAACACGTCAAAAGAATGGTAAAAGATATAATTTCAAAAAATAGATGAGTATATTTTTATACCGATAAAAAATCAGGAGGACGACCTAAAAATTCTCGAATAAATGAAATCTTCCAAATTATGAATACGAAAGGTTTAAATGAACCAGACGTACATATAGGGATCCATGGAAGAAGTTAACTAAAATATAGTAGTTGTAAGTGATCGTCTAAAACACAGGAATTTATTGTTAAACACTCTTATAGCTGCTAAATAATAATAATTAATGTAATGAGTGTTTGGCCTTTGGGTGGTTTTAGTAATTGCCTTTGGAAAACACGACTACCGGAAATACTTGTATGTACTCCTAAGTAGCATAATACACATTCTGTTCCATCAAAGACGACTATGGCGGTTGAAAATTGACAATTGAAAATCCAACCACCGGAAATACTTGAATGTACTTCTAAGTAGTAAAATAAATATTATGTTTCATTGCAACACAGCGATGGCCGAAATTTAAAAACTTTGAAAACGCAACGACCGGAAATACTAGTATGAACTTCTAAGTAGCGTAATAAATACTCTATTCTATTTTTTAAAAAAAAGGGCGCTGGCCGAAATTTGAAAACGCAACGACCGGAAATACTAGTATGAACTTCTAAGAAGCGTAATAAATATTATAAAAAAAAACCGTAGAAATTTGGGACGCGGGCGCGGGCGAGCAGCGCGACTCCGTGCGCTGGGCCAGGAATAGCACGCGCGCCGCGCGGTGGGCCCGCACGCCCTTCTGGATGGCGCAACCGCTCCGCGCGCTCCGAGACAGCGTGGCCGCGCTCTCTGCAGCGGCCCTGACCGGGATTCATTGACTGATTTTTTCGTGTTTCCGGGCGCGTCAACTGCCTTGGTGATTAGTCCCGTTAGTGGAGTGCATGTTTTGTTCTCGGGAGATGGCGGTGGTCTTCCCCAGCTGGATGGCGAGATCCGGCGCCGACCTACCGTCGGCTAGTGGGGTTTCCCCCTACGCAGGACTCTCCCACCAGCGGGGCACCACCCTAGCCGGGACTAGCTCTAAGCTCCCGACCGGTCTCCCGGAATAGGTGGTAGTGTAGTGCATGTTAGTGTACGTGTGTGTGTAAGGGGAGAGGATAGGACAAGGGAGAGGAAGGACAGATCGCGCGCGGTCCGTGGCCCGTTTGGTAGGGTACTGCTCCGGCATTCACCTGGTGTTGATCGGAGAAACCACGGAAAACTACCGATCAGAGCAGCCGGTCGTTAGAATTCTTCTCCAGACAGCGACTGAATTCCACTTAGCTGGAAAGCTAATGTCGAAAGGACCTCCCGGTCAGAGGCGCTGCAGTGACATCAGTTGATACACTGAGCTACCGCTCTCGGTTCTGAGGGTTGAGTCCGAGCAGTGGCGGCTTTCGACACTGCTTACATAGCCAGGTCGGATTCGGCCACCGGGAGTGGTGGGTCAGGGCGACATTTGTCACTGCAATGCCTCTGACCGGGAGGTCCTAGGTTCGAGTCCCTATGGTGACAGGATTTTCAATAATAGCGGTGATGAGAGAGACGGCTTAGGGCACACAACTGATGTCACTGCAGTACCTCTGACCGGAGGTCCTAGGTTCGAGTCGCCATGGTGACAGGATTTTCAACAATAGCTACGTCGTAATCATTTGCTGTCTAGAGGAGAATTTGAGCGGCCGGCTGCTCTGCTCGGTAGTTTTGTGTGGTTTCTCCGACCAACACTAGGCAATTGCCGGAGCTGAACTCTAACAAACGAGCCATGGACCGTGCGCGATCTTTCCTTCCTCTTCCTTGTCCTATCCTCTCGCCTTACACTTACAGGAACTACGCTATCAGCCGCAGAGAATAATGGCATAGAAGTCGAGAGCCTAGAGCTGGTCTCAACTCGGATGGTGCTCTGCTGAAGGAGATACTTCGAGGAGAAGTCCTTGCAAGTCGCCTTCGGATCTCACCATCCGGCGAGGACAGAACACCACCTTTCCCGAAAAAAACACTTCAGGACAATAACAAGACTAATGAACATAACAGTTGATGTGAGCGGAAACATAAATCAATCAATCAACAGCGCCACCGCCGTGAGTTGAAGCATGCTCCTCACGGTTTGTGTGGGGAGGCGGTGACAGCGACGACGGCGGAGGTGAGGGTGGGCAGTTGGGAGGAAGGAGGGAAGAGAAGTGGAGGAGATGTGATTGCGGATCTGGAGCAGTGAGGCGGAAGTGTGGTCGAAGGGGGAGGCGAAGGCGATGGCGGAGGCGGAGGCGAGGGCGAAGGTGAGGGCGGAGGCGAAGGTGGAGGCGAGGGCGAGGGCGGAGGTGAGGGCGGAAGAGTAGGCAGATATTAGAATGGATTTGATTGATTTTTTCCTGTTTCCAGGCGCGTTAACTGCTTCGGTCATTAGTCCCGTTAGTGTAGTGCATGTTTTTTTCTCGGGATATGGCGGTGGTCTTCCCTCGCTGGATGACGAGATCCGGCGCCGACCTACCGTCGGTTAGTGGGGTTTCCCCCTAACTAGGACTCTCCCACCAGCGGGGCACTGCCCCAGTCGGGACAAGCTCTAAGCTCCCGACCGGTCTCCCGGATATGTAGTAGTGTAGTGCATGTTAGTGTAAGTGTATGTGTAAGAGGAGAGGATAGGACAAGGAAGGGGAAGGATAAATCGTGCGCGGTCCGTGGCCCGTTTGGTAGGGTACTGCTCCGGCATTCGCCTGGTGTTGATCAGAGAAACCACGGAAAACTACCGATCAGAGCAGCCGGGCGCTAGAATTCTCTTCCAGACAGCGACTGAATTCGACCTAGCTGAAAAGCTAGTGTCGAAAGTTCTGCCGCCGTCAGGACTCGAACCTAGGACCTAGGACCTCCCGGTCATAGGCGCTGCAGTGACCTCAGTTGATGCACTGAGCTACCGCTACCCGTATGAGAATGGAGATAAAGGCGGAAGTGACGTAACAGGTTTCCAAGAATTGAATATATCACGGTTCTCTGCACTTACCTTGCGCCGTATTTACCGGTCGAAAGTTTAGATGGCGATCAAAATTCGTGTTGACGTCATGGGAATGTACTACTCGCGCAACTTTTCTTGAACAATGGATTGAAGAAATGCGGGCAGAGTGGGGGTATTAGTTACAAAGTCAGCCACATGATTATTTACACTAATGCCAACCTCTGGAAAATCAAAGTCAAACCTGCTACGTGTGCGGCCAGGTCATCGTTCTAGGTAGGCAACAGTAGGGAGAGTAGATAGGAGTTTTAGGTGCCTCCCTTGAAGGACCTGGACCTGCCTCAGTCATTTATTTAGATAATGGTAAGAAAGCTGAACAGAAGTTCTAGACTATAAAAGCAACTTGTTTTGACTAGCTTCTGTTTCACGCCAACCAAATTTTAATGCTTGGAATGTTGTCATCAATGCTTGCTGCGAGCTTTTGCCTTCAACTGCTTATTGCTCAAGGGAGGGGTAAGCAAGGCCATCGTCCAAGAAAAGTTGCTGTTGTTGGAGGAGAATCTGAGTTAGGGAAGTGTTCTGAGACCCGCGCGGAGTGTTTTGACATCTGCCCAGAAGTGTTTTTCAAATAAACCATTTTATTACGTTTTGTATTTTACATTGATGAACCGTCGACCCTTTGGGATGGTTGTCGAAAAATATACAATAAGTAACACAATTACAGATTTAGCCAACAGCACTGGTTAATATGATGAAGGAAACTTAATGGAGCGGCTCCAGATGATTGAATGGTGTACGATAATTTGACATGAGAAAGAGCGCTAGTGTTGTTTACAGACAGACGAACAAACATATGGATAGACGTTTTGGAAAACATAACCCTTTTACGGTTACCAGGAGATCTCCAAACGAGTATTTCTGATAAAATCTCGACATAAAATTCTCACAGAATTACGTTACATTTTCTACACTACGTAAATCACTCCTTCTATACGCTCATACATGCAGAAGGAAGGAAAAAGCAGCCATGAGAAATGGAGTGTTGTATTTAATTTTGGATGGCGAGAATTCATAAGTCGGATCTGGAGAGCTGATGGATTTTCAACTGGAGAACCAACTCGACCTATTCTGAGGGAATATACTATTTGGTTCATCAGATATGAATGTGACCAGATGCCAAAAGGACGAATCATTTTAACCTTTTAATTGGTAAATTTCCGATCCTAATGGTTCCTTCGGGAAGAAGAATGAATCAGTTATTTTTTGGTATTATATGGTATTATATCAAATTACGCAAAATGATTACCTTACGTGAACATATCCATCTCCTGATGCACTATATAATATATATTTTATCATACTACATTGCGGATACAATCTTGATGATTTTTCTGCCGTTTGTCGCTCGTCCTCTTCCTATCTTTCATATTGATATGTCGATCTTTTCCTTTATTTCGCCATTTAAAAGATCTTTACTTCGCCATTTAAAAAAAAACTTTATTTCGTAAAAGAAATACTTTTCTCATTAGTAGTTCTCGATATCTAAGGCATCAAAACTCAGCTTCGGGGTTCTGTTGAATACGCCCTGGCCAGAAGCATGCATTTAGCGATATCGGCTTAATCAACAAGTAGCATTCAGGAATTGGTAAACTTACCTCTGTTTCGATTAGGATGTCTGTGTCTATAGAGGATATACAATTCACAAAATTCTTATAATTTGAGCTCATCAGAAATGCGCGTTCTAAAAAGAGAACGCTGGGTGTTAATGGGTTATAAGGGCAAATATATTAATCATTACACCAGAAGAAATTAAAACGTGTTTCTTTTATCTTCATCGTTGGAGATTCACAATATTCAATCCTCCGGTTTATTTTGTTGATATGCAAAAACGGAATGATTATAGATAAGAGAAATTAGGTTTTTACTTCAGAATTTACAGTGTGGACTTGTGTGTAGCCACAGTAATGTATGCTTTCTATCAGTTTTCACCGTCACATTTTAACGGTTTTCCATTAATTTTGTTATTGCCACAGAATTTCAAACTACGCAGTTTTCTCCAATGGCGCAGTTGGCTGCAAGCAGCAACCAGAAATTACGTTCACGACCTTCGCGTACGACATTCGCTTTTTCCTTGAGATTTGAAGACACCTCACAACATACGCGTAAGCTAAAATATAATTCAGGTTGTTACTATACATATTAATTTTTCAATTGATCCGGAGAGCTAGTATCACGGAACAGGTAAGATCATGTCATGAATTGAACGCATGTACAGATATACTGCAACAATATCATTAATAATAATAATAATAATAATAATAATAATAATAATAATAATATGTCTGAAAATTATAAAATGGCTAAATAATTATAAAATGGACTAATTTATAATTATATGATTTAATTTTTTATTTTGTATCGATTTTCTCGGAAGCGTCTTTATAACTAGTATTACTACTGCATATTGTTTGATTGACTGTTTCTTCATATTTTTAACTATGTTTAACATTTTAAAATGTTGTCCATTTCACTCAAAGAATTTAATTACTTATAAGTCATTAGTCACTCGCATTTCTAAAAGATTGTGAAATTGAACTACATCCATTAATTTACTCTACTAGTCAATCTTGAGGTCGAAACCAACGTCGTCACCAACAAAGTTAAAGATGAATTACCCTTACAGTTTAGCTTAGAGCACTGCCGCTGGCTCCCTAGCTACTCTGACCGGGAAGTCCTAGGGTTCTAGACCTGATGGATTTTCGACTCTAGATACATAGAGGTCGAATTCAGTCGCTCTCTACGGAAAACCTCTTGCGGTCAGCTGCTCTGGTCGGGAGTTTTCCGTGATTTCTCCTAAAACCAAGCGAACGCCGGAGCAGTTAGTTAGTTAATCCTTATTTTACGTGGCGAGACTCGGGCCATCAGGCTCGCTCTTCCGTCTAACCACGCAAATATCGTTACGCTCCTTTCACCACCTAGCGGAGAGAGGAGGTATTATCTAAGGCGACGAAAGTCAATTTTGCTCAGAGGCTTCTTTTAGGCTTGAGGATCTTTTACATGCAGTAAATCTACTAACATGGGACAGCTGGCTTTACTTCCCCTCCGAAGGAAGGCGTACGAAGGATTTTTTTTGCCCTTAAAAATCCACTGCTTCGATCGGGTTTGAACCCGCCAACTCGGGTACAACAGTCCGCTACGCTGACCGTTTTACCACAGAATCCGCAAGCAGCACCGTAAAAAACGAGACACGGATCGCGCGCAGTTATTCCTTACTCTTCCATGGGTTATTATGCCTCCTACTCACATATATTTACAATTATATGCAAATTACCACTCATGTCGGAAGCTTAGAACTTTTGCCGAGAGGGGCAGAACAAAGCTAAGGAGGGGAAAATTTTGCGATCGACGTACACGTCGGCGCAGTCCATAGAGGAAGGAACACCGCCATTTTTCGGGATATAACATGGACTATGCATGCGGACTAATGACCATTGCATGTGTCGAACTCTTAACTATGTTGAAAGAAAGATACAGACAGGCAGAGAACGAAGTCTCCGATAAAACTAAGTAGAGCGACTAGTCTGGATGCTATGATATTTCTAACAGTTTGCTTTGATTGTGATTACTTCAATTTTGTGTGATTCTGTTGTGTTTCTAAGCAGACGAACGTTGTGAGTCACTCATTCGAAAAGCTCATTTACACGACTTGGAAGTTTGACAGTTGGAATTCGTTCAATTCGTTTAAAAGTTTGATCTTTCAAATACTATATAAAAGTTGGCAAAATTTCAAAACTTGTCGTCCTATAAAACACGCAGGAAGCTTGTCAGACGTTCGTAAAAATTAATTTATACGCACGTCTCAGTCTGGAAAAGAACTTGGTAAAACGCAAAGAAATTTTGATATTTTTGTAATAAAGCAATTGTGATATGCATTTGGCGCTTCATTTTCAACAAAATGTATTTATTCTAAAAAGATCAATATATTACTTATGTTATGTTCTTTTCCTTCTAGAAAGAATATTTGCAATCCTAATCTGTATCTGGCATCACTGACATTTAAATATTATACTATACACGTTTTCTACTTATATTTATATGTTCATATATATCTATATCTAGATAGATAGATAGATAGATAGATAGATAGATAGATATAGATATAGATCAATATAAATCAGTATTCAAATCAATCAATAAAATCAATATAAATCAGTATATAAAATCAATTTCTATTCTCCCTGGGCAGTGCATCCAGGTCTCGTTCACATCAGCTGTTTCTCTGTCCTAACATGTTTGGACAAAGTAGTGGAGAGTTCGGTTAACTGGTCCACTTTTTTAAAATTTACTTTAAAATGTCATTTACTTGCCCCATACACGTGAAATTTCGTATGATATTTAAGTAAGGCGTTCTCCTTATATTGTAGGAACAAACATCATCAAGCATCATTGTGCCTACTGTTGTCAAATATGGAATTTTATACATGTGTAAAAGGATCGGTTAACCTAACTGGTAAGGTTAACAGGACCGGAAATTGAAAAAAACGTCCAAATACTATTGACGTTTTAATAAAAAAAATATTCTTATACTCATTGCCATAATATTTTTCTAAACATAAATGGGGAATATGCTAAGCGAAGATTTTACTCTTCCAAATTAGATTATCAGCGCTGTCATTCTACGTACGCCATCCAGTGGAAAAATGCAGGAATCACTTCTCACCAACGTTTAAATGCATGGACTACTTAACCTAAACGGTCCAGTTAACTTAACTCTCCCCTAGTTCAAGAAAACGACGTAATATTGCAGTACAAGCGAAAGGAGATACCAACGTTATTCGTTTTAAGTTTTCGCTGTCACATCTGCTTTAACTCATTGCCAGTTTATAGCATTTGGCTGTATAAGTTTGCTTATCATAAACATGTTATTGTCAATAGTCATTTTTAACTGATAATAGTATCTAACTGTTATTCCGATAACTGTTTAACTGAAAGCTGTTAAACCCATCTCTTCTCTGACTGGAAGGTCCTAGGGTTCCTGCCCGGACGGTGGCAGGATTTTTGACACTAGCTACAGAGCTAGGTCGAATTTAGACACTGTCTGAAGACGAATTCTAGCGACCAGCTGTTCTGATCGGTAGTTTTCCGTGGTTACTGCGATTAACACCATGCAAATGCTGGAGTAGTATTACTCTAAGAGAAGAACCACGTACCGCATGCGATCTTACCTCTTCTTCTTCCTTGACCTATCTTCACTCCTTACTTACACACACTTACACTTACATACATTACACTACCACACATGTCGGGATACCAGTCGAGACCTTAGAGCTTGTCCCGGCTGAGGCGGTTCCCCGCTAGTGGGAGATACCTGGTTTGAGAATATCCCCGTAAGCCGATGTTGGTCGGTGGCGGATCTCGCCATCCGGTGGGGGGGGGGATCGCTTCCTGCACTACACTTACAATAACAAATGAAAGTTGTAGAAAAAGAAAATTACACACGATATACAAATGAGCGTTAGTTTTTATTTATTTATATTATTTTTTAATATTTATTTTATTGTATTTATATTAATTCTTTTATTTCTTATTTTAGTTGACATAATGTTTTAAGGCCAGATGATGAAGGCACAACTTGACCTCTGAAACGTTGCCACGCTGTTTCTTGTTTCAAGATACTATTGTAATGGAATAATCATTTTGTTTTAATAAATGGGTTTGTGACTGTCTATAAAAAGGAATAATTGGATCTTTTATTAAGAAAAAACTGAACAGACAGCCTATGTTTCATCTTTAGCTCTTTAATGTTTGTATTTTATTATTTCGACTTATAACAGAAGATTGGGACCAGTCGCTAGTTCACCGATCCTTTGGCCTAACATTCAATAGACATAAGATCTGGAGGTCTAGCAAATGAATGAATTTATTTACGCAATCGCTCTCGAGACCGTTTTAAAAGTATTTTTCTGTTATGAATCCAGTACCTAAGCCTTTAACCGTACCTGATTATTTGAGTGTGGATTCATTTTCGTTTAAATCATCAAACTATACATACATTTGTGCTCTAAAACATAATTAAGATAGTATGTTCGTTAATCGAGCACGGTGATGTATCAACAAAAAACTTCAAATAAAGGTAAAATCTCTGTTCTTCAAGATGGTAAGAAAAATGTTGGCCACTACCGGCCTAATTTTTTAATAAAATAAGTTTAAATTAAAAACAAATTGTAGGAAAAATTTCGCGGACCAGGTTTTTTCAAGATATTGGAGGAGTTAAACGTAGTATAATTTTCTTTTATTCAATTCTTATTAAATTCTTTAAATAATCAGGCCATATGAAATGTAAGATATCTTACCCAGCATTCTAAAAATGAATTGATAATAAACTGCTGCAAAATGTATCTGGCTCTCGACCTAGGAGTTATATTGTAATACATATCATTCTATTGTCAGCACTGTTTGTTATCGGATACTTTGAAAAGCGCGCCAAATAAAAATTTTGTAACACACCCAACCACAAACTATTTCACGATAATTCACTTTCGTTATCAACGACTTGTAGACCAATATTCAATGAATAAAGAAAGAGAACTGCTGGAGTCGAAGACAACCCAACCTATATTAGGTGTAGCCAAATAATGAAAATGAAAAATCATACCAGTGATTAAATTTAATATTAAACATTATTTTTATGGAGCAACAATTCCTCACTTGTCTTCTAATTATTTATAAATATTTATATAAATTCCCCAATCACATTTACAAAAATCTACCGTTAATCTACAGACGTAATTGGTAGTTGTGTATTTGACTAGCGATTATCACGAACATACTACCTTAAATGTACACAAAAAAACTGAAAATACGCGCATAAAATAAATTAACACCAATATAGATACTTTTGTTAAATTTATTTTATGTAATCTCCTCTTCTACTTCATTGTATAGAAATATCGGATATTCATATCTCAAGTAGATTATACACAATTTTTCTCTGAGACTATTTCTCTAAGAAATTTTGAAATTGAGGATTATTCAGGTTTTTGAACAGAATGATAGCATAAAAGAGCCCCATAAAACCTGTTGTTCTGATTTGTTGCTAGAAATCTCTGCCAGAGTAATTTGGTTCTTTACGATTGTCTTTGACGCATTTCACTCGTGTGACAATGCCTTGATGCTGTAACTGGAATTTTTGTCGCAAAAAGCTCAAGAATGTATATAAAACTTGCAAACCAATGCGTAGTCCAGAAATGATGTAAAACAAGTTTCGTGCAAAATTATTTTTTCCATTTTCCATTATTCTTACGTTCTACCTAAATATTTGTTCACAATATAAAACAAAAATTGTGCCAGTTGAGTGAGTAATGGTCCCTGGAATTGATTTCCGTAGCAAAATTCTTCTGCGAGATTATTTCTTAGTCGCCGTGTGAAAAAAAATCAACTGCATTCAAATGCTTCAGCCAGCACTAATCTATACACTACATTTTCTGATCACTCCGAATCCGATTGTTTTTCAGATACAGCAAATATCAGCTTTTGTAAAACGATTAACTGAATGGATAGTTGCCTGCCTTTTATTAATGCTATTTCTTAAAATGTCTCTGCTAATCTACCCACGTCATTACGGAATAATATCACGAGCGACTTAAAAAAAGACCTGCAACTAAGAACGCAACCTCCAGCTAAGGAAGTAAGATAAGCGACAGTCTTCAGAGAGTCTGTAACATCAAAATATGCATCGATATTCTCTTAATGCCAACATATACACAAACAACCACTACAAAACTACATATATGCTCTATTCTCACAGTCTGAAGCGTACATTTTGAGTCACCGCAAATAATTTGGTCACGATGAATAAAATTTGGAAATACAGTAAAAACCGCCCTCCATGCAATCAATATGACGTTGACCTGATTTGCATGTTGATATGTTGAATGAGTGCAATGTTGAAAGAGAACTACAATGATAAAACATTATGTGGTCGGAATGAATATAATATGCAAGTACGATAAAAAAATCCTCTAGTAAGGTTGATGTAATTCCAATGATGATGATGTGGTAGATTTATTGATTAATTGATTGTTAGTGATTCCGGGCGCGTCAATTACTGAGTTAATTAGTCGCGTAAGTGTAATGCATATTTTTTCATCGCCAGGTGGCGGTGATCTTCCCCCTCTGGATGGCGAGATTCGGCTTTGAACTACCATCGAGTAGCAGGGTTTTCCCCAACCAGGTACCTCCCACCAGCGTGGCACCGCTCCAGCCGGGACAAGCACCGGTGTGGCAGTGCAGACCATGTTACTGTAAGTGTGTGTGTAAGGGGTGAGGATAGAACAAAGAAAAGGAAGGAATGGTCGCGCGCGGTCCATGGCCCGTTTTTAGGGTACTACCCTGGCATTCGCCTGGTGTTGATCGGAGAAACCACGGAAAACTACCGATCAGAGCAGCCGGCCGCTAGAATTCTCCTCCAGACAGACACTGAATACGACCTAGCTGAAAAGCTAGTGTCGAAAATCCTGCAGTCGTCGGGTTTCGAACCTAGGAGCTCCCGGTCAGAGGCACTGCAGAGACATCAGTTGATGCACTTAATCACCGCTTCCAGTATGTTGTGGTGGAATGCTGAGTAGAATGTTCGAATGGGAGATCAGTGAAACTGGGCAGAATCCCGGCAAATGCTGTTAATTACCTCGCCTCTCTTTGTTCACTACATATTCTACATAGAGTGGGCCGTTGGAATGGGTTGAAATGTTAACACCCTGGCCACTACACTGGCTGTCGCCCTGCAGTGTTTTTTCGTCCTGGTGTTTCCCGCAGTAAGTCGCTCAGAGATCACAGTGAACTACGTCACAGATGTACGATGCTCTTATTGTCCTCTTAATTTATGTTATACTGGTACAAATTGTATCGCGTATATGTGTAATAGTCTTTTGGTAGTTATTCGGTTTGTCTGTAAGAACGAGAATCACACAATACAGCTAAATGTCATTTTTGTTTGTCTATTAATCCTTGGTCTGTAGGTTATTTTATTTATGTAAAAATATTCAAAATTCTTTAATGTCTAGTCTATTATTTAAAAAATGTACTCCCAATAAATAACTGTCGACATTTGTGCAGAAAGTAACTGCGGCAGTTGTTATCCGAGTGTTTGTTGGTTCCAATTCCTCGTTCATGGATGTTTTCACCTCGTGATAGTGGCGCAGTAGGAAATAACACACAGTACCTGTCTCACCAAATACTCTATATCATCATTCATTTTTATATAATTGCTAACACAACGAAGTATAAGTTGTGTGTATGAAAAAGGAGAGGAAAAAAAAAAGAAGAAAAGTCAAGCCCTCAAGAACATCATAAAAATGTATAAGTACTGGGCTCTACGGAAAGATACACCATGTAAAACACGAAAAACAATTTATATTTATTTGTTCAGTAATTTGACTATTCAAATATTGCAAAGCGATATAAAATAAATAAAATTTAAAAAAATATTCTTCATTGACTGTGTGCCCAAAATTTTAATAATACTTTGTGTCAGAAAATTATGTTTGGAAGATCAAATGCGTTCGCCTGTTTATGCTTTATCAAATGAATCGCAATTGTTTATTTATTTCACAAATAATCCGATTAATTGATTATAAAACATTGACTATATGTTCAAAACACGGATAATTCTTCGTGCTAATAAAGTACGTAATATGTTATTTGCCAGTTGAATCTTAGAATTTTTTCCCGTCGCCATCTGCAACTCTGACGTTAGAGGGCATGACCAGACAGGTTCTTGGCAAAAGTCACATACACTGGAGGCTAATTGGGAACTAGTGGCGTGTGCAATTTGTTTCCGCAACCGCAGCACACACAGAGTCGACCCGTGGTGTAGTGGCCTGACCGCTCTCCTTCCGTCTCTGAGTACCAACTTCAAATCCCGGTCGGTCCATATGAAATTTGTAGAGGAAAAAGCGGGTTCGCGGCTAATTTACTCGAGGTTCTCCCGTTTTCTACGCTTTTCATTCTACCATTGCTCCATTTTCATTAATTTCATTATAAAATATTCGCCAATCCATCAAAACATTTACTGACCGGGAGGTCCTAGGTTCGAGTCCTGACGGCGGCAGGATTTTCGACGCTAGCTTTTCAGCTAGATCGAATTCATTCGCTGCCTGGAGGAGAATTCTAGTGGCCGGCTGCTCTGATCGGTAGTTTTCCGTGGTTTCTCCGATCATCACCAGTCGAATGCCGGAGCAGTACCCTACCAAACGGGCCACGGACCGCGCACGATCTGTCCTTCCCATTCCTTGTCCTATCCTCTCCCCTTACACACACACACACACACACACACACACACACACACACACACACACTAACATGCACTACACTGCCACATATTCCGGGAGGCCGGTCGGGAGCTTAGAGCTTGTCCTGGCTGGGGCGGTGCCCCGCTGGTGGGAGAGTCCTGGATAGGGGGAAACCCCAGTAGCTGACGGTAGGCCGGCGCCGGATCTCGCCATTCAGGAGGGGGGAATATCACCGCCATCTCACGAGAAAAAAACATACACTACACTAACGGGACTAATGACCAGAGCAGTTGACGCGTTCGGAAACATGAAAAAATCAATCAATCAATCAAAACATTTAACTATTCCAGGTATGGACCCATGGACCTATCGTAATGAACATTGTTTGCCCCTTTCGAGGAACATTTCACCTTCCGCCTCTGGGTTCCTGGTTCAAAAACCTGGTCGATTTGTGTGGAATTTGTGATGGAGAAGCGGGTTCGCGACAACTTTCCTCTGGGTTCTCCTGTTTACCTGCCTCTCATTCTATTGCCCTTCAAATTTACATCATCACTCATCCCAGTCATGAAGACTATACATCTCAGTTATGACCTAAAAAGCTTTTGTATTAAGGATCACAATAAAGATTAAATTCCAATGCCAAAATTGGTCAACTTTTATTATCTAGATATGATTTCTCGGAAGACTTGGAGATTATCATAGAAAAGAAACCAATCCTTTTAAAAACAACGCATGCCCAATTGTTTTTAATAGTTTTATTTATAAATCTTCGTTTTCGCATCAAGAAAATGTTTGTTTATCAAGCTATTCTATCGAAATTTCCACTTTGGTTTATGCTGTCAAAGTATTACCTCGAACAAACATACATGATATAGAAAAAAAAACTTAAAAAGCTGGACTGATTGACATTTATGCAGATCACTTACGCCATGTAATCGTGAATAAACATTACGACATAACATTATAAAATTTAAACAATTATATAGTAGATAACTAATTATACGGCTGGTATCATGTAAAGTTTCATTGGAGCTCCTTTAATCTAAGTTAATGGAATGAACGTAAAATAAGAATGAAGGAAGAGAGCAGTAAAGGAAATATATGTATGGAGCATGGCCGGTAGGAGGAATAGAGGTAGGTCGAGGTTAAGATGGAGTGACGAGGTGGAAGAATATTTGAGGACCCTAAGAGTGAAAAGTTGGAGAAGAAAAGCAGAAGACCGAAGAGATTGGGTTACCGTAATAAAAGAAGCCATGGCAAAACTATAAGTGCCGGAGAGCTGACAGAAGATGAAGAATCTAAGTTAAACAAATATTCTTGAAGTATCCTTAATAGAACTAACTGTAAATGCAGTGTAAATCTAATCCAATTAGAACCTAAAGTACATTCTCCAACTATCGAATTCCTTTTATGGTAACATAAGTATCTGATATCGTAGGCTTCCGCGGCCAGAGTCATGATCTGGGTTGTCCGGGTGACGCCGCGTTGAAGGCTGGGGGGCCGACGTTTCGACCGACATATCGCGGTCCTCTTCAGGGCTGTACTGATGTTGGCAGTACAGCCCTGAAGAGAACGCGATATGTCGGTCGAAACGTCGGCACCCCAGCCTTCGACGCGGCGTCACCCGGACAGCCTAGATCAATATAAGTATCTATCTAGTGATGTGTATATTTTATTTGATTTGGTAATTTTCAATACTTTATATGGAAAATAATTATATTTAACAGTTTCAAAAATGATATTTAATCATCTAAGTATCTACAATATCTCATCTCAAAAGTTATTAGCCTATACAACTTAGGTTAGATAAGTTATAGTTTAGATCAGTGATATTCACCCTGTGAGGCGCGCCTCCCCAGGAAGGTGCGAAAGTTCGAAGGAGAGGCACGGAAACTTCGTAATAATGAATAAAATAGTGATCTAATGCTTAATAATACTCTAATTATTTCTAAATTCCATAACAGGGGAAGAACAACTTATAGATCTTTCGTCAGACAATACACTACAGACATTATTTTCCGAATTTTGGTGCTCCGTACATAATGAGTATCCAGAGTAAGAAGGCCTTGGATGTTCTGTTTCCTGTTGCCATTTCTTACCTATGTGAAACAGGTTTTTCAGCCGTGGCGGTGATAAAGACAAAATGTAGATCAAGAATAAATTTCCAGAATAAACTGTATATTACCATTTCTATATTAGTGCCGAGATTCTTTGAATTGGGAGACACCAAACAAGCCCAATCCCCATTGACTTTTCTGAACTGTTAGTATGTTTTTAAGAGTTTTCCTTACAGTTTTCCTCACTGTGTTAAACATTAAATAAATTCAGTTTTTACAGGAGCGACTAGTGAAATTCAGTTACAATAATTGTTTTGTACACTGTAAGTATATAATAAAATATACAGGTGGCCTTACTTGCAGGAAAAAAATAGTCGACAATTTAATTTTAATGAGGAGAGGCGTGTGTAGAATTTGTGACCAGAAGGAAGCCACGACAGAAAAACTACTGGTTGAGATAAATGAACATCAATTTATTATGCACGACATCCGGTCATCTGCTCTTCCACCTAACAACTTCTAAGTTAATTATATTTGGTTGAAAAGGATTAATGAGTAAGGATGAGAAGAATTGTTCTATTTTTCCGCTGTAATAAGGAAAGGAACATCTTAGTATCAAATGAATGGCCTATTAAAAATTTAGGTTCAAGATACATATAGTTTTGAACGGTGATTGAACATCTATTCACATATAAAGCAATACGAGTAGGTAATAAATAAAGTACGAGTATAATGAAATGCAGGTAAGTAATAACTAAGAGGGATATTCGAAATTTAGTTTCATATTGATTAGTCACATTATATAATAATTCATGAAAATTTAGAAAATATTGGTATATTACAATGAGTTTCTAGCTGACTCAATTAGATAATAATTAGTAAATAATTTAATATAGTGTCTAATTTTTAACCTATCAGTAATATTAAAAAATAATTCGAGACCAAAGGCGAGGGCAAGAGACAGACAGACAGACGGAGAGAGTGAGAGTGTGGGATAGAGAGACAGACAGAGAGAGAGACACACACACAGAGAATTTTGAAATACAGGTAGATATAACAGAAAAGAGAGTTTTGTTCGAAAATAGAGAAGAGCGGATAGCTTCTATGTATCTCACTCGGCCAGGTTCTGGGGCCAAGCCACCAACCCACGATCTCCCTTAATAGCTTAGATCCCTATAAAAATAATACGCGCCGAGGGCAACGCACGAACACAGGAAAAAATCTCATTTGTAAACAGAACCATACTATATTACAAGCAGAAGGCTTTGAACTTCTCTGAGTATTGTGTTTTAAGAAGATAAACTTATGGGAAGCTCTTGGATAATTAATAGTAAAAATTAGTAGAATAAATAACACATAATTTGTACTATTGAACTACCCTTGAGGAAATGTGAAGACAAATGAAAAGAGTACCTAGAAAAAGAATTGAAAGTATGTGATGAGACGTAAAGAGAAGAAAAGAGATGGAAAGTGAAATGGAACTTTGGACGACATGGATCGATTAGACAATTCATACTTTTGTAGTTCCAAAATTCGAAGATAGATATCTATACGGAACTTACATATGGCATGTAACCTGAAAAAAATCCAGATAGCCGCGATCGGTAAAGCAGTAGTGCCGTGGCGATATCGGAAGGAAAGATGGCGGATTCGAGTCTTACCTCACGCATGAGTGGGTTTGTGTATGCATGTGTCGTCCATTCATCCTTCATGATATTCATCATTCCATCTTCCACCCCCAGGATTGGCAATCTTGGGGGATAAAAATGGAATTTAACATAATGCTGATCCCCCCCCAAAAAGGAGTCACTTACTCTTGCCACGGTAAGTGCAGGTGTATGTCCACGTGGCCATAGATGGCTAATCCGCGACCAAAAATAATAATAAAAATAAAAATTAATTTATGTAAAAATTATTGAAAATTAAGAATATAACTTTCAATGTAGTTTATCAGATCAAACAATTTAATTGTAATCACAATATCAGTTCATCTTCACAAGTAGACACCCATAGCTGTTAATACATTTCATTTGGTCATTCGTTTGGTTTGGATTGGTTCGTTTTTTTCGTGTTTCCGGGCGCGTCAACTGCTATGGTCATTAGTCCCGTTAGTGTAGTACATGTTTTTTCTCGGGTGATGGCGGTGATCTTCCCCCGCTGGGCGAGATCCGGCGCCGACCTACCGTCGGCTAGTGGGGTTTCTCCCTAACCAGGACTCTCTCAACAGCGGGGCACCGCCCCAGCAGTTACAAGCTCTAAGCTCCCGACCGGTCTCTCGGAATAAGTGGTAGTGTAGTGCATGTTAGTGTGTGTGTGTGTGTGTGTGTAAGGGGGAGAGGATAGGACAAGGAAGAGGAAGGAAAAATCGCGCGCGCTCCATGGCCCGTTTGGTAGGGTACTGCTCCGGCATTCGCCTGGTGTTGATCGGAGAAACCGCGGAAAATTACCGATCAGAGCAGCCGGTCGCTACAATTCTCCTCCAGACAGCGACTGAATTCGACCAAGCTGAAAAGCTGATGTCGAAAATCCTGCCGCCGACAGGACTCGAACCTAGGACCTCCCGGTCAGAGGCGCTGCAGTGACATCAGTTGATGCACTGAGCTACCGCTACCGCTTTCGTTCCCGCCACGGATCGGACACGTCCCCGCCAACGCTCAGACTTCCCTTCTGGTCCCGCCTCAATCTCTGCCTCCACCTTCACACTCACCCTCTGTGCCATCCTCCCTGCCAAGGATCCAACCTGTCCCCGACAACAGTCCGCTTCTACAATCGCACACGATTTCCCCACCACCCGCGACCACTCTTTTCCACCCCGCCACGCCCACACTTGGCCTCTTCTTCCCTCCGCTTCCGCCCCCGCATCCACACCTGTGCCTGATCTCACCGCGGATCCAACTCGTAGCGGTTGCTCAGTGCATCAACTGATGTCCCTGCAGCGTCTCTGACCGAGAGGTGCTAGGTTCCCACTCCCCACGGCGGCAGGATTTTCGGCACTAGCTTTTCAGCTAGGTCGAATTCAGTCGCTGTCTGGAGGAGAATTCTAGCGGCCGGCTGCACTGATCGCTAGTTGTTCGTCGTTTCTCCGATTAACACCAGGCGAATGCCGGAGCAGTACCCTAACAAACGGGCCACGGACTGCGCGCGATCTGTCCTTTCTCTTCTTTGTCCTATCCTCTCCTCTTACACACACACACCTACATGCACTACACTACCACATATTCCGGGAGACCGGTCGGGAGCTTAGAGCTTGTCCCGGCTGGGGCGGTGCCCCGCTGGAGGGAGAGTCCTGGTTAGGGGGAAACCCCACTAGCCGACGGTAGGTCGGCCCTGCCCCCTGCAAACCTGTCAGCCCACATCCCCGGAAACACGAAAAAAAAAAAAATCAATCCAACTCGTCTCCGCCAGTGCTCCACCTACTTCGCTTCTGCTTCCGGCCCTGCCTCTGATCCACTTCCGAACTAGAACCCCTTCCCACTGCGGATCCGACCGCCCCCAGCAAACGTCTGCTCAACTTCCGTGCCCCCTTCAATCTTCTCTGCCTCCACATTCTCCCTCGCCTCTGCTTTGCCCCCCCCCCCCGCCCGCCGCGGGTCCAACTTGCCGCAGCCAACGTCCCGCCTTCGTCCCCCTTCCGCCCGCCGCCCCCGCGTCTCACTCCGACACCGCACCCCGCGGCCCCGCCACACTGCCACCACCCGCCCTGCCCCCCCCCCCCCCCCTCCCCGCCCTCCTTCCCCCCCCCCCCCTTCCGCCCCGCTCCGCCTCCTTCGCCTGCAGCCCGCCTCCGCCCCGCCTCCGTCTCCGCCTCGGCTCCGCCCCGCCCCTTCCTTCTTCGCCTCGACTTCCGGCCGTATCTCCGTCCTGCCCTCGCCCCGCCTCCACCCCGCTCAATTGATTTTTTCGTGTTTGCGGGCGCGTCAACGGCTTTGGTCATTAGTCCCGTTAGTTTAGTGCATGTTTTTCTCGAGAGATGGCGGTGATCTTCCCCCGCTGGATGGGGAGATCCGGCGCCCACCTACCGTCGGTTAGTAGGGTTTCCCCTATCCAGGACTCTCCCACCAGCGGGGCACCGCCCCAGCCGGGACAAGCTCTAAGCTCCCGACCAGTCTCCGGAAATATGTGGTAGTATAGTGAATGTTAGTGTAAATGTGTGTGTGTAAGAGGACGGGATAGGACAAGGAAGAGGAAGAGCAGATCGCGCGCGGTCCGTGGCCCGTTTGTTAGGGTACTGCTCCGGCATTCACCAGGTGTTGATTGGAGAAACCACGGAAAACTACCGATCAGAGCAGCCGGCCGCTAGAATTCTCCTCCAGACAGCGACTGAATTCGACCCAGCTGAAAAGCTAGTGTCGAAAGTCCTGCCCCCGTCAGGACTCGAACCCAGAACCTCCCGGTCAGAGGCACTGCAGTGACATCAGTTGATGCACTGAGCTACCGCTCCCGGTACCCCGCTCAAGCCCCGCCTCCTTCACCTCCTCTTCCGGCCTCTCCGCCCCGCCTCCGCACCGCACCTGTGCCCTCCCCCACAGCGGATCCGTCACGCCCCCGCCAACGCTCCGACTGCGACATCGCCCTCGCCTCCCCCACCACACCGCGCCGCGCGCAGCCGTCTACAACTGCGCGCTCGCCCACTGCGCGGCGCTGGCGGCGGCCGCGGCGGCGTCGGCCGTGACGGCGGCGGCGCCGCCGCTTCGGAGCAGTCCGCCCCGCGCGCTCGCCATGCCCACGTCCAAGAGATCCCGCGGCCCGGCCGCTCCCCAGCCGCCGCCGCCACCACCACCGGCGGCAGCCGGATTCAACGCACCCGCCGCGCGCAACGGATGGGCCGCCCGCTCGCCGCAAGAGGAGGAAGAAGCGTCGGTTGAGGTGTCTGCTGCCATTGTTGATCCGTCGGTTGCGAAAGCGCTGCCCATTGTTGAGTCGCGTAACGGTTGGGGGTCATACGCCCGACGAGGAAGCGTCGGTTGGGGCTGCCATTGGCCGGGCCCTTGTTGAGTCGCGTAACGGTTGGGGTGTACGCCCGACGAGGAAGCGTCGGTTGAGGTGTGTGCTGCCATTGACGAGCCGACGGTTGCGAAAACAAACTCCATTGTTGAGTCACGCAACGGTTGGACCTTCCACACGCCTGAAGAGGAAGCGTCGGTTGAGGTGGTCGCACCCTGTCCCGAGTTGCGAAACGGTTGGGCTGCCCATTTCCGGTGTCTGTTGAGTCGACGGTTGAGCAGTCGGCACCTATTGTTGAGTCACTCAACGGTTGGGCCGTTCATACGCCCAACGAGGAAGCGTCGGTTCAAGAAACTGCTCCCATATTTGAGTCGTGCAACGGATGGTTCTCCCATACGCCTGAAGAGGAATTGGCGTCTGAGACAACTACGCCCATTGATTGATTTGTCGGGATGGTGAAAGGAAACCGGAAAAAAATTTCCGGAATTTTTAAAACCGGGAACCAAAAAATACTTCCCCTCTTGAAACATCGGTTGACTTGTCGGAGAGTGCATCTGATGCTCGAAACACACCAGAGAAAACATCGCCTGGCGTTCAGAACGGCGTGTCTCATGCAGAGAAATCGTCAGTAGCTGCACTTGTCACCGCGGAGATATTCACTGAGTCATCGGCTGCATTGCCGAGTAGTGCATGTGTTGTCTCAAGAAACACACCTGACGAACCGTCGCCAGCTGTTGACGCAAGAACAGTAACTCCTGATGAGTCATTGGCGACTTCACAAGAATCTACTGTTAAACAGAACACGCCTTCACAGGCACCGCCACCTGTGGATGGAATTATATCATCCCCAGATGAACTTCCATTGACTTTCTCGGACGGGGAGTCTCCTGTTGAGCAAGAGAAAACTGTCACTACTTTCGACGATAAACTCTCAAACTGTTTATCAACTTGCTCAAGCTCAAATGATCTCAATTCAACGCCACAACGTGCGTATGTTGATGCTCAAATTGACTCGGTAGCTGTAGCTGATTCATTTGTTGTTCCTGCTATATGCCCTTCTAGTGCATCGAACCGTCCACAAACAGATAGACTTTTAATCGTTGAAGACTTAACCCATGCGGGTAAGACATCGCCATCATCTGGTGATACATACGACACAGCGAAAGACTGTTCTCCTGTAGATGTGTCCATAGCTTCTTCACCTGGTCTCGAACGCATTCCTGCATCGGGAAGTTCTTCTGTTGGATCGATTCCTGATTTGTGTGAAGTCGATCCAGACACGCCTATCGTCACCTCATCTTGCTTCACGTTTTCCGAAGCTTCATCGGTTGATTTGTCAGTTGATGCTTACATCGACACATCTATTGACATAACCGATGACTCTGATTCGCCGGTTGTGTGGACCGCGTATGTGTCAGGAGTCTTGTCGGTAGTGTCACCCTCCTATTCCTCGGCCTTGGGTTTATGCGAAGAACCCACAACCTGTTCCTACATAGCTGGTTCCTATATCGTTTCCTCAACAGACTATACGCGTTTTTCGCCGGATTACCTAAGTGAATACTTCGATTACGAACGCAGTTTCACGCCGTTGTTTTCCCCGGAACAATTATCACGCCACTCGCCGAGTAGGTTCTCTAGAAGCGGCGAAGTACCTCTCAACGACGCGTTTAGTGTCAATCAGACAGACGTGTGCCATCCTCTGGTGGTGATTTCCTCAGGAGGCCCGACGATTAACCGGTTAAGGGACTCGCCCAACGGTCTAGCCATGTTGCAAGCCGGGGCCTCGCAGAGCGGGAACGGGTCCGGGGACCGACCCCCCAAATCAGCCACACCACGTGCTTCCGCGAAGCGAACGGACAGCAGTGAGAGCAGTGAAGCTGGGAGCCCCGCAGTTGGGCAGTTGGTCGACGCGTCGAAGAGCAAATCCAGGCACCGGGCGGCTCGCAGACGGCAACATCAGCACCAGGAGCAGAAGAGCGCGGACGCGAGTGGGAGTGGCGGCGAAAGTGTAAATACCTTTAGTAAACTAGTGGTGCCACAACAGCACGTGCTTTCTCTTATTAAATGTAACGGTTACGTAATACTCCAACTTCTGTCCTACTAACACTTCACTCTTCCTTGAAATAATCTCTTACTAACGACACGACATCTGAAATATTGTAAAACTAATGGTGCGTACATTCTCGCCCGTACTTTTACGCAAATTTCGCAAAAGATACTCAAATTTTCGAAAACTTTTACATGACTTTATTTCAAAATATATCTGTGAGAAAAATATTTCATTACGAGAAAAAATTTCTAATATTGTTGTTGTAGGAAGATTCCGAAAAATTGTTGAACTTTTGCAAATTTTGAAAATATGTTTTTTCTAACGAACGTGAGACCTGCACCAGTCTCTTAAACGTCTTTCACACTACTCAACAAAAAATAATCCGGCATGTATAAATTGTATAACAGTAACAGTCAGTATAAATTGAGTATTAATAATTGTTTCAGAAACATTTTATTTTACATAATTCAAAATGATTTCATCAAAACATGAGTACAGTGTATAATAAAAACACAGAAATGTTACCTCTTTAGGTTTAAAGATTGTCTTGTTAGGTTTAAAAAATAGTTTGAATGTATGCTTCAGTGAACGATAAAATTGTGTTGATTGTTCAATTCGTGTGCATGTGTATGTGTGTTCGTGCGTGCCCGGAAGCGTATATGGGTGTTAAACTGAGTTCAGTCATGTAGCAATTGTTTTGTCACACAATTGAGTCCAGTCGTATCGGAGCCGTGGCCGGTGCTTAATGGAAATGATTCGCATTTATTTCCGAACGATGGTTATTTTGCGGTAGGACATTTCCTTTTTTAGAAGAGTGAACTTAAGAAATTTTGTTTAACGAAATATTATTTCCACGAATGTATTTGATTAAAAGTTGGTCGAATGCGAGTTTAATTCAAACAAGATGCAAGTAAAATTTGATATTCAGAAGTCTCTTTGATTCTCGCGAATTGTGAACTGTTTGTTTACATACGATCTGCATGGCTTCACTTTTTGTTTATCTATGAGAGAATTCGTTTTAATATTTTGTTTGCTTTCCGATATGATCTGTATGAATTCATGCAATATTATTTTTGGTGACAATACCGGAAGAAACCAAATCACTCCTGAAAACGTGAACTATGAACGATAATTAACCTCATTCCGCACTCGCCGAACTGACACAACACATCCGAGGCATTTGCTTCTGTCAGAATACTCTCTGCGGAGCGATGCAGTGTTCGGTGATGCGTAACTGTTTTAAAACCTGTCAAAATGATAGTCCGCTGACCTGAGCCAAGAATATTGAAATGTTTTTGGAGGACTTGGCACTGGGGAATGGTATGGATATGTGCAAAGCCAATGGGTAAAGAACGTGGTAGTGTGTGTCGGGTATACGTGTGTGTACTTCTGTTTGTGATAGTGTAGTGTTTTGGTATTGAGATGTGTTACATATAGATAGATATTTATTATTTCTACAGGTAGGATTTTACAACCTCGTGGCACAATTTACATATTAACCAATACAATTTACATATTAACAACAAGAAATATAAATAAAATTTAACTTTAAAAATAATAATAATAATAATAATAATAATAATAATAATATAAAAATGTCATCAATAAGACAATAAAAACATAATAGAATTCACTCTACATTTTATGGCTGACCTGCACAATTATTTTAAACCATTAAATACACGACTTTTTAATTACACTGCACTTCACTTCACAACATTTGCACTTTTTTTTCTATTTCTCTATTGCACTACACGTCACTACACTTCAATCCAATTCGACTTTAACATAATTATTTATTTAATAAAACAACACATTTAGTAGTAATTATCACAATACTAATAATACCAATAGCAATAAAAATAACAACAATAATAATAAAAATTCCAGTTATAAGCTTAACTTACTAAATTAATAAAGTTTACAAATATCATTAGTTAATTTACTTTCAAAACTTTAAACACCTACAGGAAAGGGTTCCAAGACTGTCGCAGGGAACTTATTCTAGTATATATATACACGACATATGTAGGAGATATGTAGGTCAGTATACTGCCGTAAAATATATTTGTAATTTATATGGTATATACCTGTAATTTTTCAAAAAAATATTAGTTTACCTTTGTGTAGCACACCTTATGTTGAATTATTTGTCTAATTATATTATTTCTTTGCATTTTAAAAATCTACCACCAGGTGCTAAATTCTACGAATGTTGTAATTATTAATTAGTATGAGTGGTAAGGAGTGTAGAACTGCACGAGTGATGTGTTCAAACAAACGAACCCGATGGCGTGAGTTTGTTTATTTACCACGAGAGCAGTTAAAGAACCGGCATCCTTTGCGTGATGGGTTCATAATTTGTCTGTTCTCTGCAATTAGTCGTAAAATTTAGTATTCGGCGTAGTAGGAGTTAGAACTCTTCTGAGTCTGCCTCATTCCAGCTCTAAGTCTGAGTCTTCCTCATTCCAGGTCTTTCATTCGACGTCGCTTCCGTCCTCATTCCTCGTCCCGTCCTTACATTCCCGAATGTATAATTTATTAGCCTTACGCCACGTGCCGACTATTATTGTTACGGTAAAATATTACTGTTCAATTAAGACAGCGAACAGAAACAATGATGTTTCATTTTTATTACCGTAATTATTTAGTAGGACATTTACATACCTATATATGTAAATAAAATTAGTGTCTGGATGTGATTTTAAAATAAATGCCTTTTTCTAACCTCATATATTTATTTAAATCATATAAAAACCAATACAATTGTTTTTACAATTTCTGTCTGTCCGGGGTAATCTCTAGAAAGGCTAAATCAGTTTCAAGCCGGTTTTCACTGAAAGATGGTGCTTGAGAAGTACTTAAACTACTTTTTCAAATTATTATTTTCTCCTCTTATAAATTGCGATGTTTTAATATGGAAATTGGTTTGTCTGTTTCCTTGTTATGACACAACTATACAGTTTTATTACGCTTATTTGTACACGTGGCGTATAAAACTTACCGAATCAGATTGGTTTCGTAAACACATACTACCGGCTGCTTTGATCGGTAGCAGTACCCTAACAAACGGACCACAGACCGCGCGCGATCGTTCCTTCCTCTTTCTTGTCCAATCCTCGCCCCTTAAACACACCCAGTGACATGCAATTACACTATCACACATGTAGGGAGACCGGCCAGGAGCCTAGAGCTTCACCCGGCTGGAGCGGTGCCCGTTGGTGGAAGAAACCTCTTTTTGAGGAAAACCTTGTTAGCCGACGGTAGATCCGCGCCGGATCCCGCCATCCAGCAAGATAAGATCACCACCACCACCTCCCGCAATACATCTTGCACTACACTTACGGCACTAATAACCTTACAGTTGACGCACCATAAAACACTAATCACTCAATCACAAAATTAATTAAATTGCATAACAATGTATTACTGTTATTATTATTATTTTATTTGTTGTTGTTGTTGTTGTTGTTATTAGCCTATTACAATTACAATGCAGAGCAAGGGCCTCCTGGCTCTCCAGAGAGGGACTGCATGTGCAGCTTGGTTGGTTTATGTTCCAATGCACACACACACACACACACACACACACACACACACACACACACACACACACACATATATATATATATATATATATATATATATATATATTGTATATGTATATATGTGTAATGTGTGTCCATATATGTACAGTGTATATGTGTGTGTGTATATATATATATACTCACACACACTCACATTGTTATATATATATATATATTGTTATATGTAACACTGTGTAAAATAATAAGTAACTAGGACATGGCTTGTGTGTGCTTAGAAGAGCGAGGGCGCGGCGCCGGTGCAGCTGTGGATCTACACGCACCCCAAGGACGACGCCGCCGCTGCCGCGAAGCCGCCGTCGACACCGGTGCGCCGGCGCGCGCCGCCGCAGCGGGCAACCCGGACGCCGGGCGGCTGGCGGCGGGGGCGGGCGGCGCGGCGCTCGAGGGGGGCCCGCGGCCCGACGACGAGCAGCTGGACGGCGCCGAGGAGGGCCTGCCCCCCAAGGGCCCGCTGCGCCTGCAGCGCTGCGCTAGGCTCGGCAGGTGGGTGGCAAGCGGCCGCGGCTGCGACTGCTGCTGCTGCTGCTGCTGCTGTGGCGATTCTTGGCCCTTGGGGTACACCGCAGACGGTGTGCTGCGGAAAGCGGAGGTGCCGTAAGCTTGACCGATTGATTGTTAATGATTCCGGGCGCGTCATCTGCTCATTACTCCAGTAAGTGTAGTGCGTGTCTTTGGGGGTGGTCTTTCCCCACTGGATGGCCGGCGTCGACCTACGGTCAGCTAACGGAATTTTCCCCAAGCAGGTATCTCTCCAGCAGGTATCTCTCGCCCTAGTCGGTCGGTTGGTTGGTTAGTTATTTCCGGAAGTGTAGTGCATGCTTCCCTCGGGTGATGGTGGTGATCTTCCCCCGCTGGAAGGCGAGATCCGGCGCCGATCTGCCGTCGGCTAGTGGGGTTTCCCACTAACCAGGACTCTGCCACCAGCGGGGCACCGCCCCAGCCGTTTTTAAGCTCCAGACCGGTCTCCCGGAATATGTGGTAGTGTAGAGCATGTTAGTGTAAGAGTGTGTGTAAGGGGTGAGGATAGGGCAAGGATGAGAAAGGAAAGATCGCGCGCGGTCCGTGGCGCGTTTGTTAGGGTACTGCTCCGGTATTCACCTCGTGTTTATTGGAGAAATCACGGTAAACTACCGATCAGTACAGCCGGCCACTAGAATTCTCCTCCAGATAGCGACTGAATTTGACCTAACTGAAAATGTAGTGTCGAAAATCCTCCCGCCGTCGATACTCGAACCTAGGACCTCCCGGTCAGAGGCGTTGCAGTGAGTGCCGTAAGCAAATGAGCATAGTGAGCGATAAGCTAATGAGCACATTGAGGAATTAAGCGCATTGAGATAATTTGTAGTTTTGTTAGCGGGAGTAGTAGCTGTCAAAGTAGTTCCTTCTTAAATGAATCTCTCTTTACACCGTAGTCGGTATCGTGTGAAACACGAAAGTGCTAAGGGGAAGATGCCTTTAGGCAGCACGGTTCTCGTTTTTCTTCTTCCTTTCCTGTTTTTGATTTCCTTCTTCTCCGTCAATTCCTTCTTCCTTTCCTTCTCCTTCTATTTTTTATCTTTTTGTTTATTTTTTTTTTCCTTTTTTTTTTTTTTCTTTTCATGTTCTCCTTCTTGTATCTTGTTGATTTCCATATTCTTTTTCGTCATTTTCGCTTTTGCGGCTGCAGGACTATGCGTACATGAGCAGGTGGATCTCTTTTCGTTTTTCATCTTCATGTGGAACTGCTATTTTTGTTCAAAGAACAAATCACATTGTATCGTAGGATAAGCATAATGAGTAAACTTTTTGAAACGATAGTCGGTGTCTTGGGGAACAGAAAATACTAATACGGAAATCTGGAGATCGCGTTTTTAGGTAATATACTCCTCCTCCCATTCCTTCTTCCTCTTCTTAAAGTATTTTATCTCTTTGTAAATCATAATTATAAATGCTTTCGTTTTGAACTCTTTGCATCATTATGTGTAGGAAGATACGTGGATGACATTACCCCAATAATCAGTGTTTCCTCTTCCTGAAAGTTATTTTCGTCCTCAAAGTTTCGTAAGTCTTGTTTAATAAAAAATATAAAAATGTAGAGTTATAACATTTGACCCTATACCGTGCAAGTTAAATAAAATTATTAAAAATTAAGTAATTGAAATTTACTTACCTACGAAAGGTACAACGACAACACGTTTCGGAACAACATCGTGTTCATATGGAAAACAAATTGCCAGAATTGTGGCCTGTAGATGTCACATTTTTCATGTGTTAAAAGAAAGTGTTTTGGAGCACATTCCGTGAATCGTGTAGACTGTATGTTCTCCCCGTCAGCTATCAGTGGTGACAACAAACAATGTTGTCACGGAGCCAGAACAAGAAATGTATGATAGGCATCAAAAAGAAATGTTCTGAGATAATTGTCGTTGTCATGTGGAACACGGAAACGTCAGTGTATTGCCTATATGTGTCACCTATGTCATTTTTAGCTAGTATAGTGTACGGTAGTTTATTTTTATTGGACATGTGCTATAACGGGAAAAATTATGCACCGCCAAATCGGGGAGAGAAATTGATGGCTGTCTGTTAGTGTGATGGATACTCAAACTTTCTGAAAAGTTTTGGCAAGTTCAAATTCATTCATCACCAAAGGCAGGACAAGCCATGTTCCTTTAGACACAGCTTGCAGTCATTTGCAATTCTTCTGTTTTCTTATAGGAAGTGCACTAATCTCTTTGGCCGAGTTGCTATTGAAAGATTTTATCGGGCCTTCTCTTGTTTTCTTTCAAATTAATTGACCAGCAATGAAACTCAACCTCTCCACAAAAAAATACCTTGGTTACAAAATCTAAGAGCATCCCAAAAGAAAACTATTCGTATTCACCAGTATGACTGACTATATCCAGAATGGTGTAAATTGCTCTTTTAATTATCCTCACAATTAAATAGTGTAAAAGAATAATAATATTGGTACCATGAGCACAGCTATTTGAAATTATTTCGAATATATTACTATGCGCAAAGGTAGAGCTTAGACTTGCGTTTTGTTTTGCAGATAGCACCGAAAATTAAAGAAGTCTTGATATATACAGTGTCTTACGTTTTCTAGTGTGTACATTGTGCCTTGTTATTAAAGAAGCGACTAGCTAGGAGAACCGGAAATCGAACCCGAGATCACACCGCAGGGAGCTAGTACGCTACCCATGAGCTCAACGATGCCCCATGATAATTGCAGTAAACACAAATACGTAAAGAAAAAACATCGTCCTCAATATCTACTAAAACTAAAAAATCTAACAAAAGGCTGTTTCAATAATAATTAACTGTCAACTATTTTACTAATGATGACACATAAACTGCGATCAATCCGTTCCGTTAGTTTAGTGAATGTTTTCATACCTGGAGGTTCGTGAGAGTTGTTGAAGTTGGTGAAAAAGTAAAAGATGCCACGGAACATTTGGTAGTGTGCCTTCGCCTCGCACGCCTCGATCAAGATGAAAATGAAAACACTCCCGCTTTCACGCGATTGGAGCAGCTGGGTCTGGCAGCCGCCAAATGTCTGTGAGCGCGGGGACCGTTCCAATGAAGCTGAGTTCCGCGTTCAGCGCATACTCGCAGCGTTCCTATAGCGAACGAATTTCATCGGCTGGCTGCTTTATTCCCAGAGAAGACTGTCTTGAGCAACGATGATTAACTGGTGTTTTCAGTCTCACAAATACGCTACCCACTCTTGTCATCTCCTCTTCCCTCTGACGTAGGTTGAATTCCTAGTTATTTGGCTTGGCGGTCTGAGTATTAATGGTAGAAGGTAAAAGGTACAAAAGACAGTGTTCGAAAAACAAAAATGAAAAAGTTAAATTATGTGAGGAATTATACTTGGAATACAGGAGGATGAAAATTATTTAAAATGTGTCAAGATCATTCACGCACAAAAAATCTGGTGTTGTTCGATTGAAGAATTAAACTTATTGTTGATACTTTTCCAAATTATATCGTGTTTCATTTGACTTTTTATTATATACAACAAAAGAAGTAAAATGGCAATGTTAATATTAGTTTTTTGCGACTTTATATGTAAAATATGCGAATAGAAATCAGTAATACACAATGCAACGGTTGAGTTTCAATAAATCGAGTAAAGAATGAGAAGCACTGTTGACATGTAATTATATCGTGTCTAATTTGCTGACGTATTGTTTAAAACAAAATCACAAGCATTTCAGTATTATGAAACGTAAGTATAAACCGTGTGAAAACATACTAGATACGTGTAACATTAATAATGAAACTCACATTATTCATTGTCGGTCTCAATAGCGCAATGTGTTTTGTACCAATGTTTTGAAATGTGGAATTAAAAAAATCATAACGCGAAGAGGGCCTAAAAAAAGACTCTGAAGGCCGGATACGTAAAAACGGACCCTCAGATGAATCCAAAAATAGATTGGAAGATGCAATAAAAAAGGATACTTTGGGTTTGCTGCTCGTTAGAGGAAGAAAAAGAAAAACCGAGGAGAGCTGTTTGGAAGAGTGGAGAAAATGGGATTGTAGAAGAGGTCATGGTCCGCACGGAATTATATCACTATTGGTAGACAACAAAGAGTGCAAAACTAATTGAAATATACATAAATATATATGATTTAAAAACATATTTATGAATATATAAAAATATAATAAATAAATAAATATGATTTAAATGAGAAAAGATACTACGCCTAAAATTCTTACGTTTGATCTCTTTTCAAAGAGTGTGTTCAAAATTTGCACGGTGCCGGGGCTTTTCTTCAAAACACTCACTTTACTTCAAAAAAGACGTGAACAAACCGTCTGTAAGCTGTGATTCGTACCGGGAGGGGTGGCTCAGTGCATCAACTGATGTCACTGTAGTGCCTCTGACCGGGAGGTCCTAGGTTCGAGTCCCGACGGCGGCAGGATTTTCGACACTATTATCACTTGCTTTTCAGCTTGGAAGAATTCTAGCGACCGGCTGCTCTGAATGGTAGTTTTTCATGGTTTCTACGATCAACACTAGGCGAATGCCAGAGCAGTAGCCTAACAAACGGGCCATGGACCGCGCGCGATTTTTCCTTCCTCTTGTCATATCTTTACCCCTTACACACACACACACACACACACACACACACACACACGCACACTTACGCTAACATACACTACACTATCACACATGGGGAGACCGCACGGGAACTTAGAACTTGTCCCGACTGGGGCGGTACTCCGCTAGTGGGAGATACCTGGTTGAGGAAAACTCCGCTAGTCGGTGGTAGGTCGGCGCCGGTTCTCGTCATCCAGGGAGATGACCGCCACAGCACGTTGAAAAACATTCACTACACTCACGAGAATAATGACCTCAGTAGTTGACGGAATCAATCAATCAATCAACTGTGATTCGTTACATCCTAAACGTGCCAAATCAATGTTTATTTTAACTGGATCTTGAGCCACATCAATCATTAGGTATTTTATTGCCTGGTTGCGAGAGTGCGGATTGATCAGTAGAGAAAACCGTTGAGATGTTGATGCTTTAAATAGAATATAACGGACATATTGGTCAAGTAAAATGTATGCGTATTAGGATAGCTAAATTTTGCCAGTTTAGATGTTATCATCAGCCTGCAAAGCACTTTCCTTCAAAATTGTATTCAACAGTCACCTTGACAAAAATATCGTTTCAAGTTTGCTATATAAACTAATTTTTCTATATTTTGTTAAATTATTTTGTCATATTTATTAATTTATTTATGACATATGAGGTGAAATACAATCTGCTAACCGTTTCGTTATCTTCAGAATCCCTACTCCCTCTTTCGCTTGACATGTTAAATTATTGACAAAAACATCAACGAGCGTGATTGCAGCATACGAGGATGACAAAAATTATTTTTACTCTTGTTTAATAGAGACGGTTTACTTCCGTGTACGTGCTACAGATTGCAATTTATGGTATTGCTGACGAAATAACCGAGTCAAGCCACTGTCCTCGCAGGTAGCAAAATGAAAGCTCAAGAAAACGTGCCCAGATAATGAAACTATATTTATAGACTGAAAGCAAAACAATGCCATCTTAGCATTTTCTGAGTTATTTAAGCAAAACTGGGAACGTTTCTTTCGCAAATAACACATATGCACTATTTTAATTTCATAATACTTAGACTGAAGACAGCCAAGTCATCGAATGAATTTTGCAGAATGATGCAAAAATAAATGCAGAAATCCAAAAATTAATTTTGCAGAATGGGCTAAGGTGTTGATTGTTAACTCACCCTCTCTAAGCCAGTAATATTTCTCGGAAGAAGTTGGGGGAACACGCCAAGAGATGACTAATGGCCCAGGAGTGGGGGTGGCTGTGCCTAAAACTATTCCTGTAGCAACGGCTTCTACTTGACAGGTGGAAACAACTGTTCTAGAACCACGTGACCACAGACAAAGAATGTGAGGTATAAACACGCAAACCACTTGGAATATTAGCCAAAAAAGAGAAGAAAGTATGCAATTGCAAAGTATAGAATGCAAAAAGTTTAGTAAATATTGTCTAATGACAACTCTTTCTAAATTGGAAAATATTTTTTGGAACGCAATGATTTCTTCTAAAAATAATTTACAACCAAAGCGTTCATTTATTCAGATAACAAACTTAAAAAATGTTTGGGTATCAGTTAGTTGAATAATATGGTGGTTGTTATTTTCGCAATTTTGGAAATTATTATCTCCTCGACATTTTCTGTTTCAAAAACGGGGGTACAAAATCCCAGAGCGAAAGTTAAACCTGACCACTTCATGACTTTCAGAAAACCTTTTGGACTTTATAATATAAACAAAGATTGTTGAGTACATTCATATAAACAAAAACTTAAATCAAATACTTAAACAATAATAAATACAAAAACTTAAATCAAGTGTTAAAATAACTTACAATTGATCAATTAACACTGAAATAACAGTCCTTATAAATACAAATGGACTTTTGCATATGGGTGTGTTCGTTCCACAAAATATTTGCAACCAAAGAAGCAGTTGCTTCGAAATTTCGCATGAATATTTTTGACTGATACGAAATATAGGGGGATGACATTTCTAAAATGTAACCGCAAATTTGGTTGGTTGATTGATTGTGATTACGAGCGCGGCAATTGCTAAGGCCATTAGTTCCGTAAGTGTAGTGCACTGTTTTTTGAGGGAGGTGGCGGTCACCTTTCCGCTGGAAAGAGAGATCCAGCAGCGAGCTAACCCCAGGACACGGAGTGTTCTCCAACTAGGTGTTTCCCATCAGTGAAGAACCGCCCCAGTTGGGACAAGTTCTAAGCTCACGACTGGTCTCCCGACATGTGTTGATTGATTGATTTTTCGTGTTTCCGAGCGCGTCAACTGCTTTGGTCGTTAGTCCCGTTAGTGTAGTGCATGTTTTTTCTCGGGAGATGACGGTGATCTTCCCCCGCTGGATGGCGATATCCGGCGCCGACCTACCGTCGGCTACTGGGGTTTTCCCCTAACCAGGACTCTCCCACCAGCGGGGCACCACCCCAGTCGGGACAAGCTCTTAGCTCCCGACCGGTCTCCCGGGATATGTGGTAGTGTCGTGCATGTTAGTGTAAGTATGTGTGTAAGAGGAGAGAATAGGACAAGGAAGAGGAAGGACAGATCGCGCGCGGTCCGTGACCCATTTAGTAGGGTACTGCTCCGGCATTCGCCTGGTGTTGATCGGAGAAACCACGGAAAACTACCGATCAGAGCAGCCGGCCGCTAGAATTCTCCTCCAGACAGCGACTGAATTCGACCCAGCTGAAAAGCTAGTGTCGAAAATCCTGCCGCCGTCAGGACTCGAACCTAGGGCCCGGTCAGAGGCGCTGCAGTGACATCAGTTGATGCACTGAGCTACCGCTCCCGGTCCGACATGTGTGATTGTGTAGTGCATGCAAGAGCAAATGCATGTAAGTGTGGAGACAGGACAAGGAATAGGAAGGGTAGATCCGTGGACAAGAGATCAGTGGCCCGTTTGTAAGGGTAGACGGTATTCGCCCGGTCTTAATTGGATAAACTGTGGAAAACTACCAATCAGAGAAGCCGGGCGTTAGAATTCATCTCCAAACAGCGGCTGAAGTCGACCCAGCTAAGTGTCAAACATCCTGCCATTGACGGGACTCGAACGTAGGACCTCCCGGTCAGATATAGTGACATCAAGTGATGCCTTGAGCCACCGAAGACGATTAGCCTTATTTGGGTAATTTTCTTTTATGTAGGTAATATTTTCATAAAGATGAAAAACAGGCTGCTACTGAGTTTTTCTTAATAAAAGTTCCTATAATTACTTTTTATAGACAGTCACAAATACATTTATTAAAACATGAATGATTTTACATTCACAATGGTATCTTGAACCAAGAAACAGCGTGGCAACGTTTCAGAGGTCGAGTTGTGCCTCCGTCAGAATTAGAATTCTCGATATAACCCATTAACATTTTCAAACTTAAATGTTAATGGGTTATATCGAGATTTCTAATTGTGATTGTTAATTTATAGGAAATATGTTTTCAACATCATACCATCTATCAAGGTCAATTTTTTCATGATATTTCATCCAATTCTTTGTAAAGTATGTATTCATCTAAAAATGTTTAATTTATTGTGAACTCTTTATAATGTTAAACACACGTAATTTCTCTTAATTTAAGTTGTTTTAATTTTTATTAATTTTTAATTTTTATTTATATTAATAATTAAATTTCTTATTTTAGTTGACATGTTGTTAAAGGCCTGATGATGGACACAACTCGACCTCTGAAACCTTGCCACGCTTTTTATTGTTTCAAGATACCACTGTGAATGTAAAATCATTTATGTTTTAATAATGTATTTGAGACTGTCAATAAAAAGTAATTATTGGAACTTTTATTAATAAAAAATGGGTTATATTTTATTTTAATTCTTATGCCTCGCAAGGCTACTGATTTTAGCAACTATTTTTATTTCAAATATGTTGCAAAAACTACCTACAGTACTGCCTAAAACTGTACATACGATTTGTGATGTTTCTCGAAACTATACTTTTATTTTTTATTTATTTTACGTCAAAAAAGCAGTTAAAAACTGCGTATGACGTGCTCTGGGGAAAAGTGAATTTTGTGCACATTTTCAAAATTCTGTGATCCCTACACTAAGTCATATACTACTTAAAATTGGAGGGGAAAAATATTGAAAACAAAAATTGGAGGGAACTATATTTAACAAAGAAAAAGAAAATCCACAAAGACAATACTTCGTTGACTGATTTTTTAACATACCTTCATTGCCTTGAGGTAATAAATGCCTCCTTATTTTCAGCATGTTTGAATCAAAAGCTTCTGGGCCATAGTATTAAAAATAGTGAAAGTAAGGGATTTGAAAGAGATCTGTGGCCTAGCGCGGAGCTGTTTCAAAGCTGCCTCTGGTCTGCTTCAAAGGACGCCTCTCGTCAAAGGACCCCTTCTGCTTCTGGATGCTCTCGACGAGGCAGGAAGCGCATGTGCTTCGCATGGTGCACTAAAGAAAGAGAATGGCATTTTAAATCGGTTGAAAACGGGAAGAAAATGTATTTATCAGACCAGAACAAGTTTTATAAGAAAAAAGACGATGATTCCAGTCAATAAAATATATTTAGAGCAGACGTTTCGGCCTCAATTGTGAGGCTCTCTTCAGTGTCTGAAAGGTCAACACACCAATCAGTTATAATTTTACATAATATTACAGTATAAAACAATTTTAAATATTTTTAATTAATTTTTTTTGTTTGTTTGTTACTGTTACTGTAAAATTGTTTATACTGTAATATTATGTAAAATTATAACTGATTGGTATGTTGACCTTTCAGACACTGAAAAGGGTCTCACAATTGAGGTCGAAACGTCTGCACTAAATATATTTTATTGACTGGAATCATCGTCTTTTTTCTCATAATGTTTAATTTATCCAGTGAATCCTGATTTATCAGAACACGTTTATTTACTAGGAATTCCCTTGGACGAAAGCTGGAGTCATATGAAACACGGAAATGTATGTCGGGCAGTAATTCCCGCCATTTCATGACGCAATTATTCCTATAAAAAAAGTGCTGTTTTGGGAGGAGTATGAATCTGATTCTTGCTTTATATTGTTTACTAAATGTTGTTAGGTATTTATTTTTTGCATCGAAAATATGAGTAGTTTTTAGCATAATTTTGAACAAAATACAGGCAATTTAAATTTTTTAAAAACATTTTTTTCTCTAAAGCGGCACTAAATTTTTCTTTAAACTTTCTCCTCGTATGTTTCAAGAGACTTTAAACGTATGCTGCTTGTCCCAATACTTCATGTACACCTTTTTGAAAAAAAGTGTAATATTCGCGTAATTTGTGCTTGAAATTAATGCAATTTAGATAGAAAAATCTTTTACTAAAAACCGCTTATGTTAATTTAAAGTGTTTTCTATAGAAGATGGGACTTTTAAAAGAATGGCGTGGGTCTCATTTTCGTTGAACTCACTAAATGTTTGAAAAATTGAAAATTTAGAAATAATGCCAGAAGTATGTGCCACTAGTCAACAACTTTGATGGTATAACTAAATTTGGAGTACTTGGAATCAGGAACTCAATATGTGTTTTCTGGCTTCTACAAAGTGTTGGTGCAAAATTTGTGAGCAATCGTTCCAGTGATCCTAAAGTTATTGTAGACCAACCACAGCCACCCAAATGCACATAAGTTTAAAAATCATTTATACTCTATATTTATCATTTTTACTCTAATGTAACGAACGTCGCGACCATGGCATGAGACATGACACGAATGAGAAAGTTTCGGTAGATTTTTATTTTATTTATTTTATTTATTTTATTTATTTTATTTATTTTATTTATTTTATTTATTTTATTTATTTTATTTATTTTATTTATTTTATTTATTTTATTTATTTTATTTATTTTATTTATTTTATTTATTTTATTTATTTTATTTATTTTATTTATTTTATTTATTTTATTTATTTGACGTCAAAAAAGCCGTTAAAAACTGCGTATGACGTGCTATGGGGAAAAGTGAATTGTGTGCACATCCTCAAAATTCTGCGATCCCCACACTAAGTCATATACTACTTAAAATTAAAAAAAAACCTCCCATGTAATAAAATCTATTTTCAAGAATAAAAAGGCAATAAATTTTGGCTCTTATTCACGTTGTCCTTCGGAATAATACTTCCCGCCGCGACAACATGGAAACGATATTTTGAATAATTTATTTCCCACTGAATTCTAGAAGACGTGCACAGAAAATTAAGTTACATTTATGTCCAGAAGCAAAACAAGGGGCCATCTCAGCATTTGCTCAATGGATCAGGGAAACTGGACGAAAAACCTGACCGAGATGGGGGTCATTGACCCGGAGGCTGCAAGAGTTTCATTAGAGGGGAAGAGCTATTTAAAATGCGGAGGGAAAATCTACTGTGATATGTGGAGTGAAAAATGACTTTAACAGATGTTACAGGCACTTGGGAGTAGACCATTGTTTTGGTTGAGAATACAATGACTCCTCAGCTCGAGATGTATTCGCGTCACTTAACATCCTTGGTTGTTATTCTCCTCCACCAAGTACTCTTAGCTTAACTAATTATCCGAGAAGTTATTTATGAACTGTATTTTTAGAAGCATCAGGCGTTTGTTGGATTTTTCTTTGACTTCTTCTTCGACTCGGTGATATGCATTTATTTTCGTTCGAATTTATTTCGATTGTTCCTGGACAATAGAAAGAGAAAATTAGTTTGTTTGCTGTATTTTTATCTCAAAATAAAAAAAAACAAGAACTGAAAGATACAATATCAAAACGAATAGAAATAAAATTCTTCGTAAGGGTAAAGTATTATTTATTACTGCCTTTTTATATAATTTTTATGGTTCCATAACCAAATAAAAATAGCATTATACTGCTACTAAACGGAAATTATCGCATTTCTATTTCCCAATATTCAGGTGAAATTCGATATGTCTGGTAGATTCGGTTTAATAATATAGAGTTACTACTCTACCTTACGGTGCTCGCAAGATCCAAACTACTTAACATTTTTGTATCACTGTGACGACAACGAATTTTCCTATGTGACTGTCAAAATTTCTTATTATCATAAACACACATGTTGATGTGTCTATGATTAAATAAAATAATAAATATTTATTTTTATTTGTTATTCTTATTTAAATAATAACAACACTAAACGAATCAACGCCTTTTAATAACTTGTAATTTAAATTTTATTTTTTTTTTTAAAAAAAACCAAATTATTTTCAATAATAATTTTCTTTTAATTTGTAAAATACAAATTATTGAATACATCATACTTAAAAATTACTTTACAAAGAAAATTCTCTTTTCTTGTTGGCTTCTTGAACTCTACTTTAGTCAGTTCTTCTACTTCAATCATCTCTATTTTTCTGTCAGATGATTATTTCCATTCTTGACGTGTTTTGTAAATTAGTAGTTCCGCCCATTCTTGATTCCTGATTTTCTTCCTTCATTTCGAAATGACATCGGTAATCGTGTTGGGAGCATTTTACCGTCCATTCGCAAACCATGTTCAAAGCAATTTTTGTGAATCGTACTATAGTAGATTGGAACAAACTACCTCCAAAAGCACTAGAGACTCTTCCTTCTAATGTAGTGAAATTTAAAAATATACTTAATTCTATGAAGGTCATCATTAATAATACTGGGACTTTTATCATCATTATTATTATTATTATTATTAGTTACATTATTATAATCGTTAGTATTATTAATAATATGGTCATGTCTCTTATACAGTGAAGTGAAGTGTAGTGTGGTGGAGGCACGGGAGGGGAGGGGAGTGCAGTGTAGTGCACCGCAGTGAAGTGAAATGAAGTGAAGTGAAGTGAAGTGGAGTGGAGTGTTAGAAAAGCTATAAGTCAACATATCGATAACTCAAAATTAATTATAACTAGGATATAAATCTCTAATTCTAATTGTAATTATATTTGTAAATATTCGTAATAGTTTTGTAAGTGTCGTATATCTAGTTGTAATAATGTTTGCCACCGAGTGTTAGCTCAAAGCGAACTTTAATAAATATATCTGTCTAAATAAGTCTTTTGTACTTCCTCTGTGATGCCGGATCCACGAGCTCTGTTATGGAGCCTATAAAATCTGATTTTATTAAAAACATTTTTAATCAAATACCTTACAAAATATAAACCCTGTTTTAAATTAAAAAAATATTTTTAATAAAGAAATATTTTAAAAAAAAAATTTTAAAAATTAAAAAATTTTTAAATAAAAATTTAATTAAAATTTTAAAATTTAAATTTTTTTAAATAAAAAGGACTTTATAAATAAAACATAATTTAAATCAAAAATATTTTTTAATAAAAATATTTTAAATATTTTTAATACTATAACCCCTCGCACATTTTTTAAAATATTTTTAATCGTCCTTTTTTTTGTACTACTTTTTTTCGTGCTGTTTTAAATCGTACCCTTTTTCTTTTCTTATAAAAAATTTTTAATACTATAACCCGTCGCACATTTTTTAAAAATATTTTTAATCGTGCTTTTTTTGTACTACTTTTTTTCGTGCTATTTTAAATCGTACCCTTTTCTTTTCTTACCCCAGTGTTTACTTTCCGCAGAATCCCCCTTCATAAACTCATCGTTGATGCCCGTGCTTTGGCTCCAGACTGGGCATTTCCACTGGGAAACGTGGACCTGCCGCAGGGCGTGACCAACCGCTAAGCGGCATTCCAGATCCTGCGAGAACGCGCTCCGTGTATTCTGGTCTTGGCAGCGTTGCGTCATCTTGCACAACGCGCCGGGGCATAATTGTTTTCAGTTTATTATTTTTATCAAGGCAATTGTTATATTTATACACGCTAAAAGGAACATGCCGTACGGGAAATTGAGTTTCTTATTCTTATTTTTATTAATTTTTGTTAAGTTAGAAAATCGAGCAGGTCGTAGGTATCTCGAAGCTCCTTTGTTGTTGTTTCTTTTTGTGTGTCTTGTTGTATATTTTAGTTTACCCGCTAATTATATCTTTATTATGTTGTTAATTCATTTGTTTTTCTTATATTAAATTACCATTTCACTCCGCGCACATTTCTAAAATAAGTGGTTCCAGTTCTTTTATAAGCTGGGTATTCACGTGCTGTTATGTGACAATAGGTGTCTCGGGGAGATATCAGCCATCTACCCAATGGATTCTCTGATCTTTTAACATTTCTATAATTCATCTAAAATATTTAATGGAAATTTAATTGTTTCAACTGGAAAATCATGAAAACACCAAGAATATACAAGTGACCACAAAAATGTCAATATGATAAACTGACCTGTTTTTCATCTAAGCACTTCATCACTAGCACCTTCGTTTTTGTTTATATTTTAGATATAAAAACACAGTTCATAATATTACGCAGAAAAAATTGATTTTGGTATTTTATATTCGCGGTAACTCGTCTTTAATGAAAGAATTAGTAAGTTAAACAGGGTCGAATCTGATGGCGGGGTTCCATTAAATTAGAAGCTTCGTTGGTGTAAAACAATTGTATTATCTTTATGTATAACATCTCTTAAAAACAAACTTTTATTTCATTTTCATATTTTTTGTTAATATTTTTTAGAAAATTTCTTACTTAGTTACATCAAAACATAATTAAAACTAACAGTATACATTACGTGGATTATTCCCTACTCTTTATATGTTGCCAACTCGCTTATCTGATCGGTTTAGGAGTTAATATGTGAATCTACGCAATCAATTTTTTTCATTCTTGGGTGGTAAATTTGCTCCACAAAATCTAATAATTATTTTTTGTTATATTATTTATTTGAAGATACAACGGATTGATGGCCGTCACAATCAACCACAATCACATTGCTACTTTACCAACTGTATTATGATTCCTATATTAACGCCTTACGGCCTATCTTGAGATGAACAGATGAGTATTATTGATGGGTTGATTAAATGATGAAAGAGGATGAACACAATGGAAGAATGAAAGGCAGAGGAGAACTCGGGCAAAATCTAACGTGATCGCACTTTCACAACGACAAATAGATCGATTTGGGTTTGAATCCCGGTCCTAGCGGTGGAAGGTGATATCACAAATCTCCCCAAATAAGTTTTTACATTCTCTCCCTTATTTCATAAAAAGAGAAAATATTGTAATCAGCACCGGAAAATGGCGAAAACGGAGGATTTTTAGGGACATAAATACTCTAAATGTCGGGCTCTGGTAACGAAAAAGGGAATAAATCTTGTTTGTATATGTGTGAGTTGGCGCATTACAGCTTTCCAGCTATTACATAACAAGAATGATAACCAATTTCTTGTCATGTTAAAACAGCCGTCTAAAGACGAATCATTACAGAATTAAATGTTTATTCACTAAAAAATTATAGAAAACTATTTTTACTTCTTGGAGAATCTCTAATGACGTCACGTGGTGTGTTTGGGAGTTGAATCAAATTGACGTTGCTTTCCTGTGCACTTTCCCGTGTGTGTATGTGTTTGGGGGGGGGGGTCGCGCGTAATTTGGCGAAGCTCCCGTCTCGAATTGAGGCTGTTCACGCTTAAAGTTCATTCGCATAGAAGAGTCTAACATAAGCCGAACAGGTTATCTCACCTCCTTTCTGCTCAGACAGAGAGAACTTATTTAAGGAGTGGTTAATGTAACAATCGTTTAGAAAAACAAAGATGTCTCTTCATGACCATCATTAGGAGGATAAGCTAGTCATGTCGTCTTCACGGGCATTAACATGTATCGCGCAGTGTTCTGCTGTTTAGCAGATGTGTGACTCTCCATTGAATTAATTTGTATTACTAGTTTATTTGTAACTTCATTTCTTAACTGGTGTTAAAAAAGTGAATTAATGTACTATTTTATGTTTCTAATATTATTACCTTTTATTTATAATATTTTTATTCATCTGAATTACAACTTTTGCGGTGCATTTAATATATTTCTCTTTTTATGATTCAATTCACACAAAAGTGCTTTAATAACATTCCAATTCATTGCTGTTACATTGAAATTACTTTTTTTTTACATTTACTGGGATTTTCATAAACAAGGAATGTACATATACTTCCTACTTTAATAATTAAATAAAGTATAAATAGTTCATGTTTTCTTACACCACTTTTCGAAACTGATAAAGAATAATCAACTGATTAATATTCCTTCCTGCTGTCGCAGGCCACTCGAAGCAAACATTGAGGAAAAATAGAGTAAAAGTTATCTAAAATGGACTGTTGGTAAAACACAGAAATTAAATTTTGAAACGAATTTTGTTTTATAACAAAACGATTTGGACAGACACGGAATCGGTTTGGGGAATAATTTGCGTGAATAAACTGAACCAAAGTAAATACTTGCATCATCCTGCCTTGAATTCCGTCGAAAAATCGCCGTTTTCTTCTGCGGCATTACAAAACTTTGTTTATACTCTGTAAGTAGCGTGCAAGAAAGTAAAAATAGATAAAGGATACGGACGAACATAATACTGAAGAAGATAAAGCACATAGACAGATATTATTGCTTACATATAGATCCCTTCCGGAAACCGTTTGAGGTGTTCGACACGGCTTGGTCTGTTTGTGTGTACCTAACCATTTTTTGTATCTTTTTAATCCATTTAAAAACATCGTCATAGGCAGAAGATGATGACGCCTGTCATTTCCGTAGGTAACAACCTGTTTATTTTGGGAAGTACTTAAAGAAATGGATGTTGAACCCGCCATGAAAAAAATTGAGGAAACAGTTATACCACTTTATAACCCTTTTTTCTATAAAAGTATACTTGATGATGTAACATAGTTACGAAACGTTGTAAATGTTTGTCTTAAATAAATGATTGTCGTAAAGTATAGATGATTCCCTTGATGTTATAACTAATATCAATAATAAGGACAATGAGAGAGACGATTTTTCCATCTGTCATTTCTACAAGACGTTCGTCACAGTATCCGTTAGCGTCATGCCCCCTTCATGGTCATCATCCTCAGACTCGTCATAAGCAGAAGACGAGGACTCTCCTCATTTCCTCAGATCACAACCACCGGTAGCGGTAGCTGGGCACATCAACTGATGTCATGATGTCACTGCAGCGCCTCTGACCGGGAGGTCGTAGATTCGAGTCCTGATGGCGGCAGGATTTTCGACACTAGCTTTTCAGCTAAATCGAATTCCGTCGATGTCTCGAGGAGAATTCTAGCGGCCGGTTGCTCTGATCGGTAGTTTTCCGTGGTTTCTCCGTTCAACACCAGGTGAATGCCGGAGCAGTACCCTACCAAACGGGCCACGGACCGCGCGCGATCTGTCCTATCCTCTCCCCTTACATACACACACACTTACACTAACATGCCCTACTCTACCACATATTCGGGAGGCCGGTCGGGAGCTTAGAGCTTGTCCCGGCTGGGGCGGTGCCCCGCTGGTGGGAGAGTCCTGGTTAGGGAGAAACCCCACTAACCGACGGTAGGTCGGCGCCGGATCTCACCATCCAGCGGGGGAAGCTCACCGCGCATCTCCCGAGAAAAAAACATGCACAACACTAACGGGAATAATGACCAAAGCAGTTGACGTGCCCGGAAACACGAAAAAATCAAATCAGATCACAACCTGTTTATGTTAGGAATTACTTAAAGAAATAGATGCTGAACTCGTCATGAGAAAAATGGAGGGAATCATATTATCACGTTATAACCCTTTCTTAAATAACAGTAACGAACGTAGTTATGAAACGTCGTAATATAGTTGTAAATGTCTTAAATAAATGATTGTCGTAAAATACAGAAAATTCGCTTATTTTTACTAAAAACATCAAATTTATAATAATAATAATAATAATAATAATAATAATAATAATAATAATAATAATAATGATACTAATAATTTTAAAACTGTTGAAAGTGTCAAAGACGCCCCACCAAGCTCACGGAGAACACACGAGTCTAGGTTGCGTGTTCATGTGAGCCGCGCGGTATTCTCGGGAGGCTGGCTGCGTAAGCGGCGACACACGAGCCCTCTGGCGGAGACCCGAGAGCAGGTTGGCTTGGCCCCCAGACTGACGCACGTTTATACCTCGCAGTCTGCAAGTTGCTGCGCGTCGCGGTCTAATTATACCTCGGAATCATTAAGGCCTTCGCTATTCATAAGTGTTTTGTTATGGGGAATGAATTATGGAAGGTGTTTGCCTCGCTTGATTGATTGTTGCCCTTTTACTGTTTTTATCAGGGCTAACGGAAACACGCTTCTTTCTTTACTCATTTCTTTTGAAAATATATATTTGTTTCTCTTCATTATTTTTTACTTTTCAGCAGTTTTAATGATGTAAGCTAAAATGACGTATAATTGTCTGATTATACCACAGAATCATTTAGGTCTTTGCTATTCATAACGGGTTTCATTATGGGCAATGAATTAAGGAGAGTGATTGACTCGTTTGATTTATTATTGCTCTTTTACTGTTTTTATCAGGGTTAACGGAAACACGCCTCTTTCTTCAGTCATATCTTTTAAAAATATATATTTATATTTGTTCATCATTTTTTACTTTTCAGCAGTTTTAACGTTGTAAGGTAAAATGATGTTTAAGTTGTCTGCTTGTCCCACAGAACCATTTCTAATATATTCAGTTTGAAGGATTTTATGTTTGTTAAAATGAGTATGAGCAGCAGTAGACTATAACGGAAGCCTAAACATAGTGGGTGTTAAAATTTGATTTGTTGATTAACATTCTACATGTAAAATTAAAGGAAAGTTTTGAGTTGATAATAGAAGTAAATTTTAAGGTACATTTATTTCAAAAATTTTCATTAACATAATTTTCATTGTAGGAAGAAACTTTTTGGTTTCACTTAGGCAAAAATAATTTAAAAGTAGTATCAATGAATTGCGTTTCAGTTTTATTAGTCAATTAACTTTGTGTGGAAAGCAAACTTATTTCCTCAATTTATGGGGGCGGGGGACATTTAGCATCCTGCTCTTCTAAACCCGAGTTTGTGCGTTCAACCACAAGTAGGCGTGGAGGATAAACCAAGGAGCGGAAAAATCTGAGTGTGTCATTCCACGCTTGTGACATGAAAAAGAGTCATGGCAAATTGCCCAGAAAAACTAAATCCTCCTACTATTTCCATCCTAATTACATCGTCTCCTATATTATTTCAGCAGTATACATACCTTTTGCAACTCTCACACCCAACCAATCTTAATATATTGAGGTCTCTAACGAAAAATAATTTCACGGTGTCGTGACGTGAATTAAACTTTGACTTTACAAATATGAAGAATTTGTTGAAAAAAAAAATCTAAATATTTATGTCAAATGCAACCACTGCACTCGGCCACATTTTTCAATCTATATCGTTAAATAACTCCTAAACTGAGCGTTTTAGGACCTTAAAAACTAAAATTTTGAGACCAAAGGTCTTCTTGAACATCGTATTACATTTCTGCTGTTTCGACGCTTCTCGATTCTACCCTACCTGTACAGAACTTGTAGAACCTGCAATCGCATGTGAAATTAAACTAATTCCTGGATATTTTACGCGACTGAATTACATGGGTGTACCTCTTTGCTCGCAATAACATTAAATAAGAATTGTTTGTATTGGCAAGAGTTCATTGTATTATCAATTGCAAGGAGACATATAGATACGTGTGTGTGACGGAGGATAAGAGGATTTTAAAGAAAAAGATAAATTTCAGCCTTAATATGTAAATAGGGAAGAGGGTGGGGGTTTAACATGCGAGAGTAGTCCTATGTATTCACTTAGTGGGAACGACGCAAATAATGAGTGAATATGACCGAGACCGTCGTTATGTCGTTACCTGGCGTCGAATTTAGAAGCTCAAAAACAGATGGTAGAGTTGGGTGCCCGTGGGATCTTAAAATTGAAATAGCCTAACAATACTGCTGAAGCCCGACCTTTGAACCGCAACAACAAGAACAGGAAATATAAAATATTTATATTTGTAACGAATATTATTAAAATATTCTTCTCAATGTGATTATCATGTAGTTTGTTTATTCGTAGAACAAATACTGAGATGGTCCCTTTACTCGCTTCTGGACAATTAAATGTATCTTTGCTTGCAGCATGCACGGTGGATTCGAAAATGACCATTATATGTTGAGGGTACATTTTCAAGTTTATTTCCCAAACATTTTACAGTCGAATAGAGCAAAGTTCGCTTAAAAAACGTCTAAGGTCAGTTTTCCAATAAAACCTCTGAATTACGAAAACTCTGCCTACTCTTACAACTACATTACTGAAGATAGAGAATTTTTCTTCATCAAATCCTTCCTTCAAAATTAGATACTAGTAACGTTTTACCATGTACGAGGTTTTTCAAAATATTTTTATAAGTTTGAGTAAAATCGTGACAATTTAAAAAAATACACCGAGAAACTTTTTTAAAACGACTCCAAACGTTTTCTGAATTTTTAGTCGATTGATTGATAATTCCTAAAACCTACATACCGAAGCTCACATCCCATCCCGAACAAAAATTGTAACATGTTGGAAACACCCGATAAGATATTGAAGCGATCCTTAATTTGAGTAGGATGTTGCTGGCCGAAATTTCAAGAGCAATCGGTGTTCAAATAATACGAGAAAGTATGTGCTGTTGTAACGTCAATATTTTTCATTTTAATTATAGTGTGGAGAGACCCAGAAAAATTCCAACATACAAAAATAATCACCACATTCATTTGTATCTTGTCTAAATATTATTTTTTGCGACTGGTTGAAATTAATCATTTCTTCCTTATCCTAGCATTCGTCCAGCGCAGTTACAGAATTGGCAAGGCCTCATTTGCGTATGCAATGCCAACGTCCATACAAGTTGAAAGCACGGGTGCTCGTCCGATCACTGAACTTAAGCAGCGTCGGGCGCTGTTAGTACGGAGTTATGTAGGATGCTACTCGGGAGTTAGATTTCTTTTAGATTTATTATTAATTCTGCAATTAAGCGTGGTAAATTGGTGGCAGAATATCTTAACTTTACATTCATTAAGCTTGCATATACTAACAATACATAACTCTACAACAGAATAGTTAATTAAAAATAATAAATAATAATAAATAATATATAATTTCACCGTGCAAGACTTGACTCCACTTCACTTCACCTTACCTGACTGCACTGCACAACATCGAACTGTGATGTCTTTCTTCCACATTCCTTTCCCTCCACTTAATGACACAAACCTTAACATAAATAGTAATAAAATAGTAATAACAATAATAGTACTACTACTACTACTACTACTACTACTAATAATAATAATAATAATATCAATGATACAATTTACTTTATAGAAAATACTAGTAGTTTAACAGTAGGATATTATGAGTGATGTAAAATATACATAGCTAAAAGACTAATTTATTTTTAAATTTGCTGTTGCTTTGAGGAAAGGGTTCAAATATTGTCATAGGGAAACTGTCCAATTCGCCTGGAAGGACCGGGGAACCCCACGAAGATGATAAAAGTGATCGCCCTGAACGCCTGATTCGGGAAAGCGACAGAAAACCATCGATACTAAAAAACTACTAGCAAATTTCTGGGACCTTGACGTCTTTGAACCCGCAACCTCTCAATCAGTGATATATTTGACCGGAAAGGCACTACCTTTACGCTTGCCATCACTGATGTTGATCTCAGTGATTCGATTCAGTTTAATTCACGTCTTAGTTTCCATGGCGAGGCCCCGGCCATGAGGCCTACTCTTCTGCCTGACCGCACAAAATCCGCTACGTTCCTTTCACTGTCTGGTAGAGAAAGGAGGGAGGTATCATTCGGGCAACGAAACTCGGATTTTAATTTTCTCAGAGGCTTATTTTAGGATTGTGGAGCTTTTACATGCTGTAAATCTACAACGTGAGACAGTCGGCTTTACTTCCTTTCCGAAGGAATGCTTAAGAATGATTTTTAGCCCTTAAAAATCCTCAGCATTGATCGGCGTTGAACCTGCGAACTTAGGTATAACAATCCGATATACTCACCGTTATACCGCCGAAGCTAATGAGATGAGTTACTAGAATTATTATTGGACAACATTTTGTTGTGTGTGCGTGAGTGTCTGAGCGCGCGCGTGTGTGTGAGTGCATGTGCGCATGCGTGTGTATTTGTGCGTGCGTATGTGTGCGAGCGCGATGTGTGTACGCGTACATGTGCATTTGTGCGTGCGTGTGTGTGTGAGTTTGCGGGAGCGTGCGTGAGTGTACGTGCGCATGCGTATGTGTGTGTGTGTGCGCGCGCGTGTGTAGTGTCAGAGGTCTCGACCAGGTGCTTCTGCGCGCGCGGGGCGTTCGCTGGATGACGACGACGGCGCCGCTCCCTCCGAACGGTTCCCCTCCGCCTGGCAGACTCCCAAAGGGTCCGCGCGCGCCTCTTCCAAGGGGCAACGCTCTGCGCCTGCTTCTGGCAGCGTCCCATCCGCCGCGCGGAGGTTGCGGAACTACGGAATTCCGGTCGCGACTCACAGCGAGGCGCAGTTGCGTTTCTTACAGTACCTTTACCCACGTCGATAGCTGGTGGTAAGCATGGGGGTTACGAGCCGCCTGGAACTTACTTCAGTTGGACTCCCTTTACCCACGTCCATAGCTGGTGGTAAGCATTGGGATGGGGGCTCCGAGCCGCATGGAACTTAGTTCAGGTGACCCCCAGTTGGACTCCCTTTACCCACGTCGATAGCTGGCGGTAATCATTGAGGAGACGTAAACATTGATTGACGGGATGGAGGGCTCCTAGCCACTGGACCTTACTTCTGGAGTCTCCCAGTTGGCCTTTCGGATTCGTCGTGGCAGTGGCCCGGTACTCTGGGCATAGAGAAGAGAACCCGGGGCATATGAGTGGCGTATTGTTGAGATTGGATCCGGACATTAAGCCGTTGGCGTCTTGCGCGTCGGGGTGAGGATAAGAGTCGCAAAGGTCAAGGTGCCCACCCCGGGAATTTGTCTCCTTGATGAAGCAAAGGCAACGTAGTGTTGTAGACCACATGGGTCTCTCTCTCTCCTCTCTCTGTCTCTCTCTCCCCTCTCTCTCTCTCTCGCTGTCGCTCTCTCTCCCTCGCTCTCTCGCTGTCGCTCTCTCTCCCTCCCTCTCTCGCTGTCGCTCTCTCTCCCTCGCTCTCCCTCGCTCTCTCTCCCTCGCTCTCTCTCTCCCTCGCTCTCTCTCCCTCCCTCTCTCTCCCCTCTCTCTGTCACTCTCTGTCGTTCTTTCTCGCTCTCTTTCTCACTCTCACTCATTCTACTGGAAAGTGTTGCTTTGCGGTGCGCGTAGTTCAAAGTATATTTTGCCGTCCGCGTACCGTAAAAAAGTCATGGTCATCATATAAAACTCATTCCCGACGGTGGCAGGATTTTCACCACTAGATAGAGAGCTATGTCGAATTCAGCTACAGATTGGAGGAGAATTCTAGTGTTCGGCTACTATAATCGGTATTTTTCCGTGTTTCTTTTTCAATAAATACCAGGCGAATGTTGGTGCAGTACCCAAACAACCTTGCCGACGGTGTGTGACTTTTCCTTCCCTTTCCTTGCCCTATTCTACCCATTATACACACTTACGCTTACATGCACTTACACTGCTACTTTTGCCGTAAGACCGGTCGGAAGCTTAGAACTTGTCCCGGTTGGGGCGGTGCCCGCTGATGGGAGATACCTGGTTGCGGAAAACCCCTCTAGTCGACGGTAGGTCGGCTCCGGATGTCACCATCCAGCGGGGGAAGATTGTCACCTGTTCGAGGGGAAGAAAGCCTACATTATACTTACGGAACTAATGACATTAATAGTTGACGCTACCGGAATCACTAATCAATCAACCAAGGCCATATAAAAAATAATCTCTGGAAAAGTAAACAAAGCACTGGGATGGTATGAATGAACGCGACTGTGGCGTCGCAAGAACTAATGCTTTTTCCCGAACCTTTCGAGAACATTCGAAGACAGTTATCGAAACACTAATGTTGAAGAGAAGATTCCCCCCGACGAATGTATTTACACTATAATTCTATAAAGGACTTGATGGATTGTAGAGTAAAGTGTTTTCGAGGGTTTCAAAACTTTTCCTCTAGATCTCTGAGTTTTGCGTATTCCAAAAACGTCAGTTCAGTGCATCATTACAGGAATTTAATTACGTCTCTGTTGTTGTTACCAAGCCCTTGGTTCATAGAAGTGAATCTGTTCCATTCCTGCTATTCATCATTACGTAAGTTATTTTAGATGTATAATGATATAGTGTACTGACTGTGTGTTAGAACCTAAAAAACACACGTTGGAAAATTAACATATTTATTCATCTGTGAATGCACCATGTTCTTTGAGCTCAGTGCAACAAAAACTGTCTTTTGGAATTCTAAGAAACTCACCAAAATAAAATTTCCAATTTTTTTAATCGTGTGAAATAAAGTACAGTTTTTCTGGGATCAAGCGGACTGCAATGAGGCTGGAACAATGTACTTGTGAAAAATGTAAGCGTTTATTTAATTCCAATTTGAAAGAATTAATGTAGATTTCAATGATAACACTTTAGACACAATAGTATCAATAGTGTTATAATAGAGATACATACTTTTCTGCATGTAAATCTAGAATTTTTGAAATAAAAAGAGCTTTTAAAAACATTTTAAATCTACAAAGTTAACAGAGAAAACCTGATATATAAAATTGTATAACACAGAAATCCCGGGTTTATTAATTAGGTTTTTTATAACCCCAAAAACCTGTAGTGGACAGGAGGAAAACCTCGACGGCCTGATTTGCAGCGAGATTTCATTTTACTGTCTGTTGTGATGGTCACTATTTTCTCGTGAGTGACAAAGGGAATGATTGTGATGAAGACCATGGAGTAGAATGATAGGGATCGTGATAGACAATAAACATGGAACGATGACGGAAAGAAATGCGAGGATGACGGAATAACGAAGCAGGAATGATGGAAAGGCTCATGAAACCTCGACGTGATCTTCCATATATCAATCGGAATGTTTTTCACAAAGTTTATTTTGCCGTATAAACTGTTATTTATTTGTTTTCAAGTCTCCTGTGTTTTTATACAGAAGTGTGCAATGACCTTGGAAATAAGTTATTATCTCGCAACGTTCGTGGTAGATTTCCGCAACAGAGATTGCGAAAGAACTTCCACCCCGTTAAAATAACCAGTTTCTGTTATTCTTGAAATTTTTGACACGAGTCGGGTCTGGGTGTGATTCCTTCGTGTGCCAAGAATGACTAAGACTTCGAAGTGCGTGCATTATGCCATGACCGCAACACATTACATACAATATATTATGTCGCCACTTTTCTCAAATTATCTCGTTTCTTTTGTACACACACACACACACACACACACACACACACACACACACATATATATATATATATATATATATATATATATATGTGTGTGTGTGTGTGTGTATATATATACCATAATTTTCTAGTATATAAATAATACTTACAAGCAAAATGAAGTTATACATTTTATTATACAATTAATAAATATTAGTGGAATTTAAACCCGAATTGAATTTTACTTGCCCAGGTCCGTATGTTTATCATAGTCATCCATTCAGACAGGAAAATGAATGAATTCTGGGGGGAGCGTATCCCCGCTCTGGCTTGCCCTGCCGTATGCCGAACTACCCACCGGGAGCGGTGGCTCAGTGTATCTACTGATGTCACTGCAGGGCCTCTGACTAGATTCGAGTACCGATGGCAGCAGGATTTTCGACACTAGCTTTTCAGCTAGGTCGAATTCAGTCGATGTCTGTACAAGAATTCCAGCGGCCGGCTGCTCTGATCGGTAGTTTTCCGTGGTTTCTCCGATCAACACCAGGAGAATGCCGAAGCAGTTCCCTAACAACGAGCCATGGACCGCGCGCGATCTTTTCTTCTTCTTCCTTGTCGTATCCTCACCCCTTACCCCCCCCACACACACACACCAACATGTACTACACTATCACACATGCCGGGAGACTGGTCGGGGACTTAGAACTTGTCGCGATTGGGGCGGTGCCCGGCTGGTGGGAGATACCTAGTCGGGGAAACCCAGCTAGTCGATTGTAGGTGGGCACCTGATCTCGCCACCCAAGGGGAAAGATCACCTCCACCTCCCGATGTAAAACACATGCTACACTTACGGGACTAATGACCATAGTAGTTGAGGCGCCCGGAATCAATCAATCCCAACTGCCCAAATCCACCCTGCTTCTTTCTACACTCCTCGTCCTGTGCTGCTTCACCTGATTCAAACCTACCCGCCTTAACGTGCCATGTTCACTACGATCACCGTTGCTATCATCCAAAAAATTACATACCAATTTAGAAGTGTAGTGGGTACACATATTGAAAAACATAATTGCGACTTCAAACTACACTGAACTGCACAATTTAACACTGCGCACAAAAGATCCGCTGCGACTTTCCTTCCATAGTGTCGTCAGAAATGGTTACTTACGTCTCCGCCAGATTGTGCGTAGCAAAAAGTTTTTTACATTATTAATAATTATATTGCATGTACAATTGTGTAAGTTACACGTGCAGTCATTGGGGACTTCCAACTTTCAAGCGACACCTTATTTGCTGGGAAAGATTGAGTAGTGCATCCGGAAATGAGATGGTTACGTAACACGTTTTAAAAATAATATATATGATTGAACCATTTACAGAATTCGCAGATGGTTTGGAAAGCTTCTTATCAATAGATCATGTATCATTTCTCCAAAGTATAAGCTTAAAAAAGAAAATAATCAGGAATGTATCATCTTAATAAGGTTACGTGACCCGTTTCGAAAATTTCAGAGGTACGTCGGCTTTTCTGACTCCTCCTGTGCGCACGTGTACCGGAATAAAGTACAATTTGTGCACGTTTCCTTGAGTTCCGGAATATCTACCTCATTCTTTTTACTACTTTCAGTTCAATTTTGAATTGTTGTGTTCAAAAAATACCCAGGTAAAGCTGTATTTTAGCAAAGTCTTCATCTTGAATTGTAGTGCAACGTCTTATGGGTGTTAGTTCAGATGATGTGTGGGCTGAAGGGGTTCGCACAGCTCACAGCAGAGCATCTGGGAATCCCCTGACGTCAGAGTGGTGTGAGTGTTTTTCCGAACAGGTGCACATGCAAGACTGTGCAACAGTCAATGGTTGAGTTCGATACTTCGATATTTTTAGTGGCGCTTGACGTAAATCAGCTATTACGGTGTCATCCAATCGGGAGCTTGAACGCCACCATAGTGACGTCACTGTGGTGACGGTCATGCTTCCGATTGGATGGCACTGTCGACAGCTGATTTACGTCAAGCGCCACTACAAAATAATCGAAGTACACGAACAGTCTAAAAAACATACGTTGTCGAAACGGATACACAATTATAAGAGCAATACATGATGAAATAAATCCCTACTACAAGATTCCCTTATGAGAGCTGAGTACGGTACTGGATCGTTGTCAAGCATAGAAGAACATTAAAATAATACATCTAAAAACAATGCATTGAGTAGGTCCCTTCTCTTACAAATCCTACATGGATAAGCCCTTATGGATAAACTCTTACAAATCCAGCATGGACAACATGGATAAGAACCAAAATTTATTGCCTTTTTATCCTTGAAAATATATTTTATCACATGAGAGTTTTTTTTTCAAAATTTAAGTAGTATATGACTTAGTGTAGGGATCACAGAATTTTGAAAATGTGCACACAATTCACTTTTCCCCATAGCACGTCATACGCAGTTTTTTACAGCTTTTTTGACGTAAAATAAATAAATAATAAATCCATTTCAGTTTCCTTGATATCTCCCTTGATTCTTGGAGCAAATGCTGATATGGCTCCTTGCTGTTCTTCTGTACATCAATGTAGCTTCACTATCTGTTCACGTTTCCTTGAGCTCAGTGGGGAATGTAGTTATTTTATAAATGGTTCTTCATGTCCTGGCGGCAGTGAGTCAGTTCCTTCATGTTGGACAGATTTAGAGAAAAGAGTCTAAACCTGTAGCTGATTTGCCTTTGCAAAGAGTTTTTATTAAGCGAGAGCGAACATTTTCTTACAAAAATTAACCAAAACGCTCGTTTATACCTGTATTAATTTTACTAAATACAAGTATGGTGTATGTGTAAGGATAGTATAGTACGGATCCTAGAGCCCATGAAAACGCTCAGATTGCACATATCCCCCACAGTACGTCACAGTTTGTAACGTTTTTTTTGCCTTAAATAAAATAAATAAATAAGTAAATATATGTATATAAATAAGTATATAAAAATAATTAATAATAAAAATTTGCACCTTTCTTTGCTTGATAAGCTAAGCTTCGGTTGTGCCTGCAGGTACCTGGCGACGGTGCCTTCCAACATGTAACCATTTGCCTGTATATTCTTCATCCTAGTGTTTATTGGTTAAACGAAATAATAAATAATGAGTAAATAAATATGTAAATAAAACGTCTGCAGCCCCATTCTAGGTGCGAAGCTGATCTGCGAATGTAACTGAGGTACCTTGAATGCCACTGTTTTAAAAGATGATAAGCTCATCTGCAAAAATGTCTGGAGGTACCTTGAAGTGCCACTATGTTTAAATCGAAGTATAAGCTGATCTGAGAATGTGTCTGTAGGTACTTTGAAGTGCCACTATGTTTAAATCGAAGTATAGACGGTAAGCTCATCGGGAATGTGCCTGCGGTACCTTAAAGTGCCACTTTTTAAAGAAGTATAGACGAGTGTGTGCATGTTTCCCCTCGGGAGATGGCGGTGATTTTTCCCCGCTGGACAGCGAGATCCGGCGCTGACCTACCGTCGGCTAGTGGGGTTTCCCCCTAACCAGGACTCTCCCACCAGCTGGGCACCGCCCCAGCTGGGACAAGCTCTAAGCTCCCAACCGGTCTCCCGGGATATGAGGTAGTGTAGTGCATATTAGTGTAAGTGTGTGTGTAAGGGGAGAGGATAGGACAAGGAAGAGGAAGGACAGATCGCGCGCGGTCCGTGGCCCGTTTGGTAGGGTACTGCTCCGGCATTCGCCTGGTGTTGATCGGAGAAGGTACCTTGATGTGCCTCTACGTCCAAATGGAAGTGTAGATGCTAAGCTGAGCTCCGGTCGTGCCTGCAGGTACCTGGCGGCGGCGCGTCCGCTGCGCGCCGGGGAGCTGCTGCTGCAGGAGGCGGCGGCGCTGCTGGGCCCGCGCGCAGACGCCTGCGCGCCCTCGTGCCTGCGCTGCCTGCGCGCGCTGCCACGCCCACCGCCGCTCTGCATGGAGTGCTGCGCCGCGCCGCTCTGCCCCGGCTGCCGGCACGCCGACGCGCCGCTCGGTGAGTGACACTATTGAACTGAATTGAATTGAATTGAATTTGCCTTATTTTACGTGGTGAGACTCAGGCCATAAGGCCTGCTCTTCCGTCTGACCACGCAAATTTCGTTACACTCCTTTCACCAATCATGGGAGAAAGAAGGTATTACTTGGGCCTATCATCCGAATAAAAGAAGAATGTTTTTTTTTTTCATTTATTTCTGCTTGGCCCGAAGGCCCTCAGCATCCGCGTACGATACAGTGATGTTATATGAATTACATTAACATTGATTGAGAAAACTTATAGACTTGAATACATTGAGTACATGTTCATTAAACGTGAGAAGCCACATCGGGTGCATGATAATCAAGGAGGGTGGAAGAACTGTCGCGGTAGTTTTCGCTTTAGTCTATTGTGGTGAGGATTTTGTTTTCCGATTTTGAAATGTACGGCTGAGGGAATCTGGGGAGTTTTAGGATAGAAGCGAGAGGATAGGAGGGAGAAATGGACGGAGATAGGAGTAATGCCGAGTTCGTTATGTAGCTGGGAGTTAGAATGTGGTGGACAGTTCCCGGTAACATGGTGACGTCAGCTCCGTAACCTAGGCAACAGCGAGTGTGTCTTGGCTGTCCGGGACAAGCCGCGTCGATTTGCTTGTAGCTGACGTTTTGGCCAACATATTGTGGCCTTCCTCAGAGCGTACTGAGACATACTCCGGCCGCGGAAGCCTACGTAATCATAGGCAACAGCGAATCAGAAGTATCGCCATTTGCCCGATGTTGTCACGTTTGAACTGCGAAATGAATCGCGTATCCGGAGTGCTGCAGTTTATCGGCGGAGAGTCGACGTGTGTTGAGCTTACAGTGTCCAAGTGTATTGTGAGAGCGGGAATTCAGAGAAGCGTGTTCTGTTAGATTTGTTGTTATTGTTGTATTTTTTCTCCTTGTTATTGGTGTTTTGTTATCGTTTTGTTAGTGCTGTCATTAATTTGACATGTCAGAAATAAGTGACAAACGCGGCCGAGGCCAGCCGAGGATTCATTCCGTAAAGGAAAGAAGAAAATCCGGCCGGGGAGTTCCTGTGAAAGGCCTGGCTCGCGAGTATTGTGTAAATGTTTGCGACTATTTTGAAAAGGAGAAAAACAATGGTGGGCCCTTATTACCTGTTTCAAAGGTAGTAAAGCGCACAGCTGATGCTCTCAAGATTCATGAGAACACAGTCATTAACATTGGTAAACAGAAACAGCTTATTTATTTTCTTTCTTTTACGTGTTACGATTTTTCCCGATTTCTCTCAGCTGCTCGTCTTATTGTCCAAAGCACGTGGTAGAGCGCGCAGTACGCGGCAACGCCGCCCCCCTCCACCCCGACTGTCAACCACAGTCTTCTTTTATTCGGAGTTTAGCGACACCCGTAGGCCCCCACACACTGCTACTCCATCCGCCCACCTGGAGCTCTTCTATTCTTCCCCAATTTTCTGTTATCTTCTTTTCGTCTTCTTCTGTCAATTTTCTAGTATCTTCCCTTTTGTCTTCTTCTTCATCATGTTCTTCTCTTTGGTCTATTCTCTTTATCTTTATTCTTTTTTCTCTTTCTTCTGCTTTTCTTCAGTCTTCTCTAATCTTCTTTTTTCATCTTTTTATCTACTCTCCCCATCTCTTCTTTTGGTTCTTCACCTGCATATATTCCTTTTTCCCTTCGGTATTCCAACAAATATTATTCCTATTTTTAAAAAGTACGTCAATTGCAGGGTTCCCTGCAACGTGAAAGCGCAAATGCCCTGAAAAAAAAAGAAAGAATGAAAGAAAGAAAGAAAGAAAGAATTGAAGCAAGTAAGAAAAATATTGAAGAAAAAAGAAAAGAAAGAACGAAAAAGGAAAGAAAGAAAGAAAGAAAGAAGGAAAGATAGAAGGAAAGAAAGAAGGAGAGAAAGAAGGAAAGAAAGAAATCTCATTAGCGGGGCTGAGGTTAATAATGAAGTTCCAAATATATGAATCCACTATCGTCTCCTATATTATTACAGTAGTATAGATACCTTTTGCGGCTCTCACACGCAAGCAATCTTTATAAATGAGTTCTCTGAAGAAAGAGAATTTCACGAAGACAGGTCTAATTGCTCTCTGACTTTAAAAATGTGAAGAATTTGTGTGAAAAAACGCATCTAAATAAAGACTTTTACCACGATTTGTTGCAAATATTTAATGTATTCGAGTTATAATTTTACTAATGTAATTGTTATGCAACATTATGTTAATGAGAGTTTAAAACAGTTTTCAAATCTTGAAAGGGGGGAGTTTCTTTACCAGAAAAGCCCATAAGGATCTGTACTTCATTCTTATCCTCGGATGCGCTATAATTCACAATTCATTGCCGATAGTGATTGGCGAAGAAGAGCTTAATTATTAATTTATTAGCTGCTGCGGTCACGCTTTTCTGGGGCTTCGCAAGCGAGAAATGATGTGCAGACTGCTTGATTCGTTAAGTGAATAAAATAGCACGTGTCAACGCTGTACTGGGTTAATTTAAACTCTTTTCTCTTTTTATCTTGCTTCTTTTCTTTCTTTTTCTTTCTTTCCGTCTTCTCTTCCTCTATTCTTTTTCTTTCTTTCCGTCTTCTCTTCCTCTATTATTTTTCTTTCTCTTCTTCCACTTGATCTTCTCTTTCTTTTTTATTCATGTTCTCCTTCTCATCGGGGACACAATTAAATATGAATATGCCATGATAATTGTAGGGGTCGCTGCAAAACGAAAGTATGTAACGCATGAACGTCAAGCGGGTTGCCTAATAAAACAGTTTACAAAAATCACTGATTCGCGGTGCTCAGTTAATTTTACTTACCAATTAATGATTGATTGATGATTTAGATAAACTTAACTGTTGATGCCAATTTGTGTAGCGAATGATTTATCCCGTTGGGCGGTATTTCTTCCCGTCTAGATGGTGAGATTCGGCACCGGCTTGCCGTCGATGAATCTTAAGAGAAAATGTTTGTAGCAAACACCAAGAATATCAAATAATGTTCAGTTATATGTTTAAGGTCATTCTGAGGGAGTTGCGGAATTTTGTAGGGTCACTGTCGAAAAAATCAACTTTGGCGTCGATTTCGTTGGTTTTCCGTGATAATCTGTTGAAAATATCAATGTACAAGTATGTTTCCTGCTACTTGTTATGTAGAATGGCTAGTGACGTCTGTTACTCTATTGAAGAATGTTGAACTTGAGTTAAGGCAGGATATCAGGACATTTCATGTTATTTGCAAGTCATGAAACAATCTTCTCGTAGTTAGAATCGGAATATCTAGTCCCATTCGTCGTAATTACGGTCTATTTTAGACATGGATGTGCCATCAATACATGCGGGATGGCGCCTAAATCTGCTGTGAACTCTTTCTAGTAAGGTGGAATATGCGTTTGTCTGTGGGGTCCAGATTACTGTGGCGTATTCCAAGATAGACTTAACGAAGGCAGAAAATAGCAGCTTGTGAGCCTCGATGACTGTGATGACGATGACGAATTATGACGAGAAGATGAATAATGATAATGACGATGGTGAGTGATGACAAAAATGTTGATTTTGATTGCTTTGTTTTCTGCGTGTCGGAGTGTGTGTGGCGTGTCGGAGTGTGTGGCTCGATATAACGATATGAGTACAATGATGAATGAATGACAACGAATGTGATGAATGATGATGATGATAATAAATGATAATGACGTTCATAAATCATGACGAAGATTATGAATGAAATGATGAGTAATGATTTGTATTGCTTTGTTTTTGCGAGAGCGGCATGCGTGGAGTCATGTTGATGATGATGATTCTTTGTTTTCAGCGCGCGGCGTTTGGAGTGCGCATGGCTCATAGATGCTGAACGTTGATGATGTGACGTGATGAAGATGATGACGATGATGAAAGCTGATGATGGTGTTGATGATTCCTTTGTTTAGGTCATGCGCGCAGGCGTATTGGAGTGCGCATGGCTCAATATGATGCTGAGGACGTTGATGATGTAGACGATGATGAAAGATGATGACCGATGATGAATGTTTGATTTTGATTGCTTTGTTTCGTGCGTGCGCGCACACGTGCCGAGGTGAGCATGGCTCGATATGACGCTGAGGATGATGAGGAATAATGACGACGATGATGAATGATGATGATGATGAACGATGATGAATGATAATAATGATTGCTTTGTTTCGTGCGTTCGTACAGGTGTGTCGGAGTGCGCATGGCTCATATGATGCTGAGGACGATGATGAATGATGAAGACAACGATGATGTATGATGATGAACGATAATGAATGTCGATGATGATTTTGATTGCTTCGTTTCGTTTAAATCACATCAATGCATCTAATTCACCTTTCCGATGTGTCAGTTGATTGCTTTACTGATACGTGCGTGCGCGCAGGCGTGTCGGAGTGCGCATGGCTCGTATGATGCTGAGAACGATGATGAATGATGACGACGATGTATGATGATGAACGATGATGAATGTTGATGATGATTTTGATTGCTCTTTTTCGTTTAAATCACATAAATGCATCTAATTCACCTTTCCAATGTGTCAATTGATTGCTTTACTGATGCGTGCGTGCGTGCGGCAGGCGTGTCGGAGTGCGCATGGCTCTATGATGCTGAGGACGATGATGAATGATGACGACGATGTATGATGATGAACGATGATGAATGTTGATGATGATTTTGATTGCTCTTTTTCGTTTAAATCACATAAATGCATCTAATTCACCTTTCCGATGTGTCAGTTGATTGCTTTATTAATGCGTGCGTGCGTACAGATGTGTCGGAGTGCGCATGGCTCATATGATGCTGAGGACGATGATGAATGACGACGATGCTGTATGATGATGAACGATGATGAATGTTGATGATGATTTTGATTGCTTTGTTTCGTTTAAATCACATAAATCCATCTAATTCACCTTTCCGATGTGTCAATTGATTGCTTTACTGATGCGTGCGTGCGTGCGCGCAGGCGTGTCGGAGTGCGCATGGCTCGTATGATGCTGAGGACGATGATGAATGATGACGAAATGTATGATGATGAACGATGATAAATGTCGATGATGATTTGGATTGCTTTGTTTCGTTTAAATCACATCAATGCATCTCATTCACCTTTCCGATGTTTCATTTGATTGCTTGTGCGTGCGCGCAGGCGTGTCGGAGTGCGCGTGGCTGCGCGGGCGCGCCGGCCCGCCGCCCGACCTCTCCCGCCCGCGCACCGTGCTCGTGCTGCGCGCGCTGCTGCTGCGTCGTTCCGGAGACGCCCGCTGGGCGCGTCGAGCGCCTCGAGGCCCACGAGGAAGCGCGCAGAGACACCGACGCCTGGAACGACACGCTGAACCAAGTTGTGCAGGTGAGCCCACCGCTCGACTCATCATGTTTGCAATGTTCTGATGTTTAAATCACATCATTGTATCAAATTGATCACCATTTCCGATGTTTCGGTTGATTGATTGATTAGTGGTTCCGGGCGCATGAACTGCTAACACCATTAGTCCCATAACTGTAGTGTATTTTTATCGCGGAAGGTACCTGAGATCTTCTCTGTGCTGGATGCTGAGATCACATAAATTTATCTAATTCACCTTTCTGATATTTCAGTTGATTGATTGATTGATTAGTGATCTCGGACACATTAATTGCTAAGGTAATTCGTCCCATAAGTGTAGTGTATATTTTATAGCGGAAGGTAGCTGTGATCTCCTAGTGGATGCTGAGATTCGGCGACAACCTACGGGGGTTTCTCTCAACCAGGCACCGGGGGCGGTAGCTCAGTGCATCAACTGATGTCACTGCAGCGCCTCTGACCGGGAGGTCCTAGGTTCTAGTCCTGACAGCGGCATGATTTTCGACATTAGCTTTTCAGCTAGGTCGAATTCAGTCGCTCTCTGGAATAATTCTAGAGGCCGGCTGCTCTGATCGGTAGTTTCCCGTGGTTTCTCCGATTAACACCAGGCGAATGCCGGAGCTGTACCCTACTAAACGGGCCACGCACCGCGCGCGATCTTTCCTTCCACTTCCTTGTCCTGTCCTCTCCTCTTACACACACACACTTATACTAACATGCACCACACTACCACATATTCCGGGAGACCGGTCGGGAGCTTAGAGCTTGTCACGGCTTGGGCGGTACCCCGCTGGTGCGAGAGTCCTGGTTAGGGGGAAACCCCACTAGCCGACGGTAGGTCGGCGCCGGATCTCGCCATCCAGCGGGGGAAGATCACCGCCATCTCCCGAGAGAAGAACATGCACTACACTAACGGGACTAATGACCAGATCAGTTGACGCGCTCAGAAGCACGAAAAAATCAATCAATCAATCAATCAATCTCAACCAGGCATTTGCCACCTCTGTCCCAGTTGGGATAAGCTTTAAGCTGCCGATTGGTCTCCCCACATCTGTGGCAGTGTAGTGCATTAAAGTGTATGTGGGTGAGGATAGGACAAGGAAGAGGAAGAAAAGATCACGCGCGGTCCGTGGCCCGTTTTTAAGTACAGCTTCGGCATTTGCTTGATGTTGATCGGTGAACCTCGGAAAACTACCCATCAGAGCAGCCGGTCGCTGGAATTCTCCTCCAGGGAGCGGCTGAATTCAACCTAGATATCTAGCTAGAGTATTTATTCGGCCTTTACCAATGCTACAATAATGGGATTTTTAATTATTTGAACCTTATGGCAAAAGATACATTTGAATGAAATTAAACGATTACATCAAGATCAAAAGAACTACTAAAGAAACAAAAAGAACTTATACATACAGTGTGTCGAATACTAGCTACAAACTTCTAGGGCATATAGAGGAACCGAAAATGATCATATTTCGACAATAAACATGTAGTGGAAAATTTCATAAAGTGGTGTTACGCATGTGACATGTGCCCCTGACTATAAAGCAATCCCTGCTTTCGGCAGGTACATGAAATATTTTTGCTGCGTCAGTATGTGACCCTCCGAACACTTGTGAATAAGAAGTTGCCTAACAATAGGAGCAAATATCATGTGTGTAACACAGTTATCAGAAATGTGCAAGCGCAAATCAATAATGCTTAAATGATCGAGGGTGCACAAACTCTCTATTGACAAAAAGTGTCATCGGCATTGATCATTTTCGACCGTTTTAAATGGATGTTGTATTGTTTGAGATCGATAAACTCCGACACCGTTTGATCGATTTTCATGAAAGTCGGCGTATATTAGTGTTTTTTTCGTGGAGAAGGTTTTTATACTGTTCACTGTGTTGTAACTCTTCACCTGAGGGCGCTTCAGTTTAATGAAATTCCCAACTATTAGGGTCTCCTTGTTGCTGGGCGTTGGTGTGTCTGGGAGGACGAGCGGGCGGATGATGATGATATTGATAAATAATAATAATAATAATAATAATAATAATAATAATAATGTCTTTATTTCTGGCGAGGCTCAGGCAGTAAGGCCTGCTCTTCCGTCAAACTACTGAAATATTAACGTGTACATAATTACAATTGAAGCGTTCGGGCGGCAATAATGATAACTGACATCTAACGTTACTTACGTAATTGCAACGATCGTATTAGCTAACGGAAATGTGCTACACATAACTAATAAAACATAAATGGTGAATGTATTTTCATTGTCAATTTTCTGGATTCTAAAGCTAACATTATATGAAGAGACCCCATGTTTCTTATTTACAATAAAGGCGTGGTAAGTCAATAATTTTACTATCGTAAAAAGTCAGAAGTTCCCCTATACCCGAATGCCTCAAATGTGAACAAATTTAATGAAGGAGAGCAGGTTTTATATTTATATCTGGGATTTATATCTGGGATTTATACTAGGGACCATCCCGGCATACGCCTTAAACAATTGAGTAAACCCAGGAAAACCTCAATCAGGATGGCGGCTTAGGCCGTAACACTAGTGAAAGGGAAGTAAATAGGATGAAGAACCGAAAAGTGTGACGATGTAGATGGAACAAAACTAATTCTAAGTTAGGAGGCGAGAGCGGGGATGGTTGTGGCACGAGAACACGAGGTCGTAGCAGCGCGAACGGAGCAAGTAAACGGCGTCTGGGCGTAATTTTGCTAGTGCATATTACATAGCGTCTCGGATGACTCATGGGCTGCGTACTAACGTCCCAAGCTGTGGTCCTGGGTTCGATTCCTGGTGGAGGCAAAAATAGAGTTGTAGTTTTCCTTTAAAATAGTCCCAGTTTCTGTTGCTCTGCGACGAAGAAAAGCTCAAGCAGGCGGAACTTGCCAGTTACGGCGAAGGGAATACGTCATGTTCGTCTCATGTCGCTCTTACCTCCAAGCATGAGATTTTAACAATGCCCAGGCATGGGGGACACCGGAAGCTGGCCGGTGAAGTCGGACTACCGACCCAATAACGCCAAATCCATGCATACATACATATCACACACATTCTCATTCCACGTAGTTGAACACCTCTGACCTAGAGACAATCTCGAACGTAAACGTTGAAGGGAGAGCCTGTTATTGGCGAGGGGGACTGCCGAATTGAGAGCCAGCTGGCACATCGTTGGGCAACTTGCTGCCCTACTCACTGACATGCCGGAATTGATTCTGTGCCATTGTCTTTAGTGAAAGAAATGGCTGTTTGACTTTCTCGTATACGTAATAAAGAGTCGTTTAAGCGGCAATACGCGTTTTAGGGGTTCTTGATGCCAAAAAAATGTTTTTTAAACGTTCGCCTCCGCGTCTTGAACAACACTTGCATTGAGAACGTACACCGACTTTTCTGCAATTCGATATTCTCCGGTTGATGTTAGACAACTTGCGTCCAAGAGAATTTGAAAGGAACCTTTCAATTTTAAGGGCAATTGTTTATGAAGTCATATTCAGGTTTACAGAAATTTCTTATAAAAGACTTCGCATTTTTACTCTTAATTTCTTCTGTTTCTTTCCAATGGTAGAACACTATTTCAGGCCTTGTCACAATTTTCGTGTACTGATAGAGCTGACGGGATGTTTTGAGGAAGTGGGAAAGGACGTTGAATGAAATGATCGCGTTTCGTGTTTGTTGTTTAAGATACTGCCAAAGGACCATATACCCAAGCAAACCGCGCTTGCAAGTCTGCCTTGTAACGAATACTGGTATAATAATCCTCTCTGCAGTTTGTGAAATGCGTGTCGCCTCCTTGTGTGAACTTTGAAACAGCAGATAGAGGTTACGTTCACCACCGAGGGAGGCTGCCTCGACAAGCGCGACTTGCCTGTGGATGCTTAAGACATTGTAAACATAAGCGGGATTCAGGGGGGGGGCAAAGGGGGGGGCAACTGCCCCCCCCAAGGTTGGGACAATTTTTTTTAAAACATTTCATTTTGCGGATCTTCAAATTTATACGATTAACGATTTATTTTTTCTGCATTTGGGGAAGAAATTTAATAATAATTAAACGAACAATAATTTGATTAAGCTGAGATAATAAGATACATTAATAAATTGGTGGGGTTTAGATTCATATTTTAAAACTTGGGGGATAATGTTTAGCGTTACTGTGAATATCCCGTATTAATAAATCATCTTTCACTTATATTGCTTTTAAACGTTATTTACTTAGAAATTTAACGGTTTCGTGTTTAAAATCGTGTCATAACACTCGAATTAGTATACATTATGATTAAATAAATTCTTCCCATTACAAATTTCCTAGCGTTCTTCAATATTTCAAATGCCAAAAAATTGGTGCTTCTCACGAAACAACGTTTCGCGAGAAGCACCGAAGTATTTTCTCTACTGCGTAAGCGGTATTGAGAAAGTAAATATGTTTTTCTGATAGTATAAATTATTTTATTATTTTTCATAGTTTTTCAATCAGATAAAATAGTGTTATGTTGACAAAAAATAAAATTAAAAAAGCACGTTTCTGGCTGTAGATGATGTGGGTGGTGGAATGGGGGCTAAGAAAACATTCAAAAATCCCATTTTAATCTTAGAGTTATAGTGTAACTAGTCATATGTCATTTGGTTTAGGAGAACTTTTTACTATCTTATTCAGTGGGACCCGAGGAAAGTCTCACTGTTTAATGTGCCATTTTGTAGCTAATTTAAAAAAAGTGGTTGACTATCATTACAAACGTAAGTACCAGGATATATACGACTCGAAGAAGACGATCGGTGGGGTAAAATTCACATCTAAGACTCCGGGAATAGAAATTTCAAACGTTATACCATAAGTTAGTAAATCACTAGTATTACTCTTTCTATATATGGGTATTTTTATTTCGAAAACTTTTTTAAACATGTTATAATATTATCGAAATATTTTCAAGTTTTTAATTTGGGTGGTATATTTTGGCGTGGAACGTGCAATATTCTGCTTTAGGTGCATTTTGTGAAATTGTACATTTTCGTATCGTAGAACGAAAGCAGGTGAAAAAATGAAATAGTACGAAGAAAGCCCAATGGAACGCATATACAACAGGTAGTTCAGTTGCCGTCGTTTAAAAAAAAACGTATTAATGCATCTTCATAAGGTCGCATTATTAGTGAATAATATACATGGTGAACAATCTACGATGTAATTGTAAATGGAAATTACGAAATAATCGGTAAGAACGAATGCTGAACCTTGCTCCTATGGAGAGATAATAGTGAGATCGTGTTATTTGTAATAGTATTCACTGTTTCTCAACACATTCATTTCTTGCATTTTTACACCTTGCTTTGAAATAGGATTTCTAGAAGTTTACTATTGCAATGGGAGGTTCACTATGTACATTATTGACTCATTCATTTGAAAAAAAAAATGAACATGTGAATGTATGTATTAGTTAATTACGTCTTTAAACTTCAGCAAACAAACCTCAGTTTACAAATGCTTTTAAAGTAATTTAAAAATCGATGTATCCCAATATGTTTATTGTAGGCGACTGTAATATTCAATTCGAGAACAAAAAATAAATTAATAATTTTTAATAAACCCTGATACAAAAGGTACAAATTATATTTCTCCTTAAAAATAATATTTTCAACTCTTTCACATATCCATCACTGTAATAATCAACTATAATAACATAAATAAATTCATAATTAATACTAAAATAATAACATAACAATGATAATAATAAAGAACCGGAAATAAAGTATTTTATTTCCGGTTTCTTACCGCCATCTCCAGCTTGTTAACTATTTACGAAACATACATGTGCGAGCTCTATTTCGAAATTATCGTAAAGTATCTGACTTCTGCGTTAAATTTATTGTGGTGTTGCAGCTGTGTTTCCAATGAATTCTTGCATCACTTCCTGGAAAAGCGTGACATAAGTACGTGCTACGAAATATTTTAAGAACATAGTTTGCGTCACAGATGGGAAGTAAAGAAGCGATGACAGAAACGCGAACTGCGACAAATAATAGCCGCTGACAACGAGGTTCTCTCCACATGGGGTAATACAATCGATCGGACGCGTCTGATTGATTGAGAAGTGATTCCAGGCGTTCAGCTGCTAAGGACATTAGTTCCGTAAGTGTAGTGCATGATTTTATTGCGAGAAGTGGCGATGATCATCCCCCACTGGATAGCAAGATCGAGCGCCGACCTATCCGTCGGATTGCGGGATTTTTCTCAACTATCAGTCTCCCACCAGTGGGGGGGCGAGGATCTTCCCAGCCGGGACAAGCTCTAAGCTGCCGACCGATCACCCGGCATGTGTGGTAGGGCAATGCGTGCAAGTATAAGTGTGTGTAAGTAAGGGCTGAGGATAGGACGCGGATGAGGAAGGAAAGATCGCGCGCGGTCCGTGGCCCGTTTTTAAGTACTGTTCCGGCACTCACCGGGTATTGATCGGAGAAACCAAGAGAATGTACCCGATTGGACGAAGGATCAGTAGTATAAGCCTCCTCAGAAAAAAGATGTTGAACGCAGTTGAGAAGCAATGGTCACGTGAGGCAGAGTATGGAGGGGGTTGGTGGGGCAGGCGAATGGGCGGAAGGAGTAGAGCGGGACGTGGCGGAGCGTGGTGAGGATGTAAATAAAACTATTTCTATTTGCCACTGAGGATAGAATTAAGGGGCATGGGACAGTAACAAGGTAAGCAATTCTAACTACAGCAAGCCACTCGCTATTTGTAAATTTTAATTTCTCCACTTGGAGAAAGTATTGTTTACCTTGTTACTAATATGTTACTTCATATTTATGAAGGTGAACAGTAACAAGATGAGATACACTTCGACTGTAAACGAGAAAATAACTTTTACGAAGAACGGGAGTCATCCTGTAGCTGCTAGTGCCTATCTTATCACTTCATTTCATTCATTCAAATTCATTTCATTTCTTGTCTAATAGCTGCTTGTGATAAATTCGTCTAAATTCATGGGTAAAAAACGTTTACTTCAGTTTCTAGGATAAGTGTCTTTCAAAAAGTGTTTTGAAAGACATTTTTTTGAATCTGAATTAAACAATAATCCGTAAGGGTTGTTTAAAAATAACAGGATTACAGTCGCTGAAAGGGGTAAAGAACTAGGCCAGAGCTCGATTGCCGGAATGAAAGTGTTGGCTTATCAGAGAAGCAAGGTCTCAAGCCTGGCGAGACCTTGCTTCCCAAATACCTTGGCAAATCGACGCTCTGGCGATAGAACCTAAATAACTCGTATTAGTCTCGATCGGCGCGGACTTCGCGGAGGAATCTGAGAGGGAGATGTGCGCCAACGTGCCGTAGCCCCTCCCACTCATTGCGATCCACACACGCCACCAAGCGCCCCCTAGGCCCGAAGGCACGAACGTGCCAGGGACGACGTACGTGCGCTTCAGGCACCTTGTTTTTTGTAACGTTCGAAGTCCGATGAGTATATTATCGATGTGGAGAAGGTCGTAACTATTTATGATGATCTCCCGTACCGGTAGCGGTAGCTCAGTGCATCAACTGATGTCACTGCAGCGCCTCTGACCGGGAGGTCCTAGGTTCTAGTCGTGACGGCGGAAGGATTTTCAACGCTAGCTTTTCAGCTAGGTCGAATTCAGTCGCTGTCTGGAGGAGAATTCTTGCGGTCGGCTGCTCTGATCGGTAGTTTTCCGTGGTTTCTCCGATCAACACCAGGCGAATGCCGGAGCAGTACCCTACCAAACGGACCACGGACCGCGCGCGATCCCTTCCTTGTCCTATCCTCTCCCCTTACACACTCACTTACATTAACATGCACCACACTACCACATATTCCGGGAGACCGGTCGGGAGCTTAGAGCTTGTCCCGGCTGGGGCGGTGCCCCGCTGGTGGGAGAGTCCTGGTTAGGGGGAAACCCCACTAGCCGACGTTAGGTCGGCGCCGGATCTCGCCATCCAGCGGGGGAATATCACCGCCATCTCCCGCGAAAAAACATGCACTACACTAACATGAGTAATGACCAAAGCAGTTGACGCGCCCGGAAACACGAAAAAATCAATCAATCCATCTCTCGCTTGGTTTGTTAGCTTAGATGTATAGGTAGAAGCTTTGTTCTACAATTGGGCTTATGTTGTCCGGTGGTAGAATATAGAAACCTGGCACTACAATTACAAATATATTCATACAATACAAATTACAAATAAACCACATAAATTAAAATGAAACCAACAAATTATCGTTGTCACACGCGGATGACATTTACATACCTATAATACAAAACAAATACATATATACTAATTTTTACACAAATAAATGTACATACTACATATACATATATAAATTCTTACATACTTATACAGACCTATGGAGCCACGCATGCACACAAGCCGGCACATATACACTCATAGGCATATTCAATCAATGGCAAACTTAGCGAAGGACCCTGCAACATTCTTATGGAAAATAGGTTTGGATGTAAAATTTACTGAAATTGAATCATGATTTAGTTTTCGAAATCCTGATCTGATCCTCAAAATGAGATCGTAAATTTCAATGAGCCCGAAGCTTGATATTCGAATTGATCATTTTGTTTTCCAGGCTGCCAAGTGCAATTTTAACGATTTTGATAACAATCGATAAGATGCGTTTGTGTTTACGGCTCGTTTCTTTACTGTTTAGGATATTTTACAGAATCTGACACTACCATTGTCAGCTTCTTTGCTTAGCGAGCATGTTGGAAGCTCACGAAGACTAGGCCCTATTACAGTGTAAGTTCATTAGTATGAACTCCATGTCGTGTAGAATTCAATGTGCAAATGCATTTATTGAATATGCGACTTCATTAATGCAAGAAACTCAATAGTTTGAGATAAACGATTGAATACAATCAATTTGTGCAATGCATTCAATCCTTCGAATCAATGGAACAATTTCCATTGAACGCAATTTATTATATGTGATTTGGCAGCATTCTGGAGACGAAAAGGAGGCACTGATACAGCGTGAATTCCATAAAATGATTTCCATTTATTAAAGCAAATAAAGTAATACAATTAATTGAATGGGTTTATTGCAATCCGTTACGAATGCATTGAGCGATCTTTGAATCAAATCTCACTAATGCAATGTACCAATTACGAAAAATACGGAACGAATTAAATTGATTATGTGGCTCCATTTTGGTCAGTTGAATGAAAAAAATCATTGAATTCAATCGGTTGAATCAAATCATCTAATTCAATGTACAAACTACGAAAAATACGGAACGAATTCAATTATATTGCTCACTGTTTGTTCAATTGAATGAAAATAATTAAGTAAATCAATCTGTTGAAACATATCGAATAATGCAATATACAAATTACGAAACGAATTCAATTGATCATGTAGCTCAGTTTTATTTCCATCAAATGAAAATAATTTAATGGATTCAATCTGTTGAATCATATCAACTAAAGAAATGTACAAATTACGAAACTAATTCAATTGATAACGCAGCTTACTTTTTGTTCACGTGAATTCAATCAACTCAATCCGTTGAATCATATCTACTAACACAATGTACAAATTCCAAAACTAATTCAATTGATTATGTGGCTCAATATGGGTTCAATTGACTTGAAGTGTTGGGTGTTTTTGTGCAGCGTGTTTTGCTGCAGCGTGAATGCATTAGAATGATTTTCATTTATTAACGCAAATTAAATAATACAATTAATTGAATAAAAAAAAATAATAAAAGTTGAATTCCAAAAATTTGAAAAAGGAAGAATTGAATTGATTATGTGGCTCAGTTTTTGTTCAATTGAATAAAAAAACCAATTAAATGACAAGAATGAATGAAATGAAAAGAAAGAATGAATGAATCAATGAATTAAATCTGTTGAATCATATCGACTAAATCAATGTAGTAACTACGGAACGAATTCAATTGATCACGTGACTCAATTTTTGTTCAATTGAATTGAAGTGTGTTTGTGTGTCGCAGCCGCTTAGGACGGCGGGCATGCTGGAGGCGGACGAGAGGACAAGGCGCTGCTGCAGCGTGAATTCATGAAAATGAATTCCATTTATTAAGCCAATTAACTAACAATAAATTGTGTGTCCAATTAAACATTGTGTGTTCAATTGAACGATGTGTGCTCAATTGAACAATGTGTATTCAATTGATCAATGTGTGTTCAATATGTGTTCTATTGAACAATGTGTGTTCAATTGAACAATGGGTGTTCAATTGATTAATGTGTGTTCAATTGAACAATGTGTGTTCAATTGAATTGAAGTGTTTTGCGTTCAATTGACCTAATTTTGTCGGCAGCCGCTTAGGGCGGCGGGCATGTTGGAGGCGGACGAGGACGAGGCGCTGCTGCAGCGGGTGGCGGGCGTGCTGGACGTGAACACGTTCGAGGTGCGGGGGGCGGCGGAGCTCTTCCCGGGCGCGGCGCTGCTGGCGCACGACTGCCTGCCGTCGGCGCACGTGGCCGTGGACGAGCGGCTCGTCATGCACGTGCGCGCCGCCAGGGACCTGCCTGAGGGCGCGCCCGTCACGCTGTGCTACACCTCGCCCTTGCAGGTGGGTAGGAGGTAGATTTAAGTGGGTTGATTGATTTTTTCGTGTTTCCGGACGCGTCAACTGCTTTGGTCATTAGTCCCGTTAGTGTAGTGCATGGTTTTCCCGGGAGTTGGCGGTGATCTTCCCTTGCTGGATGGCGAGATCCGGCACCGACCTACCGTCGGCTATTGGGGTTTCCCCTAACCTGGACTCTCCCACAAGCGGGGCACCGCCCCAGCTGGGACAAGCTCTAAGCTCCCGACCGGTCTCCCGGAATATGTGGTAGTGTAGTTCATGTTAGTGTAAGTGTGTGTGTAAGGGGAGAGGATAGGACAAGGAAGAGGAAGGACAGATCGCGCGGGGTTCGTGGCCTGTTTGTTAGGGTACTGCTCCGGCATTCGCCTGGTGTTGATCGTAGAAACCACGGAAAACTACCGATCAGAGCAGCCGGCCGCTAGAATTCCCCTCCAGGCAGCGACTGAATTCGACCTACCTGAAAAGCTAGTGTCGAAAATCCTGCCGCCGTCAGGACTCGAACCTAGGACCTCCCGGTCAGAGGCGCTGCAGTGACATTAGTTGATGCACTGAGCTAACGCTCCCGGTGTGGGTATTAGGTATTTAGGTTTTTTACTTAGGTAGGTTTTAGGCTTAGGTGAATCTTTTTACTTGGGTTTCGGTAACCTGGCTGATGACAGCTGATCAGCTGGTTCGGTTTCGTCCAATCCGGAGCTTAAACGTCACCACAGAGACGTCACCGTGATGACGTTTTAGCTCTCGTTTGGTTGACACCGTAACAGCTGATGAAGTATCATCGAGCAGGTTAGGAAAACTCAAGTATAGTCTCAGATGAGTCTTAGATTAAAGTCAGTTTTAAGCTGAGGTGGATAGGGTGGGTGGTTTAAGGTGCTTTTTTGGTATACGTACGTTTTAAGCTTAGGTGGGTCTTAGTTGTCGGTGGATTTTACGCTTAGGTGGGTATTAGACTTAGATGAGTCTTAGGTTTAGGTGGGTTTTAGGGTTAGGTGGGTATTAAGGTTAGGTGATTTATTTTGTTTACGTAGGTTTTACGTTTACGTGGGTCTCATGTCAGGTGAGTTTTAGGTTTGGATGAATATCAGGCTATTATAGTTTTAGGTTTAGATGAATATTATTTTGAAGGTAGATTTTAATCATTGGTGGATCTCAGACCTAGATGGGTCTTCGGTTTAGGTAGGTTTTAGGTGTAGGTTTGCTTTACATGAAGGTGGTTCTCATGTTTAACCGAGTAATAATAGGGTTAGCTGGCAATTAAGTTTATTATTTAGTTGTTTTTTTTCTTTTAGGTAGGGTTTAGGATTAGATGGATCATAGGATGGTGAAGCTAAGGAAGTTACATGTATTACGTGTGTATTAAGTTCAGGTGGTTCTGGAGATTCAGTAAATCTTCGGCAATTATGGAGTTTTTGCTCTTTGTAACATTTTGACCTGATGTAATACAAAACACGTGACTGTTGTTGGAGCTGTAACGATGAACCGTTTGCATTAAATTACTTTTAACTTTATATCGCAATGTTTTAAGTTTACATTATATTAACAATCTGTTCAAAATGCATGCTCTGTCTAATATGCCGCACTTGTAATGCATCATATTTTGACCTAATAGAGAATATGTATTGGAATGCAAGGGTGCAATCATAAGGATCCAATGATTGTAAATTATATTGATATTTTTTGTATCATATAAATGGCACCTGGAGGTTTGTAAATAGAATTATAAACTTCCGCTTCTTAATCGGTGAACGCAAATTTGTTATCACAAACAGCAATAAATTCTAAACACTCATTCATTATGATGCCAGTGAAAGGGAAATCACACATGTAAATTACACGTGAGCTCAACTAACATAAATATGTGATTATCCATGAGCCTTATTTTTGCGCTTGATAAATTTATATTGTTATAGTTCGAAAGGTTTGCTGCCAGCTCGCTAAAACTGTTTGAACTCTAGCGTTTCAACATCCAAACTTTGAAGGCCACGTGATTTATAGTGTTTACGTTCAAGACGTTACGAATGTATTAAAACTCTCTGTTTAGTATTATTTATAAAGAAAGGTCACATTTAACTCCTACGGTATGAAGTAACAACTTCAAAATCAGTTTCGTCATTTTTAGTTCAGAATGTTGCAATTTTGGTTCTAAAACTCCATATTTGTCCCAAAATTAGTATTCATTATTTTTTTCTGAAGAAATAAGATTGTAAGATTTTTAATTTTGTAAGACTTAACAAGTTCACACTCGTCACTGTTCAGGGAAGAACTTCATACGAAGTACTAAAACCTTATATTTTTTAATATTATCGAATCCTACAGATTAGAGATGGCGTTTCAATTTCAAGATCCATCGCTTTCCAGTGGATAATGTCGTTATCTTACGCATGTCCTCACCAAATAGCATACCTATCAAACAACTTATACACTAATTTACCCTTCATAAAGGCATCAACTCACTACAGACTCCTGCTCTGATCAGTAGTTTTCCGTGGTTTCTCCGATCAACACCAGGCGAAAGCCGGAGCAGTACCCTAACAAACGGGCCACGGACCGCGCGCGATCTTTCCATCCTCTTCCTTGTACTATCCTCACCCCTTACACACTCACTTACACCAACATGCACTACACTACCACATATTCCGGGGGACCGGTCGGGAGCTTCGAGCTTGAGCCGGCTGGGGCGGTGCCCCGCTGGTGGGAGAGTCCTGGTTAGGGGGAAACCCCAGTAGCCGACGGTAGGTCGGTGCCGGATCTCGCCACCCAGCGGGGGAAGATCACCGCCATCTCCCGAGAAAAACATTCACTACACTAACGGGACTAATGAGCAAAGCAGTTGACGCGCCCGGAAACACGAAAAAATCAATTCCCCGAGTGAGTGAGTTGTGCTGCAGGCGACGGCGGAGCGGCGCGAGCACCTGCTGGAGGGCAAGTACTTCCGGTGCGAGTGCGCGCGCTGCAGGGACCCCACGGAGGGCGGCACGCGCCTCGGGGGCATCGTGTGCCCGCGCTGCCGCCGCGGAGACCTCCTGCCGCCCGCCTCCGGCGACGGTACGTATCCCCTTCACTATAGAACGATTTTCCTAAGGAGGAGCCAAAGTGACAGCTAGTGCTGGCAACAGAACTGAAGGTTCTGCGGTCGTTTTCACCTCGATCCCATTAGACTCCCTTCCTGCATTCGTTCGTTTGCAGTTGGCTAACTTGTAAATGGCTTCGATGCTTCCTTTTGTGATGTCCTCGTCCGACAAAAATATAGTGCGCCGCGAGAAATAATTGAAATTAGGAAGTGCAGTGTTATGGGCTCTTTTGTAAAAATTCTTTTTTTCTATTAACTTTACTTTTTGTGTGATAAACATTATGTTTATTTTCAAACATAGACTTGAATGCGAGATGCGTACCGATGCACGTGGTTCCGGCCTTTGTGCTGTTGTGTGGCGAGCTGCAATTGAGAGCTTTCTATTCACATTCGTGGCAGTTTTCTTTTACTGATTGTGAGACATGTCAAGAGATTTTCCAAATACGAAATTAAATTTATATATTTCCCGGACTCGCGTACGTGCATATATTTAAGCAAAACTCTTAGACTTCTGCATAGGGATGTTTTCACAGGGGCCATTAGCACTTCACGAAGGGGCGTAGGTGAACAGCTGTCGCGGCGGAGGGAGACTTCCCTGAAATACACGTGATGTTCACTTGTTTTCGTGAACTGTCACTTTGCCTCATCCTTAGGAAAATCGCTCTATACATCTTGCGACAGCGACACGCGACAGCTTCAAGCGACAAATTTCAAACACACAGTATCTTACGGGCCCGTCCTGCGTCGGCGACATCCGCGACGAAGCGACGAAAGCGCTACAATCGGCGGCGTCCGAGATTCAAACTTGTTTGAATCTTGTCGCTACTTGCCGCTTCTCGCTGTGTCGCGCGTATAGTTTCGCTGCTTTGGTCTTCAATTTCCCATTTCAAAGATGTCGAATAGCGATATAATAGAATGTTTAACTGAAGATGTGAAAAATACAAAGGAATTGTGGAACAGATTGAATAACTACCACAGTAGAATTGTGAGCGGCGAATTGTGAAAGGAAGTGACGAAAGCACTGAAAATAACAGATAAGTTTGTTTTTTATTGATTAAATTATGTTAATTAATATTATTCTTATTGAATTTGCCATATGCTAATTATATTGCGTAGTACATACATCACAATGTATTATATACTAGTATTCCTGTAGACGTAAATGAGGTTAGGTTTCTATTGTAACCAAACCGGCAGAGCTATTGAATTAATTGCAAATAGTCGGTCTTGAGGGTTAATTAAACCTATTACTAACTGGCAAGTGAATATCTGTGGAGAGTTTGTTGAACATAAAAACCTTGAATGTTTCCTTTGAAACATTTCAACTGTCGCAGGACACCACGTGCTCTGTCGCGCGGCATCGAGACTTGTCGCTTGAAGCTGAAGCAAGCTATCGCTTGTTGCCGTCGCCGGTTGTAGCTCACGCAGGACACGGCCTTCCCTTCACTATCAGAGCACTATCAGTGCACATAGAACCCGAATACAAAATAAGCTCTCTGAATTACATCCCGACTAGAGGAGCCCCAAGGGTAACCTCAACCTTTGTATTAGTCTTAAGTTTTAATTTAAGTTAGCTATTAAGCCATAAAAAATGTGTACAGTTATTTTAAACTGAGTAATGTATTGACCATCTATGTAAATAAATGGAAAAAAAATCGCCCAGTAAAATTTTATCTACTTGATAGACAGAGGCTCACAGGGGAGAGAGGGTTCCATTGTCCAATCGGAGGCTTCATATTCTGATGATGTCACTGCAGAGTTATGGTTGGTTGTTTAGTGATTCCGGGGGCGTCAACAGCTTAGGTTATTGGTCCCGTAAGTGTGGTGCATGCTTTTTTCATCGCGAGTTGGCGGTGATCTTCCCCCGCTGGATGGCGAGATCCGACGCCGACTTACCGTCACCTAGCGGTGTTTCCCTCCTAACCAGGACTCTCCCACCAGCGGGGCACCGCTACTGCCGGGAAAAGTTCTAAGCTCCCGACCGGTCTCGCGGAATATGTGGTAGTGTAGTGCATGTTAGTGTCAGTGTGCGTGTGAGTGTATGTAAGGGACCGGGAGCGGTAGATCAGTGCATCAACTGATGTCACTGCAGCGCCTCTGACCGGGAGGTCCTAGGTTCAAAACCTGACGGCGGCAGGATTTTCGACACTAGCTTTTCAGCTAGGTGGAATTCGGTCTGTCCTCGGAGCGCGCGATCTGTCCTTCCTCTTCCTTGTCCTATCCTCTCCTCTTCACACACACACACACACACACACACTAACATGCACTACACTACCACGTATTCCGGGACACCGGTCGGGAGCTAAAAGCTTGCCCGGCTGGGACGGTGCCCCGCTGGTGGGAGAGTCCTGGTTAAGGGGAAACCCCACTAGCCGACGGTAGGTCGGCGCCGGATCGGCCATCCAGTGGGAGGAAGATCACTGCCATTTCACGAGAAAAAACATGCACTACACTAACGGGACTAATCACCAAAGCAGTTGACGCGCCGGGAAACACGAAAAAATCAATCAAAACGAGATGTGACTGCCAATTTAATCATGTGTCCTTGCGAACGCCGAGGTAACGAATAGGTGTATTTAGAGGAGATCTAGGAATGATAGAAGAACGAACCCGCTTAATGCAGGTCTGGTTGCAACCCCTCCCCTTGCGCCAGTGCGGGAATGCGCGCACACTTCTCACTCTGGCGAGAGCTCCTGTTAACGCGTGGCTGTTAACGCCGCGTTTAACGCCACCTGAACACGCATCCACTTCCACACGCTAACGCGGTCTTCCGGTGCAACGCCGGCGGCCTTCCTCGTAGTGCGAGAGGAGTAAGGAGCGCACACAAAAAAAATCTGTTTGAAATTGTTTTTAACATTGTTAGACCTATAAACAGCAAAAAAAGAAAAAAATTGTTAACCGAGGCGGTAGACGAGGTTTGTAACCGAATCTGTTATTTGTGTTAGACGTGTCGTTTAATAGTTTGTGTAATACCGATGTGTCGATTTAATATAGCCGAATAGAGGAACGAAAAATCATTCTTAACGGCCGGCGTTCGTTAATAATTTAACAGTGTAAGAACAATCGAAAAAAATTAATTGCAACTAAATGTAGAGTATGAGTACACTATTTTAAGAAGCGGGCTTCTTGTTTATATGCTTTTTTATTATAACTTCTTATACGAGATAGAGAAATGGACTTTTTGTTTATCTGATTTTTTATTATAACTTCTTATAATAAATAGTCATATAAACAAGATATCCATTGCTTTGAAAGTATACTCATACACTACATTTAGTTACAACTAATTTGTTTCGATTGTTCTTAACGGACTGTTAAATTCTTCGCGGACGTCCGCCGTTAAGAATGTTTTTCGTTCCTATCTTTGGCTGCTTTAAATCGACACAACAATATAGTATTACGAAAACGATTTAAACGTGATTAATTGGCTTTCCTACATCGAAATAAAAGATGGACTTTTGTGATGTAGTGCTCAGGCCGCTCACTCGAAAGTTCTGGGTGTCGGGTTCAATAGCGTGATAACCCACGTGGGATTTGTGGTGGATAAAGTGTAAAAGGTTTTCTGGACGTTCTTCCTTAAGCCATGCCTAAACGGAACACATATTTCTTTCTTTTGATATGAATGTTTTCAAAGTAATGTAGAATAATAAAGGAATAAAGGCTTTCCTACATCGAAATAAAAGGTGGACTTTTGTGATGTAGTGCTCAGGCCGCTCACTCGAAAGTTCTGGGTGCCGGGTTCAATAGCGTGGTAACCCACGTGGGATTTATGTGGATAAAGTGTAAAAGGTTGGTAGTGTAGAAGAAAAGTAATGTAGAAAGTGGAGGAGAGTATACAAGGAGTAATTGTTCTAGCGGAGAAATATTATTAATAACTGTGATAATTGATTTCTTACGCGTAGTGTCCCTCGGGGATCATGATGAATGTAAACATATTTCACGTATGGAAATCCGATAATTCGTTCAGTCTTTCGAATGCCGTAAATAAACCTGTATTCAAACTCGCTTACTACATTACCCCCCCCCACTTTTGCTTTGCGCATTAGGAAAAAAGACAAATTTGAAACCTTCCTCTAATAATCGTATGTGATAAAATGTTTCATGTAACCAAAAACGCCGCTTAGAGCACGTTTGAAATTTAATTCCCATTTACAACTTTAGTTATCCTCTTATCTGACTAATTTGAAAACCTATCCTTTCACGTAGTTCTTTATATATCTCCCTATCTGCTGCTGTTCCATCATTGAAACGGTGTACTTTTTGTGAAACATTTTATTGCCAACAAGCAGTATGCGAAGCTTAAAACGTTTTTAGTCACCCAAAGGATTGTCTTTTTTCTACTTTATGGCTTTCTTGCGCTCGTGTTTTACTCCGATGCTGGGACATGCCGTTGTATTTTCTTTACTTGGAGATAGAAATATCTCTTTAACGATGTTTAAAAAGTTTTTAAGAGAGTCACGTTTAGAGAGTAACTCTATCTCTTTTATATTCATTATTTTCAACCGGAAGGCATCAAGTTTGCTTTTAACAATTGTTATCCCAAACGCGATAACGCGATACGTCATGCCTTTTTCATGAATAAATTAGTGTGAGGTCAGAAGGGCCACTTATTATATCGAAAGGCACAAAGAAAAGAGTCTAACAAATATTACAGAATAATTAATTAGTATTCAAAATTAAATATTAATATAACCATCAACTACCAGATGTATTTTGTGATGATGGTGAAACATCATAATGATGACTGACTGATAATGGCAGCAGGCCTCAGCATTTTTCCGTTTCAGTTTTATTGGGACTAGTATTTACTGCCAAGAGATTCTTTAAGTCAACTTAAACTTACTTAAAGAGTATTAACGTCTCAAAAGTTTGAAAACAATGTTTCACAACGTAAAAAACACCCGAATTCAAACAGATTTATTGCCTATCAACATTATGAACTTCACTTCAACGTTACTGGAAAGGACAGTTATTACCATGGGAATAAGTTTTAATATAGAAAATGTGGGCTCAATCAATACATTTTATTCTATTTAATGTCGGCTAGCAATGTAACGGGATGTGTCTAGGAAATGAAATGATCCCCACAATTTTTTTCTACACTGGGCGACGTATGATCGCCACAAACCTTTTTCGAAACTCCCATTTTGAAAGAAATATATTAGTTAGTCATTCCTTATTCTTGTAATTTTTTATAACAATAGATTTACTGTTCTTTTTCCAATTACTTTTTGAAGTTTGAGAGGATTTCTCCGATAAAGGGGGATGCCAGGTACCATATTTATTTATTTATTTATTTATTTATTTATTTATTTATTTATTTATTTATTTATTTATTTATTTATTTATTTATTTATTTATTTATTTATTTATTTATTTATTTATTTATTTATTTATTTATTTATTTATTTATTTATTTATTTATTTATTTATTTATTTATTTATTTATTTATTTATTTATTTATTTATTTTTTATTTATTTATTTATTTATTTATTTATTTATTTATTTATTTATTTATTTATTTATTTATTTATTTATTTATTTATTTATTTATTTATTTATTTATTTATTTATTTATTTATTTATTTATTTATAATAAAATATTGGCATTAAATAAAACTTCAAATTGGTGATAAGTTTTGGTGTTATGAGCTATTAAATCCAGCATGAACTTATATGTACGTATACTGTAAGTTGTAAAATGTACTGAGTCATATTATGAAAGTTCTAGTATCACCCTCAACATCTCAGAACCAGGTCAATGTACGATAGACACTTGTTGGCACTTCAATTACCTTTCAATTATTTAATGATGGCCGCCCTTCAATTATTAAATTATTATTCACGAGACCTTTGTCATGGCTTAATGAAGGTGGCTCCACCAATTGTAATGGTGGCGGTTATGAATGGAGCTAATGACTCTTTGGAATACCTGTTAACCATGGGTAGAAACGTAACTCGGAAGAGCATTAGCTAGAGCAATGATCAAGTTAATTAATAACTAATTTACTCGCTAACTCGCTTGGCAAAGTGGAGTGACAGAGGAGATAACTGGGAACATTACAACCTAACTTATGAAAGGTCATTCACAAGGAGGAACAAAAACATTGTTTTCACATAATCATAAATCTTGACTAGTGCTTAACAATATAACTAGAAATTCTATCATCTAACATTAACCCTAGTTAACTGAAATGAACATTACATTTCTTTAATTTGGTTGTTAGTATTGAATCTTGGATGATTTCTTAAGGTATGGCCGGACCGAGTTAGGTTAGTTAGGGTATCAATTGATGCCCTTGCTGTGCCTCTGACCGGGAGGTCCTAGTATCGATTCCCGACAGTTGCAGGAGTTTCGACACTAGCTGGGCAGCTAGGTCGAATTCAGTCGCTGTGTGGAGGAGAATTCTAGCGGCCGGCTGCTCCGATCGGTAGTGTTCCCTGGTTTCTCAGATCAACATCAGGCAAATGTCGGAGCAGTACCCTAACAAACGGGCCACATACAGTGCGCGATCTTTCCTTCCTCTTCATTTTCCTATCCTCACCTCTTAAACTAACATGCACTACTCCACCACATATACCGGGAGGGAGCATAGAGTTTTTCCCTACTGAAGCGGAGCCTCGTTGGTGGGATATACCTGGTTAGGGAAAGTCCCTCTAGCTGACGGTAGGTCGGTCTCAGATCTCGCCTTCCAGAGGGGGACGACCACCGCCCCCTTCACAAGATAAAACATACATCACACTTACAGATTTAATTACCTAAGCCGTTGTTTTCTAGGCTGTACTGTATGAGCCGCGGGTCAGTCGATGGAGTTGACCTACTGAAGTATAGCTCTGAAGAAGGCCACAACAAAATGGCCGAAACCCATCAGCTCCATCGGCTGAGACGCAGCTGATCCCGTACAGTCAAACATACGACTCCGGCCGCGGAAACCTAAGAATAGACCTAAACAGTTGACGCTCACGGAATCACTAACAATCAATCATCCATCAATGAAGTTAACTGATATATACATGTTATTTCTTTCAGTTGGTTTTTGTTGATTAAGTTGGTTGAATCTTGAATGTATTGTTAAACGTTGCGCTGTGTGTTGCAGGGTGGTGGAAGTGCGCGGGCTGGGAGGGGTGGTCGGGGTGCGGTCATCGCGCGCCGCCTGAGCTAGCCCGCACCACGCACGCGCACGCGCGCGACCCGGTGGAGAGAGGCGGCGCGCCATGGAGGCCCTGCTGGCCACGCTGCGCCGCTCGCTGCCCGACATCTCCGCGCCCGCGCTCGCCCTGCGCCAGGCGCTCATGGCCAGGTACACACACTCCCGCACACCGCTCGCGCGCACACCGCTCTGGCACACCACACTAGCACACCACACGAGCACACCACGCTCGCACACCACTCTCGCACACCCTCTCGCACACCACCTCGCACACCACACTAGCACACCACACTAGCACACCACACTAGCTCACCACACTAGCACACCACTCTCGCACACCACTCTCGCACACCACTCTCGCACACCACTCTCGCACACCACTCTCGCCACACTCTGCACACCACTCTTGCACACACTCTCGCACACCAAGCACCACACTAGCACACCACACTAGCTCACCACACTAGCACACCATACTAGCACACCACTCTCGCACACCACTCTCGCACACCACTCTCGCACACCACTCTCGCACACCACTATCGCTCGAATTCAGTCGCTATCTGGAGGAGAATTCTAGCGGCCAGCTACTCTGATCGGTAGTTTTCCGTGGTTTCTCCGATCAACGCCAGGCGAATGCCGGAGCAGTACCCTACCAAACGGACCACGGACCGCGCGCGATCTGTCCTTCACATTCCTTGTCCCATCGTCTCCCCTTAGACACACTTACACTAACATGCACTACACTACCACATATTCCGGGAGACCGGTCGGGAGCTTAAAGCTTGTCCTGGGTGGGGCGGTGCCCCGCTGGTGGGAGAGTCCTGGTTAGGAGGAAACCCCACTAGTCGACGGTAGGTCGGCGCCGGATCTCGCCATCCAGCGGAGAAAGATCACCGCCATCTCCCAAACAAACATGCACTACACTATGGGGACTGATGACCAAAGCAGTTGACGCGCCCGGGAACACGAAAATTCAATCAATGAATGAAGTGCATTTGTGTTGGCAGCTACCGGTCGCGCCTGCAGTCGGAGGCGCGTCCGCCGGCGGCGCTGCTGCAGCGGCAGGCGTACCTGGCGCGCGAGCTGCTGGGCGTGGTGGGCGCGCTGGCGCCGGGCGACCCGCGCCTGGCCGCCGTGGCGCGCTACGAGCTGCACGGGGCCGAGAAGGAGCTGGCGGCCGCCGCCGCCGCCCTGCTGCTGGAGCCGCCCGCCTCGCCCGAGGGGCGGCTGGCCAGGGCCGCCGTGGCGCAGGTGGGGCATCGTTCATTCTCACTTTCGGACGTTGAATTGAATTGAATTGAATTGAATTGAATTTGCCTTATTTTACGTGGCGAGACTCAGGCCATGAGGCCTGCTCTTCCGTCTGACCACGCAAATTTACTCTCCGTTACTCTCCTTTCACCTACTAGGGGAGAAACAAGGTATTACTAGGACGACGAAACAGGCAATTTGAATTTAGCTCAGAGGCGTCATTTAGGCTTGAGGATCTTTTACATGCAGTAAATGTACTAACATGAGACAGCCGGCTTCACTTCCCCTCCGAAGGAAGGCGTACGAAGGATTTTTTCGCCCTTAAAAATCCACGGCTTCCATCGGGTTTGAAAATCAAACTCGGTATATGCCATACCTAAACACCACCACTTTATATTCCTTAATTCGAACCCCATTTAAGTCGAATACCCGCTTATACGAATATCCCTCCAAACGAATTCCCCCTTAATTCGAATACCCATTTAATTCGAATGTCCGTTTTATTCGAAACCCCATTTAAATCGAATACCCGCTTAATACGAATATCCCTCCAAAACGAATTCCCCTTAATTTGAATACCCATTTAAGTCGAATGTCCGCTTAATTAACCCATTTATGTCGAATACCTCAATTCGAATAGTCACCAACTGAATTCAAATACTCCCCTAAGTAGAACTCCTGTGTAAAATGCCTTCGTAAAATTGAAAAGTTCCATAAATCGAAAACCTCCTTAATTATAAACATTCATAGTTCAAAATTCTCTGTATTTCGAAAGTTTTCATTACCCGAAACCATCTCGTACAAAAACTTCTGGGTTCGAATACTACAATTGAAAATACAGGCCACTTCTAGACCTCGACAAGTCAAAATTATGTGTCTTAAAAATTCCGCGGAAAATTCGAAGATAACTTAAATTACTCTAACCTGGTGTAACTGAACGTCGTTAATTTGAATCTCAGTGTTTCAGATTATGTTCCACGTTTCTGTGATAAACGGCTCTTTAAAATATGCGTGACATGAAACACGAAAGTCATCTGAACAATAATAACCTCGTTAACGAGCCGCGAATCAATCAAATGAGTCCAATTAGATAAGCAGTTGGGGTACCGCTGAATCAGAATTTTGTAAGCGAGAACATGCGGCAAGTTGCATGTTTCATTAAGTGAATTCAGAGCCCAGACTATTACGTTGAGTCAAAAAATGTTTCTTCTGTTCATTTTTCATCCTTCTTTTGTAGCGTCTCCTCCTTCCTCTTCTTAGCCTTCTTATTTATCTTCTCTTTCTTCTGCTCTCTTTATTGTTTTCCTTCTCTTCCTCCTTCTCCCATCTTCATTTTCTTCCCCCAACTTCTTTCTCTTTCTTCTCGTCCATCTCCTTTCTCCTTCTCCTCGATGGCGCAATAAATGTCAATGAGGCACGAAAATTCCAGGGGCGCAGCAACATTACATGCATTCACATTTATTAAATGAGTACAGAGTATTAGGCTAAGTAAAAAAAAAATTCTCTTCCTCCTTCTTCTTCTCCTCGTTCTCCTCCATCTTCTTATTCTTCTTTCTCTACTAGTCGTCTTCTCCTCCTCATTTTCCGTTTCCTCCTTATTCTCTAACTTCTGTTCTTTCTTTTTACTTTTCTTAGCCTTCTTTTTCTTCTCTTTTTTCTCCTCCTGCTCTCTTTCTTGTTTTCCTTCTCTTCATCTTCTTCCCATCTTCTCTGTCTTAATATTAATCCTGAAAAAAGAAAGAATATTTAGGAGAGGGCGGGATCATCCTTGTAGTTATTATTCGTTGAAATGAGCCTTGTGAATCCAGAGTTAAAAACAGTCAATAGGAATGTGACAATGGTTCTTACTTGGCTATCCGGGAGACGCCGCGTCCAGGGCAAAGGTGCCGACGTTTCGGTCGCCATCCTGCGACCTTCATCAGGGCGTAGTATTGCGCGGAGATGGACTGCGCACGGGGTTTACATGTGGTTTCTCTCCTAACTGCTGATCAAAATCTCAATGCTGATCAAGGCCTACGTCTCCATGATCCCTGGAAGCATCTATTTTACCAGAACGCCCGACCGAGACCCGCCACGGCACCCTCTGTTCCACACGGTCCGATCACGCGCGGAGTGCGATCGTCCACCCCGCCCAGGGAGCCCGCTCCCTGATTGGCCGATGCACTCTCTCCGCAATGGCTGATCATCCGGCCAATCAGCAGTCAGGAGAGGAACCACATATAAACCTCGTACACAGTCCATCTTCGCGCCATATTCACTTATTTCAATACTTATTATTTAAAACAAATAGCCCAAAGAGGCCATGTATAGTTTTAGTTAGGTTAAGATTAGGTTTAATTAGTATTTTTAAGTAATCGCCCTCCCGCAGCTCCAAAAACCTAATCGGTTTAAACCTTATTGTAATCCCAATCAATGAATAAATTCCCGCCTTGCCAGGGCAACTGGCGAGGGGAAAATGAGAAAAAAACATCTTCGCGCAATACTACGCCCTGATGATGGTCGCAGAATGGCGACCGAAACGTCGGCACCTGTGCCCTGGACGGGGCGTCTCCCGGATAGCCAAGTAAGTTCCAATTCCGGCCGCGGAAGCCCACGCTCTCACGTGACAATGGTTGTTCTTCGTGCGCAGCTACGCGAACTGCGCGAGGACATTCTCCACGCGGACTCCCTGGCGGCGGACGAGGCGGCGGCCAAGGAAGAGGCCCAGCGGCGGCGGCAGCGGCGGGGGCAGCGCGGGGGCGGCGGCGGCGGCGGGTCCTCCTCCGCCAGCAACGACAAGGACGACAACAACAACAGAAGCGGCGCCGACCCCGACGCGCAGAAGAAGAAGCACAGACGCGGCGGCGGCAAGCGCGCGCAGAAAGTGCAGGCGCCGCCCGTGCCCAACGGGCATGCGCAGTAGGCCGCCTTCAGCGGGCAGGCGCAGGTCACGCCACGGACGCGGAAACGCGATGTTTGTACTCGGGTTTTCTTAACGTGGCGTCTCAAGGTCACGCGTGAAGGAGGGAGAGTTCCAATAGGGAACCGCAAAAATCGAAGCTGTAGTGACGTTGCAGCTCCCCATTGGAGTCTACCTTCCCTCTCCCTCCTTCGCGCGTGACCTTGAGACGCCACGTTAAGAAAACCCAAGTATATACTCCGGTTTAAACACGGTGGCACTTCAAGGTCAAGTGCTGAAGTGAGAGGGGGGCGTTGTCATCCAATCGGTTCAATACCAAAAGTTTTAGTCATAACGAAGCTCCCGATTGGATGTTTGTCCCCCTCTTCATCTAGCTCGTGAAAACATGTCACATGTTTAAATCGGAGTGTATACTCCGATTAAAACAGTGTGTCCTTTCAATGTCACGAGCTGCCAAGAGAAGGGGACTCTCTCAGTTAATTGCGAGGTTCGTTGCAACTAAATGTTTTGGTATTGAAGCTTCCGATTGGATGATAGTGTCCCCCTCTCTCATCAGCTCGTGGCCTTGAAGGAATACACTGTTTTAATCGAAGTATACACGGCATGGCACGAACGGGAAAGCGTTTTTCATTATGACCGAGACTAGAGATAGGAGATGTTCTATCGCTGTGATATCTAGGTTGTTGCTAGCAGGGAGTCTCGTTGCATCTGTGGCCCATTGAAATCTCCCATCCAAGCAGTTGACCACCTCGCCACAAGTAAGCAGTTGTGACAACGGTTCGGGAAGTTACATGTGCAATACGATTAGAAATATAAATTAAGTTAATATAAATTAAATTAATTTCATTGGTATACTTAATAATATTTATACTTTTATTTTACTGTACTCATACATATTCTCTTTTTCACAAGGAAAAAAATTTCAAAACGTTTAACGAACAACGCTGCTGTAGGATCCAATCTGTATCCACTTACCACTTGTATAGTTCGATATAAATAGAGTAATTTTTGATGAACCGTCAGCTGAACCAGTTGACTGAATCGCGCACTTCGTTTAGATTTAATTTGTAGTATGAAACTCCCGATTAAACAAAAGCGTTCCAGCTGATCGTACGTCAGAAGTTACTGTATTTTAATCAGAGAATAGTTACTTTCACTGCACTAGATGCGCTGATAAGCTCGTGGCGTACCTCTCCCAAACTTCTAATCAAAAGAAAACTTCCAGTCAAAGCTTCTATTCAACGAAATATTTGCATGCATTACTCTTTTATTAAAATTCGGTATGTAGCGTTTAGTTCGAGGAATGATGAACGTAAATGGAGCGCGGACTCTTTGTAATTCGAAAATTGAGGGCTGGCCATTTACCTTCGATGTGCGTAGCCTCACTTTCAATTTATCTGACAAGGAATTCATTTTATTAATCTCACATGCTTTTCAACATGACTTGAATAAATTATTACAATATTATTACTTGAGACGATATCGGTACAAACTAAATCTCTCGTAAAAACTATCCCTAACCTTCAACTGCAGTTATTGAATCGACTCTTCCGAGTCTTTATCAGCTTGTTCTCGGTCATCTGGATGGGCAAGAATGCCAATGGCATTGCTCGATGACCTGTCCAAATAATAAACCTCTGGCCTGAACCGAGTGTACCTTACTAGCCAAATCGAACTCTAACTTTGACGGGACTTTGGCGGGTTGAATTTTGCCGGACACACCAAAGTGGCGTTCCAGAAATCTTTTACAGTCGTTTAACCACCGGTCTACATGTCATGAGGCTTTTCGAGTTTCTCCCTTTATACGAGTTACCCTTCTATACGAGCGCTCGTACACAGGTGAGGCATTTCAAGTGGTAAAAAGTACACCAGCGTATTCCTCATGATATTAGCAAATAAATTCGTCTACCGTTTTGACCTCAAAAGCGTAGATTTCAGTAGAATGGGTTTTGTGTAATTTTCCAATTGCGTCACTGCCTGTAAGTACCGGAACTTTGGGTGCATTTGAAGGACTCCAAGCGCTATTGTAGACTTGGGAGGTCATTAGCATCACTTGCGAACAGCGAGCGTGCAGCAATTCTGACGGTTGGCTGGTGAGGTAAGGTTTTGGCCTAGGTCTGGCCGCCTTACGATGACCGCCATTGCAGTGCCTAGCGTGAGATCGGTCGTAATTTACAGCTCGTCAATTCACATCTTTCAGCTTTTCATTGTTTGGTCCTGAAAAAAAGTATATTTTTTCTTCGGAAATACTTCGAAATATTGGAAGCGATTTCGACTCACTTTAAGCTCAATCTTGTGGAATTATAGAAGAAGAGAAATCGTCGAGAAGCATTAAATAAGCGTTTTTCAGAAAAATGACATACGAAACATTTGTTCACCTAATTGAGGAGACGACAGCGGTGCTTTTCTTTTCACCTGAAATGACTCATCTGGATAATTAGAATTTGATATTAAAATCGAATATTTGAAACCTCGATTTTGTGAATCATGTAAGTGAAATCTACAATAAAAATTCTATCTCCTGTCTCTAGTATTCGTGACACATTATAAATAAAGTTATCTCTTGCACAAAACAATCGACTGCAACGCAAACTGTAATTTTGAAAGGCTGACCTAATGCCCGTCCGAACGTTGTGATACGCGATAACTGTGAAAAATGTTCTGCTTTTCGTCTTTTTGAATTACATGCGATTTATTTTAAACGCATAATGTAAAACGAGGTTTGAACGAATCCAGTCAAACATTTATTGCTTACAATTGGGAAATAAATTATAAATTAAAAGAGTAACAAATAATGTAAAAATGTAAATTAATAAAAATCGAAGCACAATAAAACCTAATTAATTTCTCATCATTTATTTGTTTGAGAAACAATCTTATATTTCTATTGCTTTTTGTTACATTTTTCGTGTTCTTTGAGCATATCATCCTTTCATGGCTGTATTTCTTCCTACTATCTCCTTAATCATTCGCAATTTTCATTCCTATTTTTGTAGAGTCATTCATTATATTTTCGTTCATGCCATCGACAGAAGATTGGTCCAAGATGACAAGAAGATTTGCCCTAATAACCGCTTCGAATGAATGTTTCAAATGTTTCGTAAAAACAACTTAGATATTTCAAATTGGTTTCGTAATATCAAATTAATTACATAACGTAATTAAAAGTAAAAGAAAGAAAAACGATTTTAATGAAATTTTGTATTTCAAATAGACAATGAAAATGAACAAATATGGAAATGGTTGATGTTTAAAGAAAAAATAATTTATGTATATTAATTGTTTTGAATAAATTAAGTGAAATTACAAAAAAGTTGGCTGCGGGGTGCGTATGACCCCCACGTTCTCCCCCTTGAATCGCCACTGCGTCATATAAAATCTGCGCGCAATCATGGATGTATTATCCCCTCTCTACCTACTACAAAGGAAATATGACAATTTTGTTACATTTATGAGAATGTATGTCTTGTACCACGTATGAGAAACCATCAACACAAAACCCACATAAGTGTGCCATTCTTGGATAAGGAATTATCTCTCAGCCCTACATCAAACAGATTTGAGACTTAAAAATAGAAAATTGCAAATCACACTATAAGATAAAAGTAAGCACTCGGTCAATTTGCAACGTCAAGTTGTATTCAACAAAATGAAACCTTAATGGACTTTCTATCTAATTTTTGGAGATTTATCCCTTTTGCGAACCTCCCTCCATTGTATGGGTCAGTAGAAACTCGTAATGTATATGTAAAACAGATATTTCTGAGGAATAGGGACAGAAATAATTTTTCACGATAAAATTAGTGATCTTTCGATTTTTCGTGCAATTTGTTACGCTTAGCAATATTATAATATTTTGCCCCGCCTAATGCTATAACAAACAGTTCAGGGAATGGCCGTTCGATTGATTGATTGATTGATTAGTGTTTCCAGGCGCATCAACTGCTAAGGTCATTAGTCATGTAAGTTCTATGCATATTTTTATCACAGGAGGTGGCGGTGTTCTCTCCCCGCTAAATAGTGAGATCTGATGCCGACATACAAGTAGGCTTGCTGTTTTTTCAATCTAAGTACCTCCCACCTGCGGAACACCGCCCCAGCGGGGGAAAATCTAAAAAATCTCCCGACAAGCGTGATAGTGTAGTACATGTCACTAGTAAGTGTGGTGTAAGTAAAAGGTGAGGAAAGGACAAAAGGAAGGAAATATATCGCGCGTTTCGTGGCCTGTTTGTTAGAGCACTGTCCCGGCATTCGCTCGGCGTTGATTGGAGTAACCGCAGAAAACTAGCGATCAAAGCAGCCGGCAGCAAGAAATTAGCTAGCAAGCTAGTGTCGAAAATCCTGTCACCGTCGGGACTCGAATCCTAGAGGCCCCGCACCGGGAGCGGTAGCTCAGTGCATCAACTGATGCCACTGCACCGCCTCTGACCGGGAGGTCCTAGGTTCGAGTCCTGACGGCGGCAGGATTTTCGATCCTAGCTTTTCAGGTAGGTCGAATTCAGTCGCTGTCTGGAGGAGAATTCCAGCGGCCGGCTGCTCTGATCGGTAGTTTTCCGTGGTTTCTCCGATCAACACCAGGCGAATGCCGGAGCAGAACCCTACCAAACGGGCCACGGACCGCGCGCGATCTTTCCTTCCTCTTCCTTGTCCTATCATATCCCCTTACACACACACTTACACTAACATGCACTACACTACCCCATGTTCCGGGAGACCGGTCGGGAGCTTAGAGCTTGTCCCGGCTGGGGTGGTGCCCCGCTGGTGGGAGAGTCCTGGTTAGGGACTCTAGCCGACGATAGGTCGGCGCCGGATCTCGCCATCCAGTGGGGGAAGATCACCGCCATCTCCCGAAAAAAAAACAAGCCTAGAGGTCCCGCAATGATATCAGTTGATGCCCTGAGGCATCTACGTCGGTATGACCAAACATACTGGTGTGCTTCGCCTCTGCTTCAGACAGTACTTTTTAAAATAGTTTTTGATGTGCCAGGCGAATAATGGAGTGTACGACAAAAAGCAAAAGACGAGAATCTACTCACTACGCTTGAGTTGTTGTTGTTGTTGTTGTTTTGGGGGGGGGGCTTGTTACGAGAGGAGTAGAAGGAGAATAGTTACTTCGTCGGAAGAACTATTAAATTAAATCTATATTTGTACGCCTTGGCATACAGCTTATATTTAGTGTATGATAAAATTCCTGTTCAAAAGTTGCCAACAACGCTCATTTCTATCTTGTATTCATCAATCAATTATTTATGGAGAATAGTATGAATAGTTGGGCTTCAGGATCCAAGAAAATGTGCAGTTCCATTTAACCTTAGAAAACAAACTTAAAGAACATTTTTGAAAGTAATAAGACAGGGTATTTGGATTGTTGCTTCATATTTTGCCGTCTGCCTTTAGATAATTGCCTTTAGATAATTAAGGAACTCCCGGGAAAAAACATGCGGCGAAAGAAATGTATTAAACTCACGAAAAAGGTATTACTAAATACTGACGATTCTCGCTGAGTGTATTACATCAACATTTATGGTGGGATCTGTTTGCAATTTGAACCAGGATTTAGAATACAGTTTTGAATACATTTCTCTTTTTTGTAACAAATTATTACAAAAGTGATTTATTAAAGAAAATAACTAGTTAAAACATTAATACAAAAGAGTTGACTATCTTTACGTAATATTTCATTTAGAAGGTCACTAGTAAAAGCAATTCTTTCAGGGCATGACAGCGTGCTAAAAGTTCAAGTTTTAGCACTAGTACTAAAAGTTCAATTTTTAGCCACTAGTACTAAAAGTGAGACGATGCACAAGTGATTAGATAAATCTGTGAAACCAACAAAGAAAACAAAATACTTTCGTCAGACCGCATCAGCTTTTACTGGCCTTAAGGTTTCATTAAGTGATCTGTATACTTGAATTAAAATAAAATGAAAGTTAATAAGGAGATCTAAAAAAATTGTATTATAACATGTGGTAAACGTGATATTATTTTGCTCGGTGGATTGCGTTGCTCGGTCCCGTGTTGCATCCTTTCGTTATCACAAAATAAAATGTCACTTTTATCACTCATACCATACACAACCATTTCACAGTTTTCTTCTTTTTCTCATTTTATATTTTAACTAGTTTCAACGCAGGTGAGCGCCGCATTTTCAATTGATTTACGCGCCATTGGTTTAATGTCAGGGACTTATTACGTATTACCCATCTTACAAACTTTTCAAAAAATCACAATCATATTAAATTGGTGTTCATTTGCAAGAGTATTGGTGTTAAAAGTTCAGTACTAGTCTGGGAATGAATTAATTTTTATATTTTCTTCATTTTAAATGTCCAAATGCCTGTAGGAATGAAATTGTTAATGACAGAAATGACCCTGTAAATGGTAGGTCTGATTTGGATCAATCTTTTCGGTAGTCTCTTGTCACAAGAAAACCCATGTGTTTGAGAGGCGTTGAAAGGTTAGAAATGGCGATAGGAAATTAAAGCCCAATAGTTGTATTTTAGTATAATGTAACGAGAAAGGGCAAAGGACATGCAAGCAGGTGATTGGTATAACGGAGTACAGAAAATGACTAATCCTGTGAATAATACGACGCCGTTGAGGGTATATCATTTTTTAACATTTTCGAAATCATTTTACCGTTGATAGTATACTGTATATTTCGAATAATTTTAAACTACTTATAAATGATCTCTAAATGAACAGATCAGAAAGAAGAAAACTAGCAAATATTTAATGATAATTTTTACTCAAACTCATTTTAGGTGTTGTGCATTCATGGTTATCGTCAGAATGGTGAAATCTTCAGACAAAAAACTGGTTCCTTGAGAAAACTGTTAAAGCTTCATGTGGATTTTGTTTATGTGACAGCTCCCAATGAAATAATTAGTGATGATGAGCCAAAAGAGGCTGGTGAACAAGGTTAGTGTTACAAGTGCTATTCAGTGTTAATCCATTTGTGGAAATAAAAGTATATTTTCCATTTGACATACAAAGCATAGATTAATTATCCTTTTATTTGTTTTCTTGTTAAGTGAAATAGTGTATGTACAACATTGTGCCATAAAATCGACCATGGAAATATATACTGTACTTTGTAAGTGAGGGAGAAATTTTTATTATTTAAAATGATAATAAATTATGTTAGTTGTGATGTATTTGAATACATTGTGAAATTTTGATGTGCAATGTTTTTGGAAAGGGCATTAAGAGGGGCTGGCTAATTTTTTTCCAATGCTCCTTTCAAACCCAGTGATTCAATTCCATTCATATATTCTCACAATTTTACAAACCTCAAAGGAAATAATTAGTTACATAATATTGGTTGAAGATATCATAGGAGAATTTAAATTTAAGCCTATTTAAGATAAAAATATAAACCTCAATATACAGTGCAGAAGTATAAATATTGCTGGAATCTGTCTTCACAAATACCTTAAATGTGCTGTGGGATAGTTCATAACCTGAACATCAAATGTATATTTGGTTACTTTGCTTGAATGTACAATAGAGCAGTTGTCAACTATTTTGAAATAATGTAAATTATTTTCTACAGGTTCTCTTGGCCAGCGAGGGTGGTGGTTTACCAATGAAAATAATACATTTGAGTCCAAAAAACCATCCGATATATGTGTTGGTTTAGAAAAAAGTGTTGCTGTTATTGACACTGTCTTTAAAGAACAAGGCCCCTTTGATGGAATTTTGGGGTTCAGTCAGGGAGCCTCATTTGTGAGTCTACTCTGTGGAATGTACAAGAAAGAAAGTAAGATAGAGCTTAAAGACCTTTGAAAATACCTTTTTTGTGAACACTAATATTGTTCTTTATTCTACTTTCTAAAATGAGTGAGTTAAAGTAGAGAACGCTCCCTGTTCTTAGAGAAGTATGGCAGCAGAGGGGTAGAAGGGGAATGAGAGTAGGTGAAGAGGAGTATTCTTGAGTCCTCCCTCAAATTACACTAAGCCAGGCTTGCACAAGGGCCCCAGCGACGCGCCCCGCGATGGTGGTGGCAGCCCTTCCGTGCCCCACCGGCTTCTACTGACTTTCACTTTTGGGGCAAGTGACCACTGCTCAAGCCCTGGGTGGGAGGAAAGCCTTGTGGCTCTTAAGTCGGACATTTTATTAATCATGGTGAATTTGACAACAAAAGACTTGATATAACAGCTGTTGTTTCTGGAGAGGGAAGGTTTCGTTTTGTATACTATTATTTCAGATTAAATTGCTCAACAGCTCCCACAAATTTCATGTTCAATCTTTAGTGTTGCTAATGATTTTGAAAATATTTGCTATTTAAATAACAAGAACAGAATGTATAAGGATCTATCATTGTTAATAATTATACATACTTCATAAATTTAATTCTGATTGTAATACACTGGACCATAATGTTTCTAAATGTTTCAATGCTGGTAATTTTATTTATATAAGGAAGACAATAGAAACAGTTTGAGATAATAATAAAGAGAACAAGGTATATCGACAAACTCAAACATATCATTTTTATTAAACAAAAATCACATTATGTTCCACTTTTTTTTTTAAAGAAATGATAGAATCAATATTTGGCGAGTGTTCATAGCACTGCCACGCACATTGTCGACAGTAGATGTGAGTGTGTCATTTGGCGTCTGGACTTGGTGTTTTTGAAAGTTCATGCGGGAGAAAAATTGCTTGCAGATATAAGTGGAACCGAACATTGACAATATCCGTGTAGTTGCGACGATTCCCTACTACACGATTTTGTTCGGGACCTGCCATGGTTTACACCCTCAGTTCAACCTCACGACTGACTATTTCTGAAAGAAAAATGTAAAGAGCAGAAAAGTGAAGGGACAGCCCAGCCGTCGGGGATTATGCCAACTTTCCTGGTTCTTGTGGGGCACAGGCTTTCCAGCGCCCCACGAAGGGGCTGAAATGGGGCACTTGTGCACTTCTGCCCTAAGCACTCTGAAAGAAATGAATAAAACTTAACAATAGACGACTTTCATGTGTTGTAAAGATTCCCCTCAAGGAATAACCACCAGTTGATCTCTTCCATACAGTACACTTATGTGTATGAGGAGTCAGCCCCTTTCTAACTTCACATCTACTCGAAATGATCACACAACTCCTTTTGCTTGGCAAATCTCATCAGATACTTACACACAAGACATAAATCCTGCAGCTATCAAACCACATTCTTGTGGCTACCCCTTGTCCCCTCTACCACAATTTCTCCCTTGCTGCAGTGACACAAAGTGCCAGTTTAAACAACGTCCTTAAGTTGTATGGCGTTCTGTACATCAGCCCTAAAATGTACTTGCATTTTTAATTCCTTAATTTTTGTGCTATCATATGAGCTGATTATTTTCCATGAACTTCATGGTTATTACGTGTTTTGATTCATATGAAAGCATTAATTTTTCAAACATAATCATTCAATAAAACACAATTCTTAAGAGACAACAGTACATACAAAGCCAACAGTACAAGATTTTTCTAGGTTCATCCATCTTCTCTTAGGTTTGAAAAACAGAAGACCATAGAAACATTTAACTGTTTGATGGACGCATTGGAATGTAAAATTTGCGAGCATGAAGTTTTGTAACTTATTGTCTGTAAAGTATATGTGGCAGATTATTTGAGGTCAGTTATTCCTAACATGTGTGAAATACACAAGCAGTTTGATTCCTTTGGTAAATGTAGTATTTTGTGCACGGACAACTGATTTAAGAGAGAGTTTATGTTACAGCGTTCTGCATGGCATACAAAATACTCTATGCAAAGAATCTAATAAAAGAATAAAGGAAATTATTTTCAGTGTTTCTCTTGTCAGAATAACATATTTGAAAGGAATGTCAAAAATTGTTCATCATAGTTAACCGAACTAATAACCAGATTGCAGCTACTTTAACTTGAAGACGTTTACATTTTTTTGTCCTTTTTTCATTTTCTTCCTTTATGATCGCAATAATGCTAATAGTTTTAGAAGATAAACATGATATGTAGTCAGTGTAATGAAGTGAATTCCCAATTAAAAAAAAAAAAATATTGTTACAAAACAAATTAATGTATCAAATGTCAACATTCAGTTTTCCAGCATAAAATAAAATTTGCCATTATGATTGCTGGATTCAAGTCAAAATGCAGTCTGCACGATACATACTATGATTCAATTATAAATATTCCTACTCTTCACATTTTTGGTGAAACAGATCAAGTTATTCCTCAAGGTATGATGTGTATGAAAATTTAACAAAAATTTACTTTTTATTAAATAATGTGTAGTCTGTTTAATTATTTTGAAAACAGGCAGGATTTTCATAACAATCTATGAAATTATTGCAGAAATGAGTCAAGATTTACTACTGTATTTTGAAGATCCCGTGACCATTACGCATCCTGGAGGACATTATGTTCCAGCCACCAAAAGTCAAAAACAATCATTTGTGGACTTCATCAATTCTGTTCGCAGTTAACATTATGTTAACCCAGTTAACATTATGTTAACCCAGTTAACATTATGTTAACCCAGTTAACATAACTATAAAAATGGTAATTCTTCCAGTTAAAAGGTTGTTTTATTTAAAAGGCAAATTCGTGAATTTAAATTATAGCTTTATAATTTGTTTCTCAGAAACAAAAAGTCTTGCATATTGGAGAGAGAAATTTTTATTTATTGTCGACAAAGGCCTTTCAAACATTTCCTTTAAATACTGGAAAGAGAGAATTGTAGTCATTGTAAATATCAGTGTGTAAGACTCTATTGAACATAACTGGATGAAAATCATATTGCAGCAATTTATGTGGTAATTTTTGTTGTAAGACAAATGTTTACTTTGTTGAACCTTGATGATTAACTGTCTTTTAATGTAATGTTGATTTCACATAATCTTTTGATATAAGGACATGCAGTTTCTTTTTTGGCATTACTTACTCTAGTGACTCTCATTTTCATGTTTGAATTTAAAATTATTGTCAAACTAGTTCTTTTTATGAATAGCAGATTTCAAAACCTTTTTAAAGCTGCAAATATAGCGATTGATACTGTGATTAACTGAACACGAGTTATAAATTTTCTTACTTAAAGGATTGGAGTTGGGAGGGGGGGTTGCGGCATAATGCCTTTCACTGCAGGGGCTTAATTGTGATCTTTCGCCAATCTACATGGAATTTGTCATGGACTATGAGAGCTATCAGCAAGTTATTTCAGTGTTCTCCAATTTCTCCTACTCTTATCATGATTGTCACTGTCATAGATTAATTAGATTATCACTTATGGACCTCAATGGCTGGTAGTGGAAAAACCCCTGCATTTGAATGAAATAAGTATAAATAAATACATTTATTATTAGTATTATTTAAATGTAAATTATCTATTTTGATTTTTTATGTTACAGTTTCTGTAACTTCACAAATATTGTGTATAAAAATTTCTTTGTAGAATATTTTATTTAAAATAAAAAACTGATTAAATGCAATTCTGTCATTACGTAGATACATTTCAGAATAATCTGAAATGTATTGTCTGAAAAAAGAACTCACTGTATGTTCCACTAGCATGAGTGGACATATTGTAATCTTTGAGCTCTGTAATCATGATGGTTATAAGTAGTGCCCAGAAGAAGGGTCTTTATTTTACCTAAAGGAAAAAGGCATTTATTCAGCATAAAGGAGGGAGACAAAAAGAGAGTGTAAATGACAATCACATTTAAAAGAAATAACTAAAAAATTATTAGAATAATTAAAATGATTCACATTTTTTCTCCAACTTTCAATTGACATTAGTACTTAAATGCAAGAAAACAATATTTTCTTTGTAATCTTGATTCTACATGACCACTTGGTATGATGACTTGTTTTTACTAGTGATGCTGTGTCTTTGAAATGCTATAAGGAGTCCATTTTGAATCTTGAAATGCCATCTGTGAAAGTGGAATTTTATTTTTTGTTCTTTGCACTTGGGTAATCACTAGCCAATGACCGAATGAGCCAGCCAATGAGAAGGATATACCGAATACAGAGCTCTGTCCTCAAATGGAATCAGAGGCTACAGTCAAAATTGAGATGGGATCCCTCATGAACAAACAAAGCTTGTCAACATCAATGAAAAAATAAAAAGTCTTGACAGGTATCATCTTTCTTTTTCATTTAGATTTTTAACCTTACCTGGTTCTAGGCCTCTGCTTCGTCAGAAAGACATAACATGACCGAGCCTTCATGTTGTTCAGGCTTGCAAATACCATTCCAATATGATTAAACCGGGAGCAGTAGCTCAGTGCATCAACGATGTCACTGCAGCACCTTTGACCGGGAGGTCCTAGCTTCGAGTCCTGATGGCGGCAGGATTTTCGACACTAGCGTTTCAGCTAGGTCGAATTCATTTGCTGTCTGGAGGAGAATTCAATCAACACCAGGCGAATACTGGAGCAGTACCCTACCAAACGGGCCACGGACCGTACGCGATCTTTCCTTCCTCTACCTTGTCCTATTACACACACTTAAACTAACATGCACTACACTATCACATATTCCGGGAGACTGGTCGGGACCTTAGAGCTTGTTCCAGCTGGGATGGTACCCCACTGGTGGGAGAGTCCTGGTTAGGGGGGAAACACTACTAGCCGGCAATAGGTCGGCGCCGGATCTCACCATCAGGGGGAAGATCACCATTATTTACCTTTTGGACTGTATAAATGTGTATAAACAACCTGTAGTATTGTACTGCAGCTTCCGGGTCAATGACCCCCATCTCGATCAGGGTTTTTGTCCAGTTTCCCTGATTCATTGAGAAATCGCTGAGATGGCCCCTTGTTTTGCTTCTGTACATAAATGTAACTACATTATCTGTGCACGTCTTCTAGAATTCATTGGGAAATATAGTTATTCAAATTATTGTTTCCATGTTGTTGTGGCAGGAAGTATTATTCCTTGACGAAGGACATCATGGATAAGAGCCCAAAATTGATTGCTTATTTGTCCTTGAAAATAGATTTTATTACATGAGAGCTTTTTTTTTTTTTTAATCTTCAAAATTCATGTAGTATATGACTTAGTGTAGGGATCACAGAATTGTGAAAATGCGCACAGAATTCACTTCTCCCCATAGCACGTCATACGCAGTTTTAACTGTTTTTTGACATAAAATAAATAAATAAATCTCCCGAAGAAAAACATGCACTACGCTTACGGGACCAATGACATAAGCTGTTGACCCACATGGAATCACTAACAACCAACCAACGTCCAGTGTGATGAAGATCGGACCCAGGAGAAAAGCAAAGTAATGACAAAAAAGGCAAAATGAAAATTTCTAAAACAATGCCAGATGTACAACTGGTTACTGAAGAAGTACTGATGAAGTACAACTGATACAGTGATTCACATTAAAAGTCACAAAATTGTAACAAATAACAAAAAGCCATTTCGCCTGAGCTCTAGTTATAACTTTTGTTTCCTGTTAGAGTAAAAATGTGGGCTGCATTTATCTATTGTATCAATTAATCACAAAACATGTCTCGAGTAACATACAAACAGAAGCTGACAGAACTGACTTCTCACAGAAGCTGAGAGAACTGAAACTTTTAAATTGATTTTGTAATGAATTTCTTGTGAATATTCTGTAGTTTTGAATGTTTTTCTTTCAATTATGAAGTAGAAATGAAAAGAGGAGGACTAGTGTGGTAATAAAATAAATTTAAGCAACTTCATGTTTTGGTTTTATCATTTTTGTCTTGTACTTAATTTTTTTATTTTTTAATACTTTTGGAAACATGAATAAGATTATTTAATCTTGTTTCTATCAGTAGAAAGTTTAAGAACTCATAAATTTGTTCATAGTTTGATGTATATTTTTACAAGATTAATATTAGGAAGGTACTATTACTGTAAATGAATAAAAAACAAGATAAATCAAAGAAAACAATTTCTTTGTTTTTCAAATTGCTGTACAAAACAATTCTGATACTTGCTATTGATTAATGGAAAGTGCATTTCCCAACAATATAAAATATCACTTCAAACAGTGAGCATTTTGGCCATTTCATTTCCTTTTCAAGTTGTTATTGGTACGCTCTCTAAACATTGCTAAGATAAGACATCCTTTCTCAAGCTTTAAACTATCAGTGCATTAATTAATGTGTGTTCAGTGATGTGAAAATGTTTGCTCAGCACATTAGTACTGGAGCTACAAAGAGCTTTAATATAACACTGCTGTAATGGATTTTATTACAGCATTCTGTGCCGTCTCTGACCTGTTATTCAATTATTCATGTAAATGGCGCTAGGCATGGTGTGCCCAGCCTATAACAACTGACTGCATTTCTTGGCCCCCTTTTCCATTGAACTGTTTTATTTCACTTGTAAATAAATGAATTACACTACAATTAAATTATAACTATAATGTTTACTAATAATGAATACAAATGTTTTTATGTTGAACCATTGATAGGTTGGCAGATGTTTGGAGAACCTCCTCTCCAAATGTCACATAACACATACCCTAATTAACTATAGTGATTGATAAACTACTTGAAATGAATGCAAAAAATTGTAATTATTCTAGTTTTTATATTATTTAAAGTTGTTACCTATGCATAAAATAATAGCATTTTCAAATGACCATGGCTGTTTCCAAAGTGACCAAAATGAAATAAAATAAAGTAACTGTGAGTTAATAAAAGGGAAAATAGAATTAAATTATTTATGAAAATAAAATGTTTAATAAAATAATGTTTAATAAAAATAAAATGTTATTTCAGGATAGCACACAGGATCTCATATCCTTGCAAAATAACCTTTGCATTATTTTTTGTTACACAAAAAAATATGAATAAATGAAGAATAAAATGTTTTATCATGTGACAATGGGGCCCCCTTTGAAAATGTTCAGGAGCAAGGAGTCACCTCCCCCACTCTGCGCAAGCCGATGTATGTTTCGATGAAGCCATGAAGAGTAGCGAAGCGATTCCCCCACCACCAATGATGGTACCAAGTTGGAATATTCACGTTTGACATAAATGAAACAAAAAGGCTTTGTATGTATCGGCTGACGCATCGTAATGCAAAAGCAGAACTGGTTTCATTATAAAGTATAAATCAAACTTGTTTCATTAATAACTATTATCGCGCGCTTACTCGTAAAATAAACTCTCCACTCACAAAGACGAACAGTCCTGCGGACATCGTGCCTCCACTCTAGCGTTCAGATATCCACCTGCAAATTCCCAAAATTCATTTGGGAATGTTTACGTAAGTTGAAAAAGAGTAAGATATTTCCAAGTGCTATCGGAACAAAACAAAAAATGTTAAATCGAAATTTTTAGAAATATTTGAGATCTACTTTATGTTTCACATTGAATTTCCCGCACTTGTGCGTCTTCCACGCCCATTGCGCGGTCGTCACTTGTTACGTGATGAATACTCGATTGCGGTATCATCATTTGGAATCCATAAGTTTATTGATGTAGACATATTAGTTCGTTTTTTCTCGCAAAGGTTGTTCCAAATTTCCAGGTAGGTTCTCGTTGAATGTTTGTGATCTTATTATCTTTAGAAACTTGAAACCGTATATAAAAATCATAACCTCACTTCTACACTCATAGTGTTTACTGTTCATGGGTGGTAAATATACCAAACGAAAATTATTGTTTTGTCTTCATATTGAAGGATAATTAATGTGTTTTGTTACTTTTGACATAGTGTTTAGTGAATGAACAGAAAAAGTATACTTTGAGCAGTGAGACTTAATTATATTTTGATATTTGATGTGACTATATATTATTATTTTACATGATTTGAAAATTTATTTTTCAGGTAGTTTATCCATACAGAATGGCTGAAGTTGTGGGAGTAGCTGTGGGCTTCTTAGTTGGTGTTTTTGTCTTAATTAATTTTTCCCTTCATAAATTGGAAGAAGGTCATGTTGGTGTATATTACAGGGTAAGGACTCTGTATTATTGAATCTTTGTGTAAATTACTCTAATGTATACAATTTTTTTCAAGAGAGATACTATAAAAGAAAATGGTTGCAGCATTTTATTTATTTTTTATTGAATTACAAACAGTCAGGATTGGGTAAAATTTTGATTTTTTTTAAAATAATATTTAAACGAATTTTTTTTTTCGACGTAAAATAAATAAACATCGATTTTTTTATTTAAATAAAAAATTTAAAATACATTTCTATAGGGTTAATAATTAATATTCGTTAATTTTCTACGTTTTATTGGTATTGTTTGCAATAATTTGTCAGACATATTTATTAAATTATAATAATTAATATTGCATATATGAATGATTTTCTATTTATTTTTATCGTATTTATTTACAAGAAATTTGAAACTTCCCACGGGATATAATTTGTTTTTCAATTTTAAATGCAATGTTCCCAACTTAACAAATTACCAGGATTGCAGTTTTGTAAAGAAAGAGTTAGAAAACTTAACTAAGTCTTGGACACAAACTTAAAAGTTTGAACAAGATATTTATATCTGTAAACCAGTAATATTTCAGAAGAAACAGTGAATTCAAGTGCGTGAAAAAGGATCTAGTTTGGAATGATTTCTTAGAAATCAAGACTGAAAAATGGATTAAAGCAAAATGCAAAAGTTGTGTACTGATACTATATTTGTAATAACATTAAATCATTTTTTATTTCAAACTAAATGCACCTCTAAAAATAACTTCAAAATTACAATATATTTACTTGAAATTTCAGGTATAAATTTAAACTTGCATCAAAATACATAAAATAAAATTCTAGTAAATATACTTCAATTTTTAACAACCTTATTTGAATTTTGGAGCAAAATGAATCAATGATTTTTAATAGAGAATTTAAAAAATGTTTTTGATTTAAATCAACTATTAAACTACTTATTAAAATGAAAAGTATTTGATTTAAGTCATACCAACCCTTCTAATAATATTCCTATTGAGTAACAATTTCCAAGAAGTCTTATTTGCTAATCAAGCAAAAATTATAATCATAAAGGTTGGGTAATTTTTATCTGCTCAGAAAATTCTGATTTATAGAATCCAAAACTGCTCACTCATATTATTCTATTTTCAAATTCAGGGAGGTGCTTTACTCAGCAACGTGAGTCAACCTGGCTTCCATATGATGATACCTTTCATCACTTCCTATCGAGCCGTGCAGGTGAGTGGGAAACTATACTAAGGTACTACAAACTCTTTTTGATGCAAAATGGACACTGGTGGCTTTGAGCCATTACCCTTCTAATCTCAATCAAAACAAAATTCATTCAACATATTTTCATTTGTCCACCTGAAATTGCTTTTCAAATTCCATTCTTTTGAGCTCTCAACATATTTTTTGCAGCATTTTAATTAAGATTTAAAATTCAACTTTGTCAAAATGATAGGTACACTACTCATTACTAATTCTGCTTATAGCAGGTCTGAATGATGAAACAAAAAGTTGTTAAAATATTTTCCCATTTGTTAATTAATTGCTACATTTTCAAATTAATTAAAAAAGTAATGACTGTCGACAAAAGGTCAAGTTTTCAAATCCCAATTAAGCTGAGTTTTTGCACAATTGGAGAACTTTGAGTTCAGCTTTTAATTTTGTAAGAAAAAAGCATGAATGCTAACACACCCATTCACTGTGGGGGCTCAGTAAGCATCTATGTTGACTACATGGCAAATCAGGTAATTTGAGAGAAATGTTAGGAGTTGGCATTTGACAAGACTTTTTTCTCTCTCTCCCTTTATTGTAATGAACGAGAGAGAATTGGCTCACTTCTGCAAAAACTTGGCAAATGACAACACAGGCTTATAAGCCGAATGGCATTGTATTTGTAAGCTCAAACTTTTAAAGCATAGTGACGCATCGCTACGCCTTTCAAATTTCAGATCAAGGCTCCAGCCATTGGCTTTTGCAATTAACGTAAAACATTTTTCAATCTGGTCAATGCATAATTTTCAAAGATAGGACCCTAACTTTTTTGAAATCTTCATTTTTTATTCAATTTTGAAACAAAAAAACGAATTGATTCTTATGTCGCGAGATCTGTTAATGAGAGTAGAGAATGATTGGGGAAGTCGAGTACATTCTGTTTCGTAGTTCAGATGAGAATGGTGAGTTTTAATGAATTTTTTTGTGTGAGTTTGAATGTATTTTGGTGCGTTGTGCGTTGGACAGCCCCAAGTATGTTGTATATCTCCCAGGCCAGACTTGAATTTTGGCCCAGATAGGCTAAACTTTAGCTGTGCCTTAAATGTCCAGTAAAATGTGCTTTATTCATAAAGACGTTGGAAACATTTGATGTTTTATGTTATTAGCGTATTCCGAAGCTTTGTCATGAAATCGATCATGCATAATAAAGTATCAGTTTGCCTTAAAAGTTTGAGATTGTACGTAAGATAAATAATTCCTGCACGTTCAATATGATAAAGGATAAAAGACAACCCTACACAACATCCACAATGTTGTTGGGGAACTTTTCGAGACATTTTGTGCCCTCTTATTCCAATATAACCTTTATTCACAATGAAAAGAGAAAACATTTCCATAAATGAGAAAATAAATCATTTTACGAAAATGTATCTTCTGTTTTACTGCATAAATTAAAAATGTAATTATTACATTAACTAAATTTATCAATACTCTTCCTCACTGCTTCTTATCTTCCTTTTTTTTATTTTTTCAGGTAACTTTGCAGACTGATGAAGTAAAAAATGTTCCGTGTGGTACCTCAGGTGGCGTTATGATATATTTTGATCGCATAGAAGTAGTGAACATTTTAAGTGCTAGTAGTGGTGAGTTTTCCAATTCTGTTTACTACACACAGTACATTTCATTATACAAGTACATGCAATGCATTGATACTATAATAATGTTTCTGAAACTATATGATGTTTACATCAGTCAGAAGGACGGGGCTTAAAAAATACAAGGCATCTTTAAAAATTGAGTTTAATATGCACATATGTATACAATGTATTCACATGTACATACAATGAGTTTGATGGAAGTGATGATCAATTAGATCGATAGAAAGGATTCTCAAGATTAATTGTTACTGGTTTGTGATAGATTTACTTTCCAAGGTATTTGCATTTGAATGTTTTTGAGAATTTCTATTGTATCCTCGATTAATGGTTTGGAAATTGATCCCAGAAGTGGCCCAGTTCAAATTCCTTAAGTTATGTTAGGGGGAATTTTATTCTCAATTCATTTGTGAAGATTTTTGCAGTTATGGCAAGTCAGATAGGGATATCAGCACAAGTTTGGGAAGTAGTTCTATAAACATTATTCATAGATTGAAACTTACTCTTTTGCAGTTTTTGATATTGTTAAAAATTATACTGCTGACTATGACAAAACATTAATATTCAACAAAGTGCACCATGAATTGAATCAATTTTGCAGTGTGCATAGCCTACAGGAAGTAAGTGAATGTTATTAAATTCTTTGATGAATAAATCAAAAGGAAGCAATAGTAAACATTTTCATTTTTATTTTTTCCCATTCTTTAGGTTTACATCGATTTGTTTGATCAAATTGATGAGAATCTAAAAACAGCTTTGCAACGTGATCTTAATGAAATGGCACCTGGCTTGTTTATTCAAGCAGTTCGTGTAACAAAGCCCAAGATTCCTGAGACAATTCGCAAGAATTATGAATTAATGTGAGTTTTTTTTTTTTTTTTTTAGAATAAACATTTTTTCCATTAATAAGGTAAACACTGTCTCTATTGTTAAAAAATTTCTTATTTTCAAACAAAAATTTCTAAAAATAGAATTTACTGTTTTTTGCTCTTTTATGATTCAGTGGTAAATTAAAAGCCTAGAAGAGTGGAATGTTTATTCTTGTAATTAACATATGCTGAAGCAAGCATTTGTTTTCAGTTCATAGGAATTACAGTAATTAAATGTTAGGTTTAATGAGTATTCAATAAAATTTTTTTGAAGAAAATGTTATTGAATCTTAAGAATTTAAGGCTCGTTTGAAAATTTCTTACCTTTGGAGGTGTGTTGACCAAATGGTCTTCAATAATTAAATTAAATTTAAATGTCAAGGGAAGGTAATTATTCCTCAGTTGATAATAATTAAGTCTTCATTTTCAAGTGAACTTTCTTTAATATTATTAAATTTGTAAAAGAGCATCCTTCAAAAATATTTTAGATTGTTCAAGCAATGGTCTTCACAAGTGGGAATCGAACCCACATCTGAACAGGTTTTACGAATGCACTACTGTCTCTTTACTAGGGGGACAAATAAGCAAGTTAATAAATGTATATTTGTTTGTGATTTCTATTTTAAACAAAACAGCAGTACATGTCCTAATTTTTTGCCAGATAATTGCCAAACTTGTTCTCTATCATGTTTCACAATAGAGTAATTTCACAAATGAGTTTAAGAAATATTTTATATTTAATGTGTAAGCTACATAAAAATTTAAAAAAAAGGACTTTTTCTTTCTTTCTTTCTTTCTTTCTTTCTTTCTTTCTTCTTTCTTTCTTTCTTTCTTTCTTTCTTTCTTTCTTTCTTTCTTTCTTTCTTTCTTTCTTTCTTTCTTTCTTTCTTTCTTCTTTCTTTCTTTCTTTCTTTCTTTCTTTTTCTTTCTTTCTTTCTTTCTTTCTTTCTTTTTCTTTCTTTCTTCTTTCTTTCTTCTTTCTTTCTTTCTTCTTTCTTTCTTTCTTCTTTCTTTCTTCTTTCTTTCTTTCTTCTTCTTTCTTTCTTCTTTCTTTCTTCTTTCTTTCTTCTTTCTTTCTTCTTTCTTTCTTTCTTCTTTCTTTCTTCTTTCTTTCTTTCTTCTTTCTTTCTTTTTTGTTTGTTATTAATTACTTCAAACTACATTGTTAATACATTTTCCACATTTATACAATCACACAGGGAAGGTGAGAAGACAAAATTGCTTATATCTACTCAGCACCAAAAGGTTGTGGAGAAAGATGCTGAAACAGAACGCAAAAAGGCTATTATTGAAGCAGAGAAAGAAGCTTTAGTGGCTAAAATACAGTTTGACCAAAAAATTATGGAAAAAGAATCCCTGCAGCGCATGTCACAAATTGAAGGTGAGTGTATTGAGACAGCTCCACACATTTGGTATTCGCTGAGTAGCAAGTGACCATTTGTTAAATCCTGAATAATGTGGATGGATTGCTTGCTATTTGGCATTTTGTGCTTGTACTCTCTGCAGTGTGTCAAGAGTTTTCTGCACTTGAAAGGAAGCATATGTTCTGAGCACCTCTGTTATTATACACGCATGTTTTCTTGAGCCTCAGAATACCTACCCCCACTCCTTTGCCAACATTATTTGAATTAAGAATAAATCGTAGCAACAAGCATTGTGGACAAAATCTGATAACCAGAAATATTCACTCCCGTGTAATAGAAACTATTTTGCATCAAAAAATGAACTACAAATTTGATATAAAATTCCTTATCAAAATAACCAAACTCCCACTCCTCGCACAGCGAGCGAAGTGAGGGAAGTGAATATATAAGATGTATAAGATAGTACAATTATTAATTATTTACTTGTATAGTACAATTAATTTTTACTCGTAATTTGATATCCGATACGAGAGCAAAGACACTGTCAAAGAAACTCCTGAGAACAAACCACAAGCACACGCGTCTGTTACCCAGACGCTAATGGTGACGCGGGTCCCTCAGACCCGACATAGGAAAAACGAGCTGTCGTAGTCATGACAATAGATAAGAATATCCGGAGTCGTGATTACGCCACTGCATGGAGGGCGATAAAAAGGTACAGAGAATCTCAATGTCTTATCTGTGAAACTCAATCCGCTACAACCATATCAGGAATCTCATGGGTCTGACAGACCCAGCGTCATTGCTGAAGGGTTAAAGTGAAAAAAGTAGTGCTACTTGTTATGCTAATGCTGTTTTTCTATATTCTTACTCGACCTGATAAAAGTCTGTTATCTGTAAATGAAAGCAAATTAATAGTATTATCTCTGTCTTCAATGGAATTATGTTTCTCAATCTGATAGAACTCAGGCAAAAAACATATTAGTAATTTTTTTTACTTTTAATGAGGTGTATAGTAGATAAGCAATGTTCGCTGTTACAGATTTTAGTGACCTACCAGAAAGGAAGATTTAAAAGTTTTAAAAACTTAAATAGACTTCCCATGTTATTGTAAATAAAATCGTAATCTTTGGAAAATGTTCCTTGAAAAATAAAGCTTTTTGACCAACTGGATTGTGCCTTAGTACCACAGAATTCTATAATTGATTGACTCTAATTTGTATGGTCTTGCTTGATTGTTACAGATGAAATGCATGTTGCCCGCCAGAAATCGCATTCTGATGCAGAGTTCTATCAATTAAAAAAACAAGCTGAAGCCAACAGTTTACTGTTAACTAATGAATATCTGGAACTTAAAAAATATGAAGCAATAGCACAAAACAACAAAATATATTATGGAACTGAGATTCCAGATATGTTTCTTCATGGTGGGTGCTCCAAACAAGATTTGCCCGAGGGTGTTGACAAAGCAGTCGAGAAACCTACTGTGGAGAAGGCCTAGCGTCAACTGGTGACTCCAAAACCTCAAACTTGACCATTTTCTGTTAAGTAAATGGTATGTAATTCACATGTCAGCCATAAGTTGTTGTAAACATAATGCAAGTTTGAGCCTATTTTAAGTCAAAAGGCACAAATGGTAAATTTTGTACAGCATGTCTAAATTATGAGGCTCCGGCTTTCTTTTTCCTACATCCTGATTTATCTTGCAACTCTTGTGATCATTGTTGTGGGTTGCAAAATTTATATAAATCGCCTGTACAAATGCATTGATGTGAATCTTGCTGCATTGTAAGGGCATATTGTGTGTTTGCAAATAATCAAATCAAATGACTCAGAAGAATTTGCAACATTGGTTGCTTATATTTATGTACACTCTGAAAATTGAGAATGTAGTATAGCATATCAAAATAGAAGTTACTAGACTGATTAGAGTATTATACAATTATGGAAACCACTTGAGCATTGTGTAATCTATTCTTATGTGGCAATAAGAAAAAAATAGAGCATGACATGTGAGAAAAGTGTGTTTTGTAATGCAACTATATGTATAATATAATTGTATACAAGTTTTTTGTTTATTTCTAATATATATCTATTCTTTCGTATTTTGATTTATGTAAAGAAGCCTGCAAATTGTTTCTGGTTTGCCTTAATAGGTATTTATTATCCTAGTGTTGATTTCATTGTGGAATGAGTTAAAAATGTAACGATTTTAATGTGGCACTTTAACAAGTTAAAATGTTTAATTACATCGATCTTTTCCTTAAATACTTATGGAGAATGGGGTCCTGTTCTTTTGTGGGAATGTTTTGTGAAGGAATATGTTAAAAACGGACTGTTTTTGAATTGCAAGAATATTCTTTTGATATATATGGTGTGTATAAATGTAATAATTCAATTTTTTTATACTGTTCGTACATTTTCTTCTTTGTAAAACAATGTTACACTGGAGAAGAGACATCTAGATGACATCTATTTTTTCTCCTTCATTTTTCTTTACATACAATTTGTTTACTTTTTCTTCTTCCCTTCAATTTATACTCCTTTTTGCGCTTGAATATTTGTAACTATTTGTACTTGGCACAATTTCAAAATTGAACTGGATCTTTTATTTGTGTATCTTGCTTTGTCTTGAAGATACCATTAAATTATGTAGTCAAAATAGCAGCAACAGTTTTTTGGGGATTGACAGCAGGAATCAATATTTTCTTCTATTTAAATTTAGCCATAGCGGTGGCAAAAGAAAAAGCTTCTCTGGTGGCTGGAGGTAGGAATTTGTGATGGTTTCTTGTACAGCACCGTAACTGCCAGGTTGATATTGAACAGGCATTGCATCTGTAGGGGAACGGAAGGTGCTTGTATAAATTTCAATCCTTGTAAGTTACGTGAGCAAACGAAAAGGTGGGTTTCTTTTTGTTATTGACATTAATGCTACATACCATGCATACATTCTAGCGTCAAAACCATTCAGCCAATTTTCTCAAAAATTGATATTCCTTGATCGATTTAAAGGAGCACAAAGCCCTCTTGAGTTTCAAATAGATATTTTGAATTTTGAGGGTACATTACCTTTACTCAAAAACATTTTTAAAATTTCCTCAAAAATGGCTCCAAATTTTTGGATTAATCTTCATCTTTAGATAGCCTAAAGGACGATTAAAAGAGTGGTGCAGGTCTCATTTTTGTTGGAATCCCTGATATTTCATAAATTGCAAAAAAATTTTTTGGTATCTTCCTACAACTACAATATTGAAATAGAGATTTTTTCTGAATAAAATCGGGTTTTAGGACATATCTTGAAATGAGGTCTTGTAAGATTTTTCAAAAAATACGAGCAGTTTTCGCATAATATTGCACGAAATGTAGGCAGTTTTTCAATAATTGTTTTCTTAAAAACTGCTCCAAATTTTTTTCTTTATATTTTCTTGTATGTATGAAAGGGCTTAAAAAATGGTGCTGATCTCATTTTTGGTAAATTCTATATTTTCAAAAATTGCAAAAGTTAACATTTCATAACTACAAAGTTGAAGATAGATTTTTCCCTTTAACAAAACCTTTCTAGAAAAACAGATCTTTTAAAGTGGTCTTGCAATTTTTAGACTAGTTTTCAATTTCAAGCAGTAATTTCTACTTGAAATTAACAATTCTTTTAATTAAAAAAAAAAACAGTCCAAATTTTTCCCACCGATAGAATAAGAAAGCACACACTGAACTCGTTGGACTGAAGTTCGAGAATTGGCTTGGAAAATTTTTTGGGGTTGGTTGGAAACACTTTTGCATGTTTATATAGTAGTATTATATTGTGGAGCTGTTATAAATAATGCAAGAAAATGTGCAATAGAAAATAGCACCACTACTTTCAGTACGATTCATGTTCAGCAACCCTGTGTAATAAATATGAACTTGTTTTCTCTTCAGGAAGCCATTTCTTTTCTTAAATAATTTCCCATATTAATGTTAAATGATTCCTGCTGAGTTTGAATCCTTTTTAAATTGTATGAAAAATTATTTTAATCTATTTCTTTTAATATTTTATGAAAAATTAGTTTGCTATTGGAAAGCTTTTGATTATAACTAGGGAACGGATTTTCATGTCAATACATAATTTTTTTGAGAGTTTGCAAGTCTTTCTGAACAAAGTAAAAGCATTTTTATTTTACATATTTAGATATTGTTACATATTCTACCTATTACTACAAATTTCTTATGCATTTAGTTACATTCAAATATATTTACATGTCAAAACACCTTAGATAAGAGTTTGCCAATAGTGTGGGTTCTTAGAAAATCATCTTGCTGTGAAACAAAGCAGTGTAATTCTGCACATACATGACCACTGGAATTTATCCAACGTAACTCCTACTTCTCAAAATTCAGATAGTTTGAATTGGATGAGCAGATGTTCACAGAGCAGAAGTAATCACAACCAAGTGCTTGATCATGTTTCAAAAAGCCCATGCATAACTGAATCGAAATCTGACAAACCCTTCTTAGAGTCCATTGTCCCATCACGCTTCATGCACCCCACCGAGAATCATTCAGCACTCAGGCAGAACCCACAATTAAGAATCTATTTATTAAATCCCACCCACTCCAACTTTAATAGATAGTCCTTTTAATTAGCCCATTTGATGTATTCAATGTGGTAATTGCTTTCATGAAATTGTGTTCTTACATATATTGGAGTGGGTGCCGTGTTTCCCTCCAAGTTTCTTGACTGACCATGCAGAACAATTGAGCATATTCAAATTGGTTTGTCAGTAACAATACTGTAGGAATGTAGTTTGTACGTTTATTTTGTATGTGTTGTGAAGATTAGTGACAAATTACATCTGCAGAGATAGAATGTTAGTTCAACTGCTCATAATATATTTTAAGACCTTATCACTGACGATTTGTGTTCGAAGATTTGAAAATGCCTATTTGGGGAAATTTTAATAATTCCTCCTTTTTTAATACTTTTTCTTACATATTTTGAAAAACAAATAAATGCAAACCTCACTGTAAGAACATATTTTGGCTTCTTTAATTACAATAAATTCCGTTCCCTAATTATAATATTTTTACTTCTTTTATTGTCAAAATTTCCTTCATGAGCTTCAGATCAGTTTTGTTTTGCAGCTTAATTATTGTTGGTTGTGTTTGTCTGTGGAGTAGTTGGAATATACGTAAACAATTCACTCAGGGAAGTTGCAGTTGTATTCTGTACATTAGTGTCATTCTTCAATCTTGTTTTTTATTTCTACTGTGCAAAGAATGAAACTTGGTAAATATTTGTTCACAGAAGTTATGCCATATCTTACTTAATTTGTATTCTTACTAACACTTGTTCTAAACAATTCATGTACCAAATGCAGACTAAAATCTCTTAGCTAAGTTTTGGTGTTTTCTTGTTCCACTTTTGTGTGATTTGAATATTGAAAAGCGAATTGAATGTAATTTTTTTCAGATAGTATTCAAATTGGTAGTATTTGGAATTTTCATATTCTCCACCTTGATTCAACTTTATGTGCCAAAGTGTTCTCAATTATATTTCTTGTGTTTGTATGAACATTGCATAAAAATCAAAATGCCATGTACCCATCTAGTCACATGTTCCTTCCCACCTACTAATTTTTCATTTTCTTCACATTATCTTGTACCCTTAATGGTGATGGCTTGTAAAACTTATTATGGACACTGTTACTCCATCACTATTGTTGTTTCTTAAAAGTTTTTACTTTATTAGTTGTAATTTTTGCGGTGCAAGGAAAAGCATTTCAAATGTTACTTTAACAAATGCACTAAATATACGCTTGGCTATCAGATTTTAGTCATTAACACAGTTGCAGGTGATTAGTCACATGATTTTAAATTTGTTGACATGTCACTTGTAATTAAAAATTTATTGTAAAATGGTTACTGGAGGCTGTTTACTCTTGCTTTTTCATAGCGTTATTAGAATAAGTATTGACAGTATGTAAAGTTACTTAAAATGCTTGGCAACAATGTTGCAATTTTTTCACACTATAAAATATTTTCTAACATTTTACTTTGATTTGTAGATATGGTAAAACTCAAAGTATTAATTATCATTGAGGAATACGTTTTGTGATGTGCATGATAATTCAAATTTCTTTTTATTTGAGTTCACTTCAAAGACTGTTCAAATTTTTGTTTCTTGAAGATGGTTGTGCCTATTTCACCAAAGAACATTGAATGTAATATTTGTGAGATAACTACTGTGTTGTTATTTTGTGTGCAGTGAGTGAATATGTGGTACCATAAATAGAATTTACATTCAATAGCAGATGATGACCTATTTATGTTACATGAAATAAAATCTTTCGTATTTTTCTCATCTGTGGTTCTGATTTTTATTGAAAGTCACTTAATGAAGAGATTACTAAGTTGATGAACATGGTAATAGGATATCCTATCATTAAAACTCTTGATCAGGGTTGCAAATACTATTTGTTTGTTTGTTGTTTTTTATAGAAAAGCACCTTTTTTTAAAATGATTTCCTTTATTCTATTACTGTGGTTCTTCAATGGTTTGAAGTTGCTAAGTAAAAGTACATTATTGTAGAATTTATTCAAAAGAACATAAGTTTTCTGTATAACCCCTATGATTCCTGATTGATTGTTTTAATAGAGTCTTGCACATCTATCCAAATTTAAACAAGAATTGGAAACCGTAATAAGCAATCTTTGGGTAGCATTTAAACAACTTTGTTCTCTTTATTTTACTACACCCTATGAGATGTGCATGCTGTTGAGAATACTAGCACATTTCTTTCTGATCTTGTCTTCATGTCACTGTTTTTCTCGTATGAAAATATGCTGCTTTGGGATTAACTGGTAATGTTGGGGCTCATAAGAAAATGTTCTTTAATTATAGTCCTTGAATAAAAGAATACATCACATTTGGTTTCACTATTACTCTCCAATATAGCTATAGCAGATACAAATGTGAAGAAACGTAATGGATTCTTCAAAATACCTGAAAGAAACCTTCCATTTTCATAGCGTTGCAACATATCTGGTTTTCTTATTGTATTCATTATTAATATGTATTACACTTAAGTGCTTGAATATTTGTTTCCATTTGTAGTTTCACAAAGTTTCAAAAGGTTGATGTTAATATACTTGAAACTGTGTTGTGAAATCCACTGTTTAATTCCCATTTAACTAAATGTAGAATAATACATTGTAAAATGAGAACAATGAAATGTGGTGGAAAACTATTTTATTATATCTTTAAAAAATGGCACAAAAGAGATGGGCACACTTAAATAAAAGTAGCCTACATAACAAAATGTGTATTAATCATTAAAACCTCATAATACTGCTGCATTCATTACTCGCACTATGTGCAAATAAGCCAGCGTACAGGATGTTTTTCAGACTTCATGTCAAGTACTTCTATAAATTACTTCTAAAACTGAACTCAATTCAATAATCTCATTACTTTCCATAAAAGTAAAATAGGTTCTAAGAATATTTTCACAAACTCTCCAACATAATTTTTGTAAATTTATCTCCATCCATGTTGACGAAAATCCAAAAATGGACCTCAACTAATACAATGAAGCAATTTAACTCATCAATAATTAAATCTTTCACGCACACAAACAGTCAACATTTTTCTATGATTGGACAGCTGTTTTGAGTTACCTTATCAAAAGGTAATAAAAGATGTCAACAAGATTTTAAAATCAGATACAGGCATTAGATGCCCAACAGTCTTAAATATTCTTTGCCCCTAAAGTTGCTTTTTTTATTAAGGTCTAAGTTGGGAAGCCTTCTTCTGGACCACTGCACCTGGGTCCAGAATGTTATATACAACTTCTTTACGTGCTGCAAGTAAGGTGTTTTTCATCAACATGGCTACTGTCATGGGGCCAACACCTCCAGGCACAGGTGTGATGTGTCCTGCCTTCTCCACAACAGCTGCAATAAAACAGAAAAATGACATTAATGCCTGCATCACATAAATGTTGCGATGACATGCATTAAGTTGAATTCTTGGCTGTCCGGGATTAGCCACGTCATGGTCGATGGAGCTGACGTTTCGGCCATCTTGCTGTGGCCTTCGTCAGAGCTATACTGCTCTCAAGAAGCTCTGAAGGAGGTCACAGCAAAATGGCCGAAATGTCAGCTCCATCGACCATGACGCGCCTTCCCGGCCAAGAATTCAACGACTCCGGCTGCGGAAGCCTACGACTCTACATGCATTAAGTTATGTGCATCAAAGAGAATACTATCTTATGCAGAATGGCCAAATCACTCATGCCGTTTTGCTTAAGATACAGTGTGAAACTACTACATATGGTAATGCAATGCTCACATCCAGGGGCTCTAAAATACCTTATCAGGGAGCTTTGTTACTTGAAAGTAACTCATTAAACACACATTTGTCCTTCACATACAAAAAATTACAATTTTATATCAATTTCCAAGTTCCTCTTGCTTACTTGCTAACAATTAACATAATCCTGTATTGTAGTTCAAACTATTTGCACCAAATGCATACTAGTGAAGATGATACTCCACATTTCTGAAAGGTGTTCTTCAATTTTGTTGATTTTTATAAGAAAATAAATAATCATTTGGCAATTAGCTTAATAACAAAATTGAGAAAATATTTGTTGAAAGTGGATAACAAACATCGTAGTTTATCCTTCCTTGAAATGAGATGAAAAATCTTCTTAAATGTGCTTTGTAATTCTCACAATATGCATGACAAGTCAGTAAAATCCAGTATTCTAAGATAACCTACGACCAAAGGGGGAGAGGTCAAGATAACAAACACTGAGCAGACTGAACCAGTTCACAAAACCAGTTAAGAGGACTTTCCTGACCCCCAGACAGATAAATCTTGGCACTCACTCAAAACAGCTGATAAATTGCTAAGTTATCAGTTTTCAAACAAAACAAAATCAAAGCTTGCACACAAGGATTTACAAAAATTGAAATCTACGAGAACATAAATTTATTGTATACTCAACCCAAATCACATTAAGCAAAACTCAAGAGGCCAAGTAGATATAGTATCACAATGAAATAATTATAAAAATACAAATGTATTTCGTGTATGTAGAAATAGAGAATTAAAAAAGTTTCTGATCAAGTTGAGCAAGTTACTGTTAAAAAGTTACCTGAGCAAGTTCAAAACAGAAAAGCAAGAAATGGCCAATTGATGAGGGGGCCAGAACACTTGTAATATTGCAAAGGTTAAAGAGAAAGTAAAACATACCATCAAAATCAACATCACCAACAAGTCTATCTTTGCCAGTCTTTTCATCTTTTACTCTTGTTATTCCTACATCAATAATACACACTCCTTCTTTCACCATATCTGCCCGAATTAGATTGGGAATACCTGTAAAAAAAAATGCAAATGCAATTGATTACGTTATGTTCCAGCCAATTACGTCACGATTATATCTGTCACTGGCCAGTGATAAATACGCAAATATTTACAGAAAACATTACACATACACTACATCAAAAGTTTGTAATACTAACCTACGGCAGTGACAATAATATCGGCAGTTCTAGTAAGCATGGCTAGTTGATCGGCAGGTGTATAACGATGACAGATTGTCGTTGTGGCATCCATGGCACCAGTCTCCCCTGCACAATGCATATTCAAAAGAAAATTCTCTTTGCCATTATGTACTTCTGTCTCGCATGCATTCTGACAATTACTTTTTCACACTTTTTTTTTTTTTTTCAAACAGCATTTTTCAAGAACGATTCCTCAAAATTTTTTAAAACCCTTAATTAAAAAACAGAACAGTAATTTGAATCAATGTCACCTTTATTTTTTTATTATGTACACATTGACAATTCATTTATTTAAAGAACATCCAGAAACTCAATGAAGGTTAGCTAGTAACTCAAAACCTAAGTACATGTCTGATATTAAATATATATCAACACAAATAACGAAGGTCAACTGTGAAGAAACAAAAATCATACCTGTTCCATCAGCGTGCAACAACATTGCTATAGGCATTCCTACATTTTTGGAACGACCACAAACAACAGCATTTTTGCCTAAGGTGGGCACACCTGCGATTTAAGAATATTTATATTACATATGGCCTAAAGTCTGCATTTTTTTAAAAGCAATTAGAATAAAAATTAAGAATAAATATTACTCCTTTGAAAAAAGTCCATAACTTGCCTTATTGAAAAAACATTTATAAAATACTATAACAAAAGAATACTTCAATTTTACCTTAATGAAATAACAATATAAAAAATTGACAAAATTCTTCAGGACTGTAAAAGATCAAAGTCTTAGTCAAAGTTTTAATTTTCTTTCACAGTAAATTTTAAGCTTTAATTATTTCCTTTGTGTTGTTACGGATTAAATGCAAAGTTGCAAAATGAAAGTATTAAAATGTATGACATTTGTCAACTAGTTTAAAAACAAGCTGTATGTGTATGCAAGCCATAAGAGAAAAAAATATTGGAAATAGTAATATGAAAAGTTTATTGAAACAATATACATAATGAATTGTGTTTTGGGAAAAAGTAGGTTAAGTGCAGCGACTTCCAGTTTTAATAATTGGCAGTCATTCAACAGCTCAGAATGAAGAAAAAAAAAAAGCAGTGCAGCGGTTTAGAACTGGTGAAGGTCACGAGAAGGAAACTGGTAAAACCGGTTCTGCACATGGTCAGAGTTGCAAACAAACATACCAATGATTCAGATAGAGGTCTGTTATTCTTAGTCTTTATTTGGCATTCAGCCAAATCATGTGAAAGTTCATAAACACACTTCCTCATATCCAATAAAGTTAATATTATTCTAAATGCTAAATTATCATTTTTTTATTAATTTCAAAAGTAGCAAAATTTATTTTGCAGGACTTTTTACCAAACAAATGTATATATGTATCTCGAATCACCACATTTATGAAAAGTCCATTAATACCCAAAGAAGTCTCAAAAGTATTCTCTTTACCAAGTATTGTTGATTTACTTTCATTAAAAAGCTTAATGAAAGTAGAATGAATGAACTGGAAGTGGTTTCATACAGGTTTTTCAAATTAAGAGAAGCTTAAAATTCATTCAACAAAAGACTACTCACAAGTCAAAGGTTTATAATAAAAAAAATTTTAAAAATTAAACTTGAGGGTTTGGGGGAATAACATTTTTAAACTTATAATATCAATAAGTCAATTCACCAGATTTGAAAATAAATAAACAAGGAATTTTAACTTGCACTGTAATTACTAACAAAAGTTGTTATCAAACATTGTAATGATTCTGCTTGTAAGAGATGTCAACACATGCTCATGCAAAAATATGTTAAGAAACGAAATTAGGGAAATTATATCAATGATATTCCACAGTTCTTGCAATAATCAGAGTTTCCAAAAAATTATTGACAATAAGATAAATCACTGACAATAAAACAAATTTAGCATATGTATTTTTTATATAAGGTACAGTATATACATACAAATTAATATTCTGCGAGCACAATTAATTTTTCGTCCCTACTACATTAGTGTTATTTAGTTTTAATGTCTGATTATATAAAAAGGATGAATATGCATTATAATCAGCAGCAAATAATTATAATATAGCTTTCATCTTACCTGATCTTTTAATGAGCTCGTGGACACCAAGGGGGGTACATGGTACTAGAGTTTTCATGTCCAAACAGAAACGACCAACATTCACTATATGAAAACCATCAACATCTTTGTGAGGTGTAACAGCATTACAGATAGCTCGCTCTGTAATGTGCTCCGGCAGAGGAAGCTGCATTTAACACCAAGAAAACATCGTGTCAATCTGTTCAGCAAGAAGGAAACACTTTCCTTTATCATTTCAATGAGAACTCAAGCATATACCTGTACTAAAATTCCATCAACTCCATTGTCATTGTTTAATTGATCAATATATGACAGCAATGATGTTTCAGATATAGTTGCCGGTAATTTGATAGTTTCACTAGTGATGCCTATAAATAATGTGTTGCACAATTATTACAAATTCTGAATATGCACTGACAGGAGAAAAAAATCACATAGCAATATTACTGACCTACATATTTGGCAGCTTTCATTTTAGCTGATACATATGCATGACTTGCTTGATCTTCTCCTACAAGAATAGCTGTCAAATGAGGCTGCCTATTTCCATGGGCAACCCATTCATCAACTTCTGCCTTTAATTCATTACGAATATCTCTAGCTATCTTAACACCATCAATAATCTTTGCTCTGCTTCTACAGATAAAAATAAACACAATGAAAAGTATATTATAAAAACTTAAAATACTAAAAATAATTACTCATGAAAACTAATACATTACCTTGGTGAACTAGAACTGAAACATTTTACAAATAAACAGTTTTCTCCTAAAGTCGCCAAATTAACGCAACTTCTCAATGTATTGCGTAGAACTTTCGACATGTCAGTGTAAATAAAATGAAGAGGTGCAAGAAAATCCTCCAAACAAACTTCAGGTTGCAATCTGACAGCCGTTCACGCCGCCAGCGACCAGACGTTGCAAGGCCACGCAGACAAATGTCAAATGGTGTTGACAGTGTAACGCGTGGTTTTCTGTTTATATGGCCCGTAAGCCTTGTAATATGCAGCTGGGTCAGGTTAGCCAACACAATAAGTAATGTGCGTAAACCTCAAAACCAAAAAGCTTGGTTTTTCCTTTAATTATTTCAAATAAATATTAAAAGAACGTAGTAACAGTGAAAGTTGTAAGTTTCTCTTATCAAACATTTATACATTCCAAGATCAGAAGTGAATAAATACCAAGAATAATATCGGCAAGTTTGCGACAGTGGCAAGATCCTTGGGTAATGGGTGTTGTAGTGGGGGACCAATAATCTTGGCGTGATATTCGAAGAGTAATTCTCGCTCCTTTTTTGTATTGCTTATCGAAGAAGTCTCGACTGACTGCAAGCCTAGAAGAAAGATAAAATACCACTTGTTATACTTAGCTGCAGCTTCTCATTGGTAAAATCAGTAGCAAGTAAGGTAATTTGATACGAATGTGTAACGTAGCCATTTGTTCCCCTGCCTAAGCGACGTGGTGCATTTGATTATCTACTCTAAATAAATATTATTAAATTATATTACATAATTAATATATAGATTTTATAAAATAACCACCAGAACACTTTGAGAGGTCGAGTATAGATTGTATTGTAAAGATATTCAGATCAGGATTCAGTAGACCTATAGTACTTCCTACTCCTATGAATACTGGGAAACCAACCTCAGTAAATTTGAGACAATGTATGAAATGAACCACGAGAAAACTAACGTAATAAATAAGCTTTTTGTTGAGAAAAAGTTGTTATTTCTCAAGAGCCATTTGAGCATTTGGTGGGCATTCAACTCGACATTTAGGTAACATTTAGATGATTGAAATGTTACGTGTTTTATGAAATAGTGTCAACGATGGAAAGTACCCAATACATGGGTGACGGAGATTTTGCGGAAGAAAAGTCGTGGAACGTGAGTTATAAAAGAGCACTTTTAAATAATTCCATGAAAGAAGATAATTGATGACGTATGATGGCCGTGACACAAGAACTAGAAATAAAATCTGAAACATATTAAGTAAAATTTGTTTAAACAGGAACCTGTACAAGCCGGAAACTTGCCTAAGTTTCTACGGCCCGTGAAGTTTAATTACATTTTATACATCATACAACGGAACCTGTAAAACGCGGGAATGGAACAGTTTTTCTTGTCCTACAGGGGAAATAAACGTTATAAAACGGAATCCCTGTGAATTTAATCCAATTGGCAGAGAGATGTGAGATATTTTTAATGAAATTAATGCATCTGCAAGACTGTTTTAAATTCTCTGACCCTGTGATACGCGATCTACTCTTGGAAATTGCACTTTGAACGAGAGGGACTTCGGCTGTCAGCGTGGAATTCGATTAAGGGGCCCCTTGTCTTTCAAGTCGTAGGCCTTAGTGGAATCCCCTCCCTCCCTCCCGACTCGTGCCACAACTCCCTCACTCCCGAGCTTGGGAAGATGTACAGGCATGACTTCTATTATCCTTGTTTTTTAACGTGGCACCTCAAGGTCACGTGCGAAAGAGAGAGAGAAGACATACTCCAATGGGAAGCTTTAACGTCACTACAGCTCCGACTTTTACGGCTCCCTATTGGAGTTTGCCTTCCCCTCTTTCGCGCGTGATCTTGAGATGCCACGTTAAAAAATCCAAGTGTAGGGAGTTTGTGCACCCTCTAATGTTTAAAGCACTATCGCTTTTGTGCGCATGCACAGTTCAAGTTTCGCATCACTAGTGCATTTGCACATGCGCAGAAGATAGTACTGTCCACTATGGCGAGCAGTGGAGGATTAACTTCATTGCCGACTATAGGCTGAAGCCAAAATGCCGCCCTTCCTGACCCCTTGTGAAACACAATATTGACATATAAAGAAAAAAACTTTTTTAATTCCGGGGAATGAACATTAAAAATTATTTTACAAAAATAATTTTATTGTAATTATATTGTGTTTATTAAAAGTAATTTATTTTTATCTCGAATAAAATTTTAATTTTATCAAATTTCATTATAAGTTTTTACAGAAGTTTACGTCTACATTTCTTGCCAGCAAAGTTTTCAATTTAAGTGTTGTAATCTAAAGATAATGTTAAATTGGATTCAATCCATAAAACGGCAAGATAATTTAATCTATCTTCTGAAATAACTGAACGCAAATAATTTTTGATTCTTTTAAACAAGAAAATGAGCGCTCCGCAGAACAATTTGTAACTGGATGATTAAGAAATATACGCCAAGCAATATCGATATTTGGATATATATTATGTAGTTCTGATTTTCGGAGAGACTTAAGGAAATCCTTTGGCTCAACCTTTGAAGAGTTGCAATGGGCTTCAAAATGTAAACACTCATTTTCAAATGTTGCTTCCAGGTCCATTGGATGCAAACTTCTCAACTTTTCTGATTTCTGGTGAACTTATAATGTGCTTAAATTTTCTATATCGATTATAATGTCGAATTTGTTGTAAATATTCTTGTAAGACGTATTTCTTTTCCTCAATTCAGAAACCAAATTGTCTAATATTACGTTAAATGTTGTAATTCTGAATTGATCCCTACCTGTCATGTTGATATTTTCCTTTTTTCTCGTCAAATGGTCTTTTGCTCTTTGTTTTTCTTGATATCTGCACATAATATTCTTGAATTTCTGAAAATTCTAATACCTTCTTTTCGTACAAATCAAACTCATTACGAGTTTTATCAACAAGACCAATCAATGATTCGTAGAGCTCAATAACTTTGCTTATATCGATATCTACTTTCTGTAATGTTTTATACAGAATTATTGTTCCAGTAAAAAGCTCCAGAGACATAGCATGAAGGCTGTTTCGAGTTTCTCGAGCTGTCTTAAAAAACCTGCTGCTTCGCATCTAGTATTTGTTTTTTCAGAATGATTATTTTCTATTGCATTTAGTGCATTTATAATTTCCTTCCAATATTCTGTTAATGTAAAGACAGCATCACTGCGTGAGAACCATCTAGTAGCAGATAGCTGTTTCAGAGTGTGTGAGTTTGGCTTTTGGAAAGATAGTAGTATTTTCCCCATCGATGAGTTGATGCTGGGAAGAATGTATATAAATCTTGAATTAGATTAAAAAATGAAACAGCTTCTCTGCAGCTTGCTGCTGCACATGTACCCACTAAATTAAGAGAGTGAGCCGAGCAAGATGTTCTGCAAGAGAGTTGACATCCTTTATTAGTGCTTGTAATCCTGCATATGATCCTGACATATTGGCAGCGTTATCATATGCTTGGCCTCGACAATCATTGATATTTATAGATCGTGGATCTAAAGTTTCCAAAACAATTTTTGTCATGTCCTGGAATTTCCAAAAATGTTAAAAAACGTTCCACTGGAACGTTCAACGTCATTTTGAACATACAGTACAATGAGAGATAACTGATCGATGGGTGCAACATCAGGAGAAGACTCAACAATTATAGCAAAATATTTTGCTAATTTTATCTCTTCAATAATTTTGTTTCCAACTGTAGTTGCCATAATCTGTATAAATTCCTCACATATGGTTTTTGATAGGTAGGAAACATTACCTTTACTTTTATTACCAAATTTTTCAATGTGCGCAGCTAAAAATGGATCGAATTTAGCTATCAATTCCAATGATATAAGAAAATTGTCATTTTGAGGTGAACCAAATTTCTCGTTGTGACCTTGTTAGAAGAGAAGCTGAAGGTTCTTACTCCCCCAACAGAAAAATCGAATATAAACATCGTAGAGGAACCACTGGAAATAGCACGAGTAGCCACCGTACGGGAAACCACTGGGAAAAGCACGAGTAAAGCCACCTACCTTTGATGGCTGTGAGCGCGGGTACCCCGAGCTGCCTGTGAGCGCGGGTTGCGTCATCTGCCGGCGGTCCCTGCACTAGATTATTCCAGAACGTTCGCGGGGTCCGGAAAGTTCTCGACGGCACCCGCCGAGTATAAATACGCGGTGGCCAGCGACCGCGAAGTCAGTCTAAGTCCGAAGCGGAAGCTGAGCTGTGAAGTGTGTGATAAATAAGTAATCAAGAGAAGTGTAGTGTAAATAAATAATCAAGAGAAGTGTAGTGAAAAAATAAAATGTATATAAAAATAATTTTTTTTTAAGAAACAAAATAAATTTTTGTAAAAAAAAATTTAACCATATATAAATATAAATATTAATCACGAAATTACATTCCAATAATATAATAAAAATATAATTTTTGCAAAATTTTTATAATTATTTTTTAATAATAATGTACTTATAATTCTTTTGTTTATTTTTAAACATTATATAACTGGTACATTACAATAATAATTGTAATCCGATTTTAACATTTATTACATTATATACCCTGATAAAAATAGAATATTAATACGCTTTCAGAGGTATTGATACGGAGACAATAAGCGGATTGAAGTTTGAAATTCTATCCGTTTATCGACTCTGTTTTGATATTTTTAAATATGTTCCTATTCGCTCTATACGTCATTTTTAACAGGGTATTGAATAATAATAATTTTCTAATCTGTTGTATTTATGTTTATTAAAATTATTTAAGTATTGTATAAACATTTAGTATCCATAAATATCTATAAAATAAAAATAGCAGAATTTATTTTATCTGAAATTATGTCAGAATTATCATCTAAGTTTAATTTGCTTGGGTTCTTTAGGGGATCCAGAGTTATCTAATAACAACGTATACGATAAATAAAAGGTTACCCAATTAATAAATTTAAAAATGGTATATTTGTATATATTATTTTTCAAATTCATGCTTGTAATTCTACTACTATACCGGATTGCTGTCAATTGGTGTAACATTTTTCTTAAAATTGATAATTGTGGTGTTTTTTTTAAACTTCTTCTTCTTGCTCTTGCTTTTCACAAGCACGTTTCCGATATTCAGAACCATTGTGTCTAATTCTTCCGTCACTCATTTTTATATTTAATAACTAAAGGTTATGAAAAAAAGAGTTAAAATAGAAACCACCATAATATTCTCCGATTAATACTTCTGTGTACTTGACAGCTGGTGGAAGGGGTACGCGGCGTTGCCAAACTTTTTTTTTTTTTTTAAATATTTATTTCCTGTTCAATTTTACAAATTTTTCAGGATGATGAATAAATTTATACATAACATTTTTGGAGATGCCAGAAATTCATATCATAATTAAAGATAATTATGATTTTATTTTAATAGTACTTACTAATTAAAATTTGATTTTAATAACTATTCATTAATTTTTGTAATAAATTTAGAGTTTTAAGAGAAGGTTTTATTGAGTAATAAATTAGACAATTATTTATGGGGTGAAAATATCTTTGGGAAGGAACAATTCGTTTAAAGTGATAATTTTTTCCCGGATCGAAATGTTGATGAACAGGATAATCTTTTAAAGAGTTGAAGAATTTGGAAGATTGGTTAGTGATGAATGTTTTAATTTGTTCTATTTGTAATTCTTTGTCTATTGGAGATGAATCATTCAGCCTTTAGAATTCTCCGTAAAAATTTATTTTGAATAGTTTGTATTTTCTTCATGTTTGACGCAGATGCATTACACCAAATT